>RHPI01002069.1:1544667-1584740 GCA_009103225.1 Chlorokybus atmophyticus
CCCCCCCCCCCCCCCCCCCCCTGCTACTCTGGGTCCTATGAATCTGGTACGGAGCATACCAATTGCAGGACCGATCCTATGCAGTCTCAGGCCGCTTCCGCGGGAGGCCAACGTGATTCCCGCACTTGCTACAATTGCGGGGAGCCAGTGCACCTGCGTGCCTAATATCATAAGCCCTCCGCAGGGTGCGGCGACTATTTTGGTAGCACAGCCACGGAGCTGTGTCGTGACAGCATAATAGCTGTATACTTGTGCGCGTGTAATGCCTATGAATTCTTTTTGAGGTTTCATATAACCTCCAAATGGTATGAGACTTTGGGTTCATCATTGTAGCACAGTGATGCTTATGCATAGCCAAAACGTTAAATTTACACGCGGTTTGCTATGGTTGCACATGGTTGGTGTTAATTGTTATAGCTTGTTAAAAGTACATGTATAGGCGGCGCCTACATGTAGTTGCTACGATCAGCTTAACCTTTATAGCTATGGGAGTTACGAGAGTTACAAGAGTTACGGGAGTTACGGGAGTTATGGCAATTATGGTCAACTATGGTCAACTTCGACTTTGACCATTGACTTTGACCAGAGTTGACTAGTACTTAGTAGCATAGTATATAAGACACTGTATACTGCTTAATACAGTGGGTCGCACATTATCTCTGTAGTTGGTGTGCTTGCTGCAATTGTCCTTAGTGTGTGCACGCTTGTATGTAAGAGGCAAATACACACACACTAGGCGCATCACCGATTCTCAACAGTTGGGTGCATACCTTTCATTTGAGGCCCCAGCTAGACGCAAATTCCTATGTAGACTGCTCTTTGGTTCGAGCGCTTAACAACGCTTTCTTTTGACACCTTAAACAAACTATGCGGATATCGGTTGCAAAAGTTGTAATGTTACAAAATGGGAGTTCTTGCACTCACTTGTTGCACATCCGAAGGGCTCAAACGAAGGCAGCATGCACGGTGGCCCTTGACTACACTTTCATGAAGTCGGTTGGTGGAGGATTGTTTGAACACCACGAGTGTACACGCGCACCTTGCAACTTGGTTGTA
Source organism: Chlorokybus atmophyticus (assembly GCA_009103225.1). Classification (NCBI taxonomy): domain Eukaryota; kingdom Viridiplantae; phylum Streptophyta; class Chlorokybophyceae; order Chlorokybales; family Chlorokybaceae; genus Chlorokybus; species Chlorokybus atmophyticus. Next base: position 1,545,724 of record RHPI01002069.1, read on the forward strand.
GAAGGTCCATACATGAGGCACCGCTTGCGGGAGGCCTTGTTTGTATAACGGCTATTTTGCAAATCTACTATGGTCCTTGCCTGGGTGTGGTACGGGACAAGCTATCATGGGCTGACCCACTCCCCGAATGGGCGTTCACCAACCACAAGGGTGTGCATGAGTTTGGGACTTTACTAGGGCTGCTATCGCCAACCTAGTGCCTAGTGGGGCTGCACAAGAGGGTCCCCCCCCCTTGCCCCCCCCGCCCTTCCCTTTATAGTGAGCCCACTCAACATGGTTGATATGGTCGCAAGCTGCGCCTTATCATGGACATGCGCTGTCAACTCCTACTTGGTGAACACGCCGTTCAAGTATGAGAACGTGCGCAGCATCCCAGATTCACTGCAACCCGAGGTCTGGTTGTTCTCTACGGACTTGCAATCCGGCTATTATAATGTGAACATACACCCCGCTTTCTGGGGCTACTTAGGGTTCACACTTGCGGGCAAAGTGTACAACTTCTGTTTGTTGCCATTTGGGTTGAGCACATCGTGATTTGTGTTCACAAAGGGGATGAAGCAACTGGTGCACCGGTGGCATGAGCAGGGCGTGCGTGTATTGCCATACATTGACGACTTCTTATTTGCTGCTCGCTCCAAGGCGGAGCATGCCTCCACCCTGTCCATGGTGCACTTGCACCAAGTAGATGCAGCATGGTGCAGGCTGGTGATCAACACCAAGGCACAGGTGGTGCTCAGCAGAGTCATCATCTTCCTCGGCTTTATGTGGGATACACACGCTGACACTGTTCATGTCCGCGGCAAGAAGCGCAATGGTTTGCTCATAGACTTGAAGCACGCATTTAGTGATAGGCGCCATGTGCCAATGAAGTTGCTGGCCCGCATTTGCGGCAAGCTACAATCCATGTTCATGGTGTTGGGCCCAGCCGTCAAACTCATAGTTTGGCATAAACGCGCTTGATTGACACGCGCCGCTCCTGGAGTTCACACACGGTGCTGCGCAAGGCAAAAGTTAATAAGCTTATATGGCTGCGGGACCACTTTGAGGAGCTCAATGTGGCGCCCATATGGCCTACAGTACAGCCGGACATCATGCAATTTATGGACGCTAGCGGCACTGGTTGGGGATTAATACACCATGGCATGGCTACCCAAGTAGAAAAAGGCACACTCACACATGAGTAGTGCCTAACTTCATCAACATACCTTGAGCTTTTAGGCCTTGAGCACAAATTGCTCACTGCAGAGGCGGAGCTGTATGGGCGGATTGTGCTGCGTTATGGCAATGCCCGCTATGTCTCTGCATCATGCGCAAAGGGGGCAGTGAGGCCGCACACTTGCAGCAAGTGGCATGTCGCATCTTTTTACATTGCCATCGCCATTGCATCCGCTTGCACGCGCAGTGATTGCCACGCGAGCTCAATGAGGAGGCGGATGCGCTCTCTAAGGCACCAGATAAAAATGGTTGAACTGAAAACATCATGGGTCCGCTTGCTCACCCGTAAGTGGGGCCCCTTCAATGTGGACCGCTTTGCCACGGATGCCAACACTGTGTGTGTGGCCTTCAACTCGGCATTGCCATGTCCAGGCTCGTCTGGCAACGCCTTTCGTTATGATTTGAGTGGCTGCAACAACTGGTGCCACCCCCCTCCACACCGTTTTGGCACTGACTTGCGACATGCTCGCAAATGCAAGGCTCGTATGTGCCTTATTGTACCAAAACAACCCAGACTTGTTGGCCCATTCTCTGCACGAGAGGAGTGTAGGCACCATTTGCTACAGATGTTGTGTGCCCGCTTGTGGCCTAGCCCACAAGTTGCGGATTTTCAAGCGGGCTTGCCACATAGTCGCATGTGGGCATTGTGGATTGACTTGCGTCCTAGCCATTGAGGCATGCTGTGTGCGGCTGCTGTTAAGCGTAGCCTACAATTGCTATTGCCCAACATTGTCGGTAACCATGAGATTGAGCACCTGCGCACCTTATACCCGGCAATAGCCGCGGCGTCACGTGTTACTAGCACTTTGCGAGGCCATGAGGGCTATTGGCGTCGCTTTGTGGAGTTTTGCACGCCTCGTGGTTGGGCTGTCCTGCTGGAGGATCTTGGCACAATGGCCCTGTTCCTACCCAAGGTGTTGGTGGATTCCACCACCCCGGCACCTGTGAAACATGCATCTTCTGCCATACACGCTGTGCATACCATGGCTGGTTAGGCCTCTCCCACAACGCATGCCCTCGTTACGGTGGTGCGTGAGGTCGATGCCGATTGCTACCATTGAACACGCGAAAGAAGGACGCCTACACGCCTGAGCTTTTGCAAGGCATGGTCTCACACTCTGCTCGCAATGGGTGGGACTTGGTGGCCAGACTGCAAATAGTGGCCGTGCTGCTGAGGTTTGCAGGTATGATGCACTATTTCGCCCTGGATTGCATGGATCTCGTCATCCCGCGCAGAAGAAGCGACCATCATGGTGTGGGCGCAACAGTGCACATAGCTGCTGGTTGGGGTGATTTGTGCCCTATATTGCACACCAAAAAGTTGTTGTTTGATTCGGGCTACAATCAAGCCGAGCCTGGCAATTTGCTGCGCTCCATCAAGCGGATGGGGGGGAATGTTAAATGTTATAGCTTGCTGAAAGTACATGTATAGGCGGCGCCTACATGTAGTTGGTACGATCAGCTTAACCTTTATAGTTACGAGAGCTATGAGAGTTACGGCAGTTATGGTCAACCATGATCAACTTTAACTTTGACCGTTGACTTTGACCAGAGTTGACTAGAGTTGACTAGTGCTTAATAGCATAATATATAAGACACCGTATACTGCTTATTACAATGGGTCGCACATTGTCGCTGTAGTTGGCAAGCTTGCTGCACTCGTCCTTAGTGTGCACACTTGTATGTCAGAGGCAAATACACACACACTAGGCGCACCACTAATGCTCAACAGGTTATGGGCCCACACTCGCTTGTGTGATCGCTTGTGCTAGTGAGAGAAAGTGTTGAGCATAGGCGCCTACTAGTAGAGTGTTCTTGGGGAGAGGGTGAGTTGTACTATTGTGTAGCAAGCAATGGCTGACACAGATAGGATGCCCATTGAGTCTCTTGATATGCACAACTACGTTTCATGGTCGGTGAAAATGATGTTGGTGCTGATCCGCAAGAAGCTTTAGAGTTTTGTCGACCCCACCTCCTCCACATCATTGCGGCCAAGAACAGGTGACGCTGGTACCTGAACAGAGAACTGATAATCAGCTTTTGCGCTGATAGGCTTGCACGTTAAAGACTTCCATATCCCTCTTATTGCGGATTGCAAGACAAGACGTGAGGCGTGGGAGGTCTTTGACACCCTCTTCAAGACCAATAGCAACTCGTGCAAGTTGACAGCTGAGACGCAAGCTGACACTTCTGAAGATGGAGCACAAAGAGCCAATCCAAAAATACATCGCGTGCAAGGGAGCTTTGGCAAGACCTTGCAGCAGTGGGCCTCGATGTGAAGGAAGAGGAGGTGATGTGGGCAGTCTGAGCTGGCTTAAGAAAGAGCTTTGCTACGCTAGTGACTGTGTTGAAGTCCTCAGATGTGGTTTTGAAGTTTGCTGATGTAGTGCCTAAGCTGCTAGCTGTGGAAGGCAAGTTAATTGTTCAGGAGATAGAGAATGGTGGAGAAAGTATCGCACTTGCTGCCTCATCTTCTCAACACACATGAAGCAGGAGCAAAGCATATGGTGGGAAGCCATTGTTAAGAACTAGTGTGCATGTATGCGCCCTACCTTATATATGCGCTCACATTTGGGGAACAACATGTGCAATAGCATGTCAACAACAAAGAGAAGTATGTTCCTATTGCAGTTCCACCTGTATGCGCCACACACATTGACTTATATACTAAGCTAGTCAACACTAGAAAAGACTAGTCAACCCTAGTCAAAGTCAACTCCAGTCAACACTAATCAACGCTCAAAATCAACCCTAGAACGCCAACACTCATTGCCACTACCATGAGTGCCACATTTTACCATAAAAGCCGTAGCTGCATCTGGTCTTTCTTCCCAACCTTCCTGCTGCAAGCGCCGCTATTCTTAAAAAAGCCGTGGTATTACGTCATCAAGTGTCAACTCCTCCGTTGCAGACTCTATAATGGTCACCATTACCCTGTACTCATTTCGCAACCCTAAAAGCACAACCCACACCACTTCTTGCTCTTTCAACTCGTGCCCTACACCCAGCAAGTCCTTCCACAACGCATCTGCACGCGCCACAAACTTGGTGATTGGCTCTCCACTCTCCTTCCGCAATGCGTTCAGCTCTTGCCTCAACTGCAGCCTCCTCGCCATGTTGTGAGCTTTGAAGTGGCTCTCAAGCTTTGCCCAAAACTCCTTTGCACCTTTGCACTCTCTCACCATAATCAAGTGATGCTCAGCAACGTGCAAACCCGTCAATGCCAAAGCTTTCTTCCCTTTTTTCTCCCAGGTTGCCTCCTTTTTCGAAGGCACATCCTCCGCGGGGTCCACATACTTCCACATGTCCTTATGTACCAGCAACAGCTCCATCTTGATGCTCCAGGTGTTGTAGTTGTCCACGCCCAGCGGCTCAATCGTGATCTTCATGTTGTCCATGCTTCCTTGGCACTGGTTGCCCTTCTGCTACACACGGAGCCCGCAACCTACTCCTCTTAAGCAACCACAACTTCCTACACGACCACAACACACTTACACTCCAAGCATGTGTGGGCCCATTACCTGTTAAGAACTAGTGTGCATGTATGCGCCCTACCTCATACATGCGCTCACACTAGGGGAACAACAAGTGCAATAGCATGTCAACAACAAAGAGAGTTTTTATTGCAGCTCCACCTGTATGCGCCACATACAGTGACTCATATACTAAGCTAGTCAACCCTAGTCAAAGTCAACTCTAGTCTACACTAGCCAATAGTCAAAGTCAACCCTAGTCAACCCAAATCAATGGTCAAAGTCAAAGTTGACCGTAACTCTCGCAACTCCCGTAACTCCGCACATGGTCTAAGTAACATCAACAAGCTGACTGTATTATAAGCATACTATACTAGCAAACCTCATATGCTTGACCTTTAACATGTACTATAAGCACACTATACTAGCAAACCTCATATGCTTAACCTTCAACATTTTTGCCAGTTTTCCAGCTCTGCCTCGGCGATGGCCAACTAGTTCGATTAGTGGTCAAGAGTGGCACTATCTGATTCTACATTCTTATAAAAGCGCAAATTTAACGCTTGCAGCCTCAGGACAGTGGTGAGCTTTGCGACCTGTAAGCAAATACTGTGACTCGAGGTGCAACCACAAAATGAGAATTGGTACCTCGTAGGCATATACCTTGCTATGGCGTTGCTTAGCGGTCGAAAACAGCAACATTAATTCGCTTCGCGCATCTGTGTCAGATTTGAAGTATATTGCTTGAGTTGTTGCTGAAGTTGCGATGTTTTTTTTTGTTGAATGCCAGGTCTTGGCGCAATGATGCGATTGTGCTGTGGTGCTTTGCAAACTATTCTTCAAGCGCGTCCATGCATGACGTTCATCTTCCAAACCCTACATCAAAGTTTACTGGTAATGATAGTTCTTGGTTGCGCTCATGGGAAGGGATTCAGCAAAGCCTCTTTGTAAATCTTAAAAATCAGCAATTGTGTCAGCCAACCGATCCTCGACATACTATTTCCTTCCAGCATGCTAACCATACAGTCTGTCTACCAGCATTTGTAGGTGTTGTCGGGCATCCTTAACTTCTTCCTCTAGCTGCATGTCTGTTATGCCGAATAAGTGCAGTCAATATACATTCATACACATGTTGCAATGTGGTGCTTATGTGTGCAATTTAGCTGCACATCTTCTTGAAATGGTGCTGCAGCTCTGTATAAAATGACTATGCTCTTTAGTTAGCCCAAGGTGCGACCGTGGCATGCGGTCCCCTGCACTTTAACGATAGCCGAACATGGCTGTATTTCACAGCAATATACCAGTATCAGAGTCGTTTGCTGGAGACGCGTTGGAGATGTCCGTGGTCGAAGTAGCGCATCATTAACGTTTGGAAGGCGTGATGTTGCGCGCATCTGATGCATGTTATACAGAATCCATGCATATAGTAAGTTCATGCATCGGTGGGTACCTGAAGCTACTGTCAGCGCCAATGGTTGGAATTCGTCACACACATTAGGATCGTCGAGAATCTCAACTGGTCGCAGAACTCCAACTCGCAATAGTGGCATGGGAGTGCTTTGTTTAATGGGCCAGCAATTAGCATAAATGCGCCCACCATGAGATTCAAGCTGCGGCGCGTCACTTCTGCTTGTCCCTGACATCCACGTCGTTGTTTATTAGTAGTCAACAAGTCATGACAATGGTACAATCACGGAACAAGAAAGAAAAGCAAAACAGGCACAATACTTTAGCTACCTTTGCAATGCCACATGTTAATAGCCTTTGCTCAATGATATGTGACAAGAAGTTGCAATGTAATTTGATCGGCCGGAATGCAAGAGAGTGTCCACAATGGTTTGTATCCCTCCCTGTATGATCATTGCTACATGCATGCATGGATACTGAGAAACGGCCTTAGCATCGGTAACGAGCTTACCGGTGCCATTCAATACTTGATGACATCTTCTTGTTGATGCGCTTCGAGCTGAGCAAAGTCCTCTTTGTGTGCCTTGTTTGTTACATGCGACCTAAAGTTTTGTGCCGCCACCTTGGAAATTCTATTGAGAACTAGTGATGCGCCTTGTGTGTGTGTATGCGCCTCTTACAAGTGTGCACACATTAAGGACAAGTGCAGCAAGCACGCCAACTATAGACACAATGTGCGACCCACTGTAATAAGCAGTATACGTTGTCTTATATATGCTATGCTATTAAGCACTAGTCAACTCTAATCAACTTTGGTCAAAGTCAACACTAGTCAACGATTAAAGTTAACATTCAAAGTAAAAATTGACCATGGTTGACCATAACTGCCGTAACTTTTGTAACTCTCGTAACTCCCATAAACATGAAGGTTAAGCTGATCGTACCAACTATATGTAGGCGCCGCCTATACATGTACATTCAACAACCTGTAACCTTTTTAACACTCCCACACGAGCAGCTTGACCTTGAACTCCAAGTTCTTCCTACAAGCTTAACTTACTCCATTCAACACTCCCATTAACGTGTTGCTCCCATGGATTTAATGCTTGTCTCCATGACACAATCCTTCTCCTCGTGCTGCCAGTAGGACTACTATAGACTTTGAAAGTGGCCATTCCTCGATATGTATTAGCATAAGCTTTTCGCCTGTCCTGTGCTTCTGACAAAGATAGCATATGCAGAAATTTGGCTCAAGCCAAATTTCTGCATATCGGTGGCAAATTCCTTTGCCGCTGGTACAATCAGGGCATTGCGAGGTACACGCAATGACGCTGGTGTGTTCGGGCGAACCCCATAATTTAAGAAAAATGGGGTTTTCTTTACACTTTCCTGCCACGCATTGTTCACAGCGAACTCTGCCATTGGCAAGTACCTGTCCCAATCAGCATGGTTTGGAGCCACATAGTAGCGAACCATTTCTTCCAGCATGTGATTTGCTCGCTAAGTTGGTCCGTCCACTTGCCGGTGGAAAGCAGTCGACATGCTTTGTTTTACCCCCAACATTTCACAGACTTCCCTTAAAAACTTCGAGACGAAGCGAGGTGTACTGCGTGAGCTTCTCAAGATCTGTGATAAGCTCACGCGGGACACCGTGAACTCGTAAGACCGTGGACACATATGAACGTGCTAAGTCCCATGCACTCACAGTTGTGCAACACGGGGCAAAATGCACTATTTTTGTCAAACGGTCGACAAAACCACAATAGCAGTGTATTTGGCTGCTGCTTCCGGTAGGTCAGTAATCAAGTCCATATTAACACTATCCCACTTTGGTTCTGGGATTACTCTAGGTTTAAGCGATCCCGCTTGTTTTTGACGTAGTGGCTTATTGCATTGACACACGTCACATGTGCGAACATATTGATCCACATCAGCTGACATTGCTGGCCACCAGCATAACTGTTGCGCAGCTTTAAGTATTTTGTGTTTCCCTAAATGCCCAGCATACGGCGGGTCATGCACTAATTGTAAGCATTGCTTACGCAAGTCATCTGCGTTGGGAAAAGTCTCTATCACTCACGCTTTTTAGCGCTATTCTTACGTATGGTTTCGTGCGCTTTCTCCTTACTCGTAGACGTCGTCATTGTCCGTAGTGGCAGCGGCAATGGCCGTGGCGATGGCGTCGGCAGCGTCCTTGTCGGTGTCGAGTTACGCTCGGCGCAGAATAACAGTAATACGCTGCGTCTGCTGCTGCGGCGGTCGGTGTGGGCAACGAAAGAGTCACCCGACAACGTCGACGCGTAACCCCTGTATACCACAAATTGCCAACAGCAGTAAGCTGTTGCAAGTTGGTTTGATTGCTAAACCAATCATCTGAGTTATAACATGTGGACATTTCCTTTGGGAAAGGATTTTCAGGCTGTTGCACATTACGCGTACTTCGAGAGCGCGTAAGTGCAAAAGGAGCAGGGCTACGACTTAGTGGATCCGCCACATTGGTGCGACCCGGACGGTATTGCTAAGTGAAAGTAAAACGAAAAATGAATTCATTCCACCTAGCTTGCTGCCTCAATAGGCTGTTGCGTATAAAAGGATGTGAGCGGGTTGTCATCAGCAATCACCGAAAACTCCACACCTTCCAAGTAGCAACGCCATGTGCGCAGCGCGTGCACCACCCCAAGCAATTCCTGCACACTGGTTGTGCAATTACGTTCAGTAGGATTGAACATTCTGCTTTCGTATGCACATGGTCTGTCATCCTGTAGAAGGACTGCCCCACACCTGGCGGAAGCATCACTGATCACCACAAAAGGCTTGGTGTGATCGGGGAAGGCTGACACATGGGCTTATGTTAATGCATCTTTGCGTGTAAAAGCAACCTCGTGTGCCTCCATTCACACAACTTTAACATCCTTTCTCAGTAAAGATGTTAAAGGATCTACCATGCTAGAATATGCTCGCATGAACTTGCGAAAATAATTGGCTAGCCCTAAGAAAGCACGTAACTTATGTACATCCTTGGGTGGTGGCCAATCTTTCACCACACACACCTTTTGAGGATCTGGTTTCAATCCTCTTTTGCCAATCACATGCCTTGAAAAGGGTAGTTCATCTTTTGCAAAGTTGCATTTGGACAGGTTGGCATAGAATTTGTGTTCGCGTAACTCAACTAGAAATAGTTTCATATGCTTGTGGTGTTCCTCCCGGGTTTTGCTAAACACAATAATGTCGTCAAGATATACCAGTACAAACTTGTACAATTCATCAGCAAATATCGCGTTCATTGCTTCCTAAAATGTAGCTTGTGCATTTGTTAACACAAATGGTAACACTTTATACTCAAAGTGTCCTATGGGGGTGCAAAATGCAGCTTTTTATATATCTGACAAGTGGATTTCGATTTGATGATAACCACTGCTTAAATCCAGTGTGCTGAACACTGTTGCACCTGACAGCTTCTGAAACAAATCATCAATCCGAGGCAAAGGGTATCTGTTTTTCATAGTCACCTTGTTCAACGCACGGTAATTAATACACATGCGTAGCTTGCCATTCTTTTGAGGCACAAACAAAATTTGTGCACAAAAAGTATATATGCTCTTAAGTATCAAACCTTTGTCCAATAACTCTTTGAGCTGTTTTTCCATTCCCGCGTGTTCTAAGGGACTTAGCCTATAAATAGGCCGCCAAGGTGGCTTTGCCCCCTTTTCCAACGGAATGGTATGATGTATGTTTCCATCAGGAGGCAACTTCGGGAGGTCATCCTGATATACATCGGCATATTGTTCCATAAGTGATTGCACCACAGGGTCAGTTACAGCTTGTTCAAAAGGGTGTGTCTACCTGTGGTAAGTGCATCAAGTATACTTCCTCATGTTTACGCATGCAACGTTTCAGTTGCATAGCAGAGAGGAGGGGAGCATTGTCGCGAGCAACACGTGCGAGTACAGGTGCGGTTAACGTCACCTTAGGTTTACCCTTACGAAGGGTACACGTATTTGCTCGAAGGTCCAATTGCAAACCTGCTTCGGTGTGCCACTGTTCACCAAAACAATATCCACCCCGGGGATACCTATATCCACCACGATGAAAGTTGGTGGAGTCTTGTGGCTGTTAATAACAAAATGCCCCTTCACCTCCTCAGTTGCATTAAGGGTGAAACCAGCAGCACGTACATACGACGTGACTGGTGTGAAAGATGTTATTACAATTCACCCAAGCATGTTCAACAAAGTTATGGTTTGGACCAGTATTAATCGATGCTGAACATGGTGTGCCCTTAAGTTGACTCTCGAATTCATGTGAGTGGCACTGAGTGACCATCAAATGTAACCAATGTCGGAGTGCCGTGATTGGTAGCAGGCTTGATAAAGATCACTTGTAACGGTGGAGTTCATGTATCTTTGCGTGAGCGTTGCACAATTACTTCTCCCCCTTTCAACAATCGCGACCACGGGCCATGATATCGAGGGATAACTACACATGCAATGACAGCATATTGTAATTGCAACTCGTATAAGTGCTTAACAGCAGTTACCAATTTAGAGAATGGAACATTGATTAGATTAATCGTTTGCATTTGTCAGCACAGGTGGTGTGCTCATATCAGTCCATACATCTACTACATCATAAAGAGAGGAAACTTTATCAAGATATACAGAGTTTTTAAAGTCGTTTTTTTCGACTAAGCTAGCAACCACAGACAATTCATATTTCTTGTCCTTCTGCTGCTTGGCCTTCTGTACTTCTGCTTTGCATAGCACTTGGCCTCCACATGACCTATCTTATTGCAGAGATTGCAAATGATGGTGGATTTGGCCGCGTCGTAGGGGCCAGCTAGCTGAGATGTTTTCGCAACAAACCTTCTTCACAAAAGGTTTGTTATCAGTGGCCGGGCGTTTGCAGGTAAAGCCGGAATTGCCTCTCCGGCTGTGGTTTGCATATTTGCATGCCAGCGCTTCACTGTCCACAGCAGTAACCATCTGCATCAGCATTGGCAAATCCGTCGCAGCCCACTCTTGCAAACTCGGGGTTGACGGCCACATGCTGTACGTGATCTGTGTCTAAGCCACGCCTGAACACATCAAGCTAATCAGCATTATTAATGGCAGTTTGCCAGCATTGATCTTGCTGACAAAAAACTAATATTTCTGACTGTGCTGCTGGACCGGGCGCCCGTTCTGACGCAGGTTGTGCAGCTGGTTGCAAGCAACCTAAGCAGGATTCGCGCCGCCATATCGTTGATCCATAAAAGAGCACAGTTGATTCACTTCCCGCCCGAGGCTCGTATCACGTTGCTTACGGCGGTACCACTTTGCCAAAGCATTGTTTGGAATTAGCAACTCAGCTACACGCAACTTCCCCTCCTCAACAATGTGAAGGGAGTTGACATAGTGTCTCAGCTTCACGAGCCAATCAAAAATTGCCGCTTGCTTGTTGGGAACAAACTCGGCAGGACGAGCGAGCGCCTGAACACGTGGATCGCTGTCAGAGCGTTGAATGCGCTCGATCATGTTTAGATTACATTTGCCTTCACCCATCGATCCCTCCCAATCTCGCCCCATAAAGGCGGTGAGCTTTGAGGTTGTTTCCGTCACATGGAACAGGAAGTAGTGAGCGAGACAATCGCCTCACAAGGCTCCTCATTATAGGTGCAAAAAAAGTGGTCCAACACTCTTGTTTCGTTAAGCGAATTGAGATTTCAGGCTGCACGAAAGATGGTGGTGGTGGTGGCCCGCCTGGTTTCACCAATGCATCCACATCCTTAGCAGCATGAGACTCATTAGGTGCATCATCCGGGTTGGCAATATCCTCCATGGATGGAAATTCCTCCTCACGGGATAATTGCTTTTGTTGCGAGCCTTCCCCCTTCGAGGCGGGCACCGAGTTCTCTTCCATTTGTCTGCAAAAACAGGCAAAATGGGATGGTGAGAACCTCACCAATGAATAAGGTTCAACGAGAGGATTAAAATAACCCCAAGTTGCTCAAGTCTCAGACATAGTCCAAACCAGTCTCGAAACAGGAAAGGCTTGATCTGGAGTGTCACCAATCAGAACAAGTCTAAATGGGATTAGAATGTCCTTGTTCCAATTTTTAGGCCGAAGCCAGAGGGGGAGGGTTTTAGACTAGCAGAGTTCGGGAACAGGATGTCTTCAAACTTCCCCAAAACTGTTCTAACCAAGTCCCGATCTCCAGGCCGAAGCCAAAAGGGGAGGGTTTCGAACAGCTTGGTTCGGAACTTGTAAACCCGGGTCAAGCGACCTAGAAAAGCAGCTGACAAATCGCAGGTACGTCGCAGGCATGCAACAGGCAAGCCACATAGTGACCAAATGTGACATGCACTGGCAAGCACAATGACAAGCAGTGATGTATGCCACGCATGCACTGGTAAGCAGGTGTGCAAACAGGCAAGCAGGTGGCAATCACTGCATGATGTGCAAGCCACACGCACACACATGCACTGGCAAGCAGTCATCGATGTGTGCATGAAAATGAAATCCCTACACACACGTGCACTGGCAAGCAGGCAAGCTGTTTACGGGGGTACCTCACACGCCGCCTCTTTCATGGCTTTCGAGACGTAAAGGTAGCGCAGGGAAGCAAACTTGAGGGCACGTGGATGAATGGGCGGTCGCCGCCGCCGCCGCCGCCTCTTGATTGGCTGAATGCAGGTCGCTGCCGTCTATAAGTCTCTCGCGCACCCACTAGCTCCTGGATAACAATGTAACAGCACCACCATCGCCGGTGATGCCCCTTCAATCCTCTACCCCAACACCCACACCGCCTATAACAGCCTTTCAGCGGTGTGGCCGCCACTGAGCAGAGAATTGAAAGAAAGGTCACATCAACTTGGTGTGACCTTTTATATCAAGAGTATAATAAATATACACCTCTCGATAATTAACTCACAAATAGACATCGACCCTACAAATAGGGTAGTTAGGAATTCTAGCGTGAGCCAATTACAGCTCAGATAATGTACCTATCGATAAGGTACCTATTGAAAGATACCTATCATACCTAAAGAGATAATGATCACATTTTATCAAATTTGACATTAAATAGGCTTGAATAAGCGGTTCTACACCCATTAGGACTTATATAAGCTATGTTAAAGCATTATAGCCTTTGATAAGCGAGGAACCGTAGAAAAGAGGTATAAATAAGCATATTTAGATACTTATTCATATAGAATGTGTCATTGAGGTAGCAATAATACCCCTATTATTATTGCTCCCGTTACACCCATGCGTGAAATTGTTAGTTGACGTGGCAGTAGTCATTGTGGGCGCGATTGTTACAATTTTTGCATTTGCAGCCGATCTCCCACGATGTTCTGTAAACATTGCCAACACATACACTTTACGCACAGATGAACGTGACAAGCCGTTTTTTGTTTTTTGGAACCCGGAGTGTTGGAATGCTGCACATAGCAATCCAAATCGCATACAAAGGGAACATTCTGTTTTGTGTTGGTTGCAATGTGTCACGGACACCACATATACTGTAGGAGAACATGGTTTTTCTGATGTTGTATCTCTCTCTCTCTCTCTCTCTCTCTCTCTCTCTCTCTCTCTCTCTCTCTCTCTNCTCTCTCTCTCTCTCTCTCTCTCTCTCTCTCTCTCTCTCTCTCTCTCTCTCTCTCTCTCTCTCTCTTCCACAGTCCACCAACCAACACATCAAACACACACACGTACACAGCATTGCACACACACACACACACGCACACACACACGCATATACACACGCGCGCGCATGTTCATGCGCAGCTTTGTACACATGTAAAACGTTCAGACACATACAGTATTACATTACCACTGCACACTCTGCAAATAGGAAGTATCAAACTGTCTTTCATACTTGCTATAAACACTACCAGTACATTGGCGCGCCCGAAATGCTTTAAATCTAATAAGGTTGCCTTCATCTATGTTGTATCCTTTACAACCACGCGAGTCATACTAGGCTATATACTTTGCTTCTAATGCGTTTAAATGTGCCTTGCAATGTCCTTCATCCAATACTTCTCATTGTACTTACTCTTAAAACATCTACTATTATCGAGTCACGTACCATCTTTTTGGGAGGGTGTCTACATTGCTCTTTACAACGCCACTCTGGGTTACTATTTTTACCAATACATACCTTGTCGGTTGCCTGGTGCATCAACTTGTACATGAACTTTGCATTAAATTCACGCACGGTTTTGGGTTACGTGCAGAGGCCCTAATGTTGCTGTTGGCTTGATTGATACTGCTTCTTGCTGCAGAGGAATGCATGATCATCTGGATTTCATCGTTTGCCTGCATAAAACAATGTTGTCATACATTGCAGTATCACACATTGACAACATCCATGTTAAGAACACACGTGCATAGTTGACATAGCAGGCAGGACACACACAAAGGGCGAGATATAGGAAGCAAGAGAGATAGAGAAAAAACAAAAATATGACACTATACTGGAGTGAATGCATGGTGTTTGGCTTGCTATATCTGTCTGAACATCTGCTTTGCAACCATAACATGCTCATGTCGCATGTTGGCAAGCGTGAGCAAAACGATAGCCACTATCATGTACACACCTCGTTGGCAGCCATATTGACTATTGGTGCTTCTCTGAGGTCCGCGTTGTTGATTTGGTCAATGATTGACTTTGCTTTGCCTTGGACATAAAATGCGCAGTCTCTCAATTGGTGACTTTGCGGACGTGCACCAGCTAAAACACATGTTAATGGTACGTGACGCAGTTATGGTCATCTGGTCAATGACAAAGGTATCATAATATTTACCCAATTAGCGTAGATGGGCTCCACATTGTCAGAAAGATCCGGGTTGTCCTTGCGCATCAGAGGGATTCACAACTTGTAGGCAACTTCGCGCTTCAGGTAATAAAAATTGTCGATGCCAAGCTTCCTAAGGTAGTAAATGCACGTTCTTATATGTACAAAACAATAGCTACAAAAAGTATCATGGTTGTAACTCAACGCCAACAACCTCTTATCAGTGGTAATGGAATCCCCGTAAGTGATGCGAACCTATTGAGCTCTTTCTTTAGCAGGTCAAATCAGCTTATCGGTCTCCAACTTTGTGAACAGCCTTTTCAGCTTGTTGAGAGTGATACCGATGAAGTCGCAAGCTATTAGCTGCTTGGCTGTCAACGGCCGTTCAGGCGCATCACCGCCGCCAGAGCTGCGGGTACATGGACGCTAACAGCCAGATTCGTCGTGTAAACTTTAAAACTTTAAAATTTGGGCGTCGAGCCTCTCAATCAGGGCTTTCTCGTCGAAGTGCATGCTGTTATAACACGAATGCATAGCCCACGTTAAGCTTCAAGGTATATTAAGTCACACAGAACGAACAGACCAGCGTACTTGTTACCTATGTCTGGTTGAGGTCACAGCCTGCTATGATGGGCAGGCATTCAAGGGAGTAGATAATGTGACAAGCATGTATAGTGCACTTCAACTCTGATGGTCTGTATGCATAGCACGGGTGAAATATTCTGCCAAAGTTGATCTGCAGCACAAGAGTAGCGGTTGGCAGCAGCAGAGAACCACGTGTGCAACCAAATTGCAAGGTCATTGGATACAGTATTGGATGGGTTTGATGCGATGATTGGACAAATGAGATGAATTGACAAGTGTTATAACATTGCAATCTATTGTATTTGTAAAGGCGCTGTTTCATGTAACTATACAAAGAGTACGGTATAACACGTACAAACATTGTCTCATATTGACCGACATTGTGCAATATGCAACAATATGGCAAGGTGCCGTGTTATACGACGTTGCTCAACATTGCACAACATGTTGCAAATCAGGTCTATAGAGAACCGCAACATTACTGAAATTTCACAGTGATGAAGGTCAATTCCGTGGAACAGGCGTTATCTCTGCAGGGCGCAGTACACGTGTCAACCGCAAGAAGGCCCTGTTTGTCACACATGACAACGACCACATTCCACAATTCAAGAGCCAAAGCTGCCTGCCTGTGGACAATGGTAGTTGATTGTAAGGTGGCACTTTAAGACTTATGCACTGTCATTGCATACGCTAGCTGCTAAGGAAACACAGCTTTATGGTACGCTTTGCCCTAAAATGTTGTCATCTGATGCGGCATTCATCGCTTCCAGATGGGTTCCGCCAAGTAATGTAATATAACTTGTACACTACTAACATTGCCTTTGTAATATTGAAATTGTGTCATTGTTCCTATAGACCCATTAGCTATACCATCTTGCTGCGGAATATGATCAAAAACCAACACCTTTGCACCCTTAGCAATTAACGATCATAGGTACAACTTGGGCTTGTGTATTGGGTCTTGCAGCTCGGGCACATTCACTGCATTGCAAGTGATTTCTACCTGCAAGATAGCATCTGCTGCACATCGTTGTCTTACAATAATGTTGTTGAAGGCAAGAGTGTCTTGTACATGTGAACACAACATGGTAGTGTCATTGGGTAACTGTAGTAAATATTGTAAAGTAACAACATGGCACCCTAAAATGTCTGCAACTTCTGTGGTATTAAGAATGCCAGAACGAATCCAAGTAAAAAATTGAGCAAACAAAGGGTCTGAAGCATAACGCACAAAAACCAAGAGAATGTTTTGTTTGCGAAATGGCCACCTTTGCAATGCAAAAACATGGCATGGGTTGCAAACCAAAGACGTGATTTGGACTGTATGTCCACAAAGTGTGGGCAATTGCTTGTGGTTATCGACCATTATAACAACAAATGTTTGGTTCATAAACTTGTTGCACATAATAAACACACATAATGACAATGATGTAGAAGTGTGTAAGCATCATTCATAGCAATTAAAAATCCGTAGTTGCTGGCCGGTGACAGATATTGCAAAGTTAGAATTTACTATTGAAGATAATGAGCTTAGCACTAATGCTGCAGCGCCAGTAGTAGCTTTAAGCAAATTAGGAATGCCAGATTCGTGCAATTTGTGGGTGATGAATTTGATCAAGAGTGGTTTTCCCTGCGCTAGGACAACCAGAGATGACATGTAAACCAAGTAGTGCTGCAATAATGCTACCTGCAGTTGACTGTTGCTGGCTGGTCAAAGGCATATCATTCACACTCGCAAATTCCTCCACATGCAATGTACCTTGCAATATATGAGGTTCCACATCCGAGTCTGTGGTGACAGCTATAGCTGGAGATGCAGGATTGCAAGTTGCAGCTGTTGATGTTTGCGTTGTAGTGGTGTTTGATGCAAGACTGTTGCCCACTGACGAAACAACTGCAGCCCTGGACAAGGCATCAATAGATAGCAGTATCCGTGTTTTGCATCATGTTATTCACAATTTAATGAATCTTGACATCATTGTATGTATAAATGACGTTCAGCATAGCGTGTGACATGTGTCATCAAACTGCAATACATGTTGTTGATGAGCCCGTGCAACACGCATTTTTACTAGCAAGATGGTGATTTGTTGGCCAGAGATAGCAAGTCCACTTCTGAACGAAAGATGTTCAATTTGAAGTATTAAATGAAACAAAAGCTCTCAGTGCTTTGCACAAAATGGTAATAAGTCAATCTAATGATTCGTGGGGATGTTAACTCGTAAACATTTGCATTCAATCTGTCTCTTGAAATAAGTAGCGTATGTTGTGGAATCATGTCTAAAGCTCTGCACATGTACTGCCGAAAGTATTTGTATATCGTGATCCATCCCACCTCGTCAGGCCTGGCACAATAGCGGTGAATGGGATGCACGATAACGGTATGTGCACAACTATACAAAATGCGAGCACAATAAAAAGGCAAGCGTGTGTCAACATATGTCACAATGGAAGACAGTTGCATAACGGAAGTACTCAATCATTTTAAAGTGGGTTCAGCTGGTGCAATGGGTCTGGACAGATACATTGTGTTAAATATGCGCTATTTGTTAACAGTCAATCCTTGCAGGCCTAATGAATTCGCGTTTAATGCATCATCAACTTTGCCATAAGGTTCCATGTTGGTTGTGAACATCACAAAATGAGTACTTGCTCAAGTGACTGTTAGTGACTTGCAACACATTGCAACGAGCACCCCACAACATCAGCAAGACTAGATGTGTGGGAACGACGTTGCGCTCGCAAATGCGCGGTCTGTAATATTCACACCCGCGCGTTTCAGTGGCAATTGGGTGTCGATTTGGTTGTACCAGATACAAAAGCCCATGTCGCACTTGTTGTGAAAGGCTCTGCAACCATTATCAACATTAGAACGCTTGTGCATTTGCTTGCATACCATGTACTCTATAAAGGACTCGTAGTTGAGCATCAGTCGGCACGATCATTTGCTGATTATCATGGGCGAATACTCCGAAAACAAACGCACAACAATGTTATTGCAAACACGTTCAACATCATCTGGGTGTAACCATATCATAACATGTGCATGCAAAGATCCACGCTGCATCTAAAAGCAGATTACACAGTGCGTCACTCGCGCAAGAATGTCTTTCTGCGTGATGTACTCTTAAAAGAAGTTGATGAAACGATGAGGAGATAAAGGTACACACTCCACATGATCATCGCACCAACTTAATTGCTAAGAAAATTGATGAGAACATTTTCCACATCAGTGATCTCATGGAATTTGGTGCTGAACACATTCATCTGCAGTCATGGTGACACACGGCCACTTGGCCAGAAGTGAAACTTTAGGGGTTATAAAAACCTTTTAACAAAATGGACGTAATGACAAGGGACAGCTGCATTGCCAAGGGATGTGCCTGTATCAACTAGCGAGTGTACACAGCGCTGTGCATCACAGTGTAACAGTGTAAGTAGACTGATTGGATCCATGGGAACAATGATCGCGTATGAAGTGATGACTTTCAATCTTGATGTAAACTGCCATGAAGATAATAGCAAGGTCGTGTGGGGAAATAGTAGGTAACAACTGCTTATGCATTAGCCGCAACGTGAAAGTAGAATAACATAACTGTGCATAGTCCGCACATAGAACAACATTGCATTTGTGTGACACACGTACGTTGTGCATCTTGCGAAGAGTAGAGCATATCATCACATTCATGCCATAGTGCGCAGCGCTGAGACAGATTGCAATGCTGCTCGTGATTCATTGCGTATCACCGTGAGTAGTACTTGCATTCAACAAGGATAAAGTCACATAGCTTCAACATCACCACCATTTGCCAACATCAACACGAGCAACCGTATTATTATAGTCAATCAGATGGCAACGGAGCAAAACCATACGCAATACAATAGGGTATTCACATATATCGCAATGTGCGCAATATAATACAACATTAAGAGCGGTTGCTACCACATTGTGTCATATAACAGAAGTAGAAAGTGATTAAGGTATACAAACAAAAACAATAACAACATGCCGGCGAAATTGCAGAAGTTACACATACATAACAAGAGAGTTGGATTACAAAGAATGATACTAACTTTAAATACCATAATATTAAGATTCAACCAAATGAAACATTACGTCATTAGGCCACCCTTCGGATGAACATGCGTCGTGTTAAATGTGTGTCATGACAGCGGACATCCGCCATTACCACAAAAGCCAATTGCAAAGATGCTTGTAAGTATCTCGCAGGCATTTTAACAGCAACAATATGTCAATGGCGCATCCAAATGCCGGCTTTTCAGCGCCAAGTTAGCGCAGTGATTGGTTAATAGGTGCGCATATTTGGTGGTACAAGGTCGGGCCCGCCGGGATGAGAGAGAGAAAGATACGATATAGTTGTAAGGAGAGACCTTGGCACACCTCGAAACGCGACGCACGATCGGGGATAGTCGAGCCCAGCTATCCCTCACCGCCGATCGAGCTACTTGGGCTATCCATGACCGCTGTGATTGTTCATTACAATCTAAAACAGGTGAAATTGTGAATTGCAACACAACAATGGTGATTCTGTTTAAACGGTCAGAAACCTAAAAACCCTAATAGCCTAACAAACAGGAGCGGCGGCGGCTAGGCAGCGGCGTGGTCGCCGTGGACGGCGGCGGTGGCAAGGACGGCGGCGGTGGAGAACAGCAAGTGCATGTTACTCTCTGCTAACTTTGCTTAAGGGCGGCGGCGGAGGCGGCAGCAAGGATGGTGGCGGTCGAGAGCAGCAAGTTTGTGTATGTATCCGTAAAACTGCTGTCAGAGTGTCTAAGCTGTTTCCACCGCATATTTGATGCTGTCGCATTTTTTATGCTGCAGCAATCTTGCCGCGAAAGCTCAGACACTACGACCGCAATTTTGCGGTAGTTGGGGGGGCGNCCACAACAAAATGAATGTCCACGGAGAGACGGCAGTAAGTCTCTCAGTCTCGCTCTCGCTCGCACTCGCACGCACTTGCGCGCGTGCCTGCACGCACTCACACCCACACCCACACCCACACCCACACCCACACCCACACCCACACCCACACCCACACCCACACCCAGCAAGCATTGTTAGTTGCAGGTGCTTCCGAAAACGCTTTAGCGGCGGAGGAGTATGTGTTGAACTGGTGTCTTTGGCGCACACATAAGAGTGTCACTCCGGATGAAGAGAAGCGCGGTATTAAACCTCTATTGCCTCAAGCCATATAGCAGGCTGATAAGGGGGAGTGGGCCTGTCCACCCGTTGACTTATATACATGGACCGACTTCACACTATCAATACCTTCTTGATGTTGAACACAATCAACTTGTGCGCGTATCAAATTCCGCGCGGCACAATAGTGAGAGTAATGTGACAACCCGCATGAGACTAGACATTAATCTAACCATCATATTCATGGTCACACAGGTTACATTTTGGGCGCCACACATTTTCTTCTGGAATAAGGTTAAGAAGATCTTATGACCGTATTGTAACAATTGGGCCCGACCACTAGGCTATGGTAGCAAAAGACACTACCATGAGTGAGGTCTGTCACAATTTATCTCAATTTGTGACACGTACTGTGACAAGCCCTTGTACTCCGATAGTTGGCGTGGGAGCGTTTAATCGGTGACAACGCTGTCCGCCACTTGTTGGCTGCATAGCTATGACTACAAGTGTAGAACTTGTAAAGGTATTGTAATTATCGCATGTTGTTGCACAACTATAGTGCAAGACTATAGCTCAACAATGCTACCATGCTCATCATTGTATGTGTGATGTGTGGGCTCAGATGCTGGCTATGATGCCAAGATTATGGCGCAGCTTCCAACCAGCGTGCAAGAGGCCTTCCCTTACGTGCTCACTCAAAGACACGGTGTGAAAATAGCAAGCGAGGGCATGATGCGGCGAAATGTGGTCAACAATCAAAGCTTCATGGACTTCTCCGACATGCTGAAGGTGTGGTGCGGTGCATGTTGATTGTTGGTGACTTGCACATCCTCCACGTGTATACTGGTTGGCTCATGTTGATCGTGTTGTGCCTATTACAGGAGTTGCATCACCAGCGCTACACTCAGACACGCAAGGTGTTTACGGCAGCATTTATCGAGAACTATATTTAAAAGAACATCCCCAAAACACGGCTCTTTGGGATGCTGGGTGTCACACAAGCATCATCAACCACCATACCTGATTTTGAAGACTTTAATGATAAGAACGATTATTCGGGTATAGGCTAATGTGCAACGATTGTGCGGCAAACTATGTACTAGGATGTTGATGTTGGTAATGAACTATGATATGTACCTAGACATGGTTACTTCTCCGACTTGTACATGCGCAAAGGAGAGCAACGGGTGCAAGAGCAGAATAGGCGCCTGAGCCTATCTATTGGCCGTGTTCTTGCCATCGATCATTCTTTCAAGATCTCAAAGCAAATTTGCAAAGATAGACGCGAGGTATGCAAGTGTGTGCCGCTAGTGTCGATGCACGGACGGATGCAAGCACGCATCCGTGTCATTACCCACCGTTATGCTCATATGTACATTGACAATCTAATTGGTGATAGGTGTCAGAGGCATTGTTGACGATATACAACGAGAAGAAACAAGTAGTTGCATACTATTTTGTACCTAACACATCACTTGTTGCCACTGCCCACGAATTGCATAAAGTTGCTGAACGCGTTGTGGGCAACGGGCGCAAGCTTGCCGAGGTGATTATTCTTGCAACGCATACATTATCAACCACGCGCCAACACACGCATGTATTTGTAACAGGAGTTGCAAGCTAGCTGCGATAATGCGTTGGGCATGGACAATGCATTGGCGGACGCGTTGCAGGTGGACAAGACAATGGTCTTGCAAGATGCATGCCACTTGATGCAACGTTACATGCGCTATATCCCAGACTCATCGACATTGAAAGGTAGATGCATTTACACGCAGATGCAAATGCATACACTTGCATACTTGTGTGTCACATTGATCCTTCATTGGATCGCTTCGCCAAGGAATTATCGGCAGCAATCTACGCGATGGACGAAAGGGCGTTGTTTCAAGTGAAGCACCACCTGATATCTATGGTAAGCACGTGTGTGCATTATGACGGCCTTTGTGTGTGTGTAACTTTACACACACGCCTGCACATGCACACACTGGACATCATCCTTGGTAAACGCAGGCTTGCGCGCGCATGCACACTATGTAATATAGTACGTGTGTAAGTATGTTGGTGTGCATGTCCTAAGTAACTGTACTTGTAGGGTTAGAGTCAACAGAAAATTGATTAGCAATTCATGAGCGGCAGACAAAACTGCCACGGCGTATTGGTGAAGAGCATGACGTGCATGCCAATTTGCAACAATTTGCCGACATGTGGAGGGAGCGGATTGATATAGACACCGGCAACTCCATTGGGACATCAGAGATGGACAATTGCCATGAGCAGGCTCTCCGTCAAGTTGCGTTTGGCAAACTGAGTGGTAGGTCACCTGCCATCTATGGCGGCTATGCATTGCTTGTATCCTGAGTAATGCTTACCATATATGGATTGCAAGACTCAATTGATCTTGTGATGCAGATCCCGAGGGGGTACAATTGTATACCAACATTGCAAAAGCAGGGTGTATGCCGCACTGGATGTGTGCGCGCGGCACCAACGGACTGGAAGGCTTTCACCGGTTTGTTGCGTGCTGCAAGGCAGCAACACCGGAGCGGCTAAAGCTAGCGTTCTGTTTTCGGACTTCATCACCCGGCACAACATTAACTATGCAACGCGCCACGCTGGAGAGCCATCCTACGGCGTGTATGACTTCAAGGTAGGTGTTGGCATAAATTTGTTGGTCATTAGGCATGTGGGTCGATACATACCATATGATGACAGCTAAAGCAGCAATCTTGGATATATCGTGCACATCAGGACATGCTCTCCATCAATGAACTTCATGAGCGGCACGGGTGGCGAGTGCCCTTTGAGATTCCACCGCCCCAATGTCAGAAGGTACGCCGCATAACTATGCGGCGTCAATAGACATCCGTGATTGAGCATGCTGTTGTTGAGCAATGATGCTGTCAATGATATACAAATACCTCGTATGCAGAGAGATTCGGCTTGGACTTGATGCCGGCGGAGTTGAAAGAGGCTTTGTTTGCTAATGATGATGCATCTGGTTTTCTGACATGTGAAGAAGAAGCCATTGTTGCTGACGACGCTGATGATAGCAAGGTTGAGACGGAGGTGAATGGAGGAGCTTTACCACAGGATCATGCGCCGAATCCCACGCCAACCAGCCCAATGCAAACAACTCACTTAAAAGCAAGTCCACAGATCCCGTTGCCAGCGATGAAAAACAATGCTAATGCGCTGGCCATACCGAACATGAAACTGGATGGACGGACGCCGACGTGCTGATACAAGAGGTCGCGTCCTTGTCGCCTTTTCGCGCACCTATCCTCAAAAGCCACTTCAACCATTGCCGCGAGCGAAGCACATCGGCAACCCGCACGCCTATCACCTTCCGAAGCGCCAGCACATACACGCACATGTGTGGAGTTGAGCCCCGCCACGTGAATCGCATTGAGTTTACCATTTGTTGCGACAATGGCGAGTGCATCAAGCTTGGCCACTGTGCGACGGGAATTGAAGCTACATTTTCCACGCCCATCCAAGGCATCAACGTCATCAATCGCTCAGGTGTGTGGCCGCAAACGTAAGATGGCGTATCGCAAACAGCCACGCCGTGCAATGAAACCATTAGAGATTGTTCAACCTGTGCGTACGCCAGCTGAGAAGCTGTTGTTCCACAAATTGCACGAAAAGTTTACCACAAACAAGTTTATGGATTACAAGCGTATGGCATTTGAATGGAATGCCCGTACACACTAGCATCAAGTAGTTGGCAGCGGTGGCGTGTTGTACCTGAAAACAGCAGAGCTTCTGCAAGAGTATGAGAAGAAGATTGCGAAACAACACTTGGCTGTTATTGCCACGCAAGTTTTGAATATACCAATGCAGGCAACTCAGAAGGACGGAGCTGACGCTAACGGCGACATGCACCATGGCGCACATTCCGTGGTCACTACGCCGGCAGGCCTGGCTTCTCACCATCGGCATGTCACGCAAAGGAATGGACCACTACACCCATCCGTGACTACCAATCACCTCCCGTCACGTTGAAGCAACCATGCCAAGGTCTACTCATCAACCACCGATGCCAAGCTCCACCACCTATGCTGCTGTCGATGCCAACAATATGGCAGCTTTCGGGATGGCGCCTCGGCAGGTATCAGGCATGATGCAGGTCAATAACCTACCTTCTGATGTGGGAGCTACCGTGCCCGGGTCAAATCTTCAACCGCCAATGCCAAGCATGGCCATTCATGTCGCTGTTGATGGCCACAATGTGACACCCCCGTTAATGGCGTGGCAGCCGGTACCCGGCATGATGCCGGCGAGTACCCCACTTTCTGGTGTGGGAGCTATCAGGCCCGGGCCAAGTCCAGCAATGGTGTGGCGACCGTTACCCGGCATGCATGCATACAACATGCATGTGCGCGCATCTTGGCCTCATCCTTATGTGCCGTCTATGGTAGCGGCTGCAACTTCTCAACCACCGCGAGTCCCCTCTTCAGGACCGATGCGCAAGAAGGAGTCACGCCAAGGTGGACGGGGGGGCACAAAAACGTGCATCAAGTGTCCAGCTGCTACCGGCAAAGACGTTCCCGCGCAAGGTGGCAAGCATGCCAAAATCTGCCCTTACAAGGACATTCATGTTGACAATTTGCACTTGGGTTTTCAGCTACCAACCGCGCAGACCATGTCGTTCAATAAGTCTTGAAATGCTGTTGGATAGGTTGGAAAGATTGGACATGAGGTTACTTGTGAAATAAAAAGTAGTACAAGTGTCAAAGTCGTTTTGCAATCTCTCTCTCTCTCTCTCTCTCTCTCTCTCTCTCTCTCTCTCCCCATACACACACACACCTCCCAAGCCAGTGTGCTGAGCGTGGGCGTACATGTGTGGGCGCGCGTGTGCTGAGTTGAGGCGCAATTTTGTATCCGCCCAAGCTGGTAATGGGCGCATGCATGCGCGCGTGCATTGGGTGTCAATGTGCGTGCATTGGGTGTCAATGAGTGCGCGTGCGTGCGTGTGCTGGCAATGATATGAGCGTGGTGCTTAACCGTGTGCGCATGCTTGCGTATCAAGCTAACTGTACGTGGGTGGGTGCATCCCCCCCCCCCGCCCCCGCCTCTCTCTCTCTCTCTCTCTCTNTCTCTCTCTCTCTCTCTCTCTCCCAAGCTGCACCGTTCTGCCTGCAAAACACCGCAAATCTGCGGCGGGAATAGGATTTGCACTCTGCGACCGCAAATTAGCGGCACATAGGGTTTGCAATTAGGCAGCAGCGGCGGCGGTGGCGGTGGTGTTGGCGACGGTGGCGGGAGGGGCGTTGTGAGGGGTGCAAAACATGAGAGCTTAGAGACGATGGTGAGGGTTCCAAAGAGGGGAGGTAGAAATGCTTGTGGTGCAAAGGGGGGGNGGGGGGGAGCACCTCCTCCACGTGCAAGCGTTGATGGTCGGGGAGGTGGTTGGAGAGGGCGAAAACAAACGCCTCCTGAGGGAGGAGCGGGTGGTGGTGGTCGGGGAGGGCGGAAGCAGAATCCCTTGCACAGTACCAGTGGTCGAGGGAATTGGGGAGAGCAAGAGGGAACGCCCCCTCTGCTAACAAAGTACGTGAAACGAAAGCATCGTGGAGAGTTGGAAAAACTTCCAACTCAAGCCGGCGTCCGTGCATTGGACGATCTTATCACTCCAATTGAAGGCGGCATGAAGGTGACCACAAACATGTTGCGTATCAATGATGGCATTCGATTGCAGTAGTTGATTACGTAAGTAAACGTGGCAATATGTATGTCTGAGTTGCAGTATGAATAATAAGCAGCGTGTGTACAGAACCACAACGCAGTGCGTTTAAAATTTGATTCAGAAGGAGAAAAGATAGATTGTTCAGCCCGAGCACGCTCCCGTCGTAAGTGTTGCGTGTGTCGGCTGGACACAATCTACTTCTGCTCTCAATGTGCATACAAGACCGCTAAGGACATGCGTGAAGACACAAAGCTATGTTTCTGCCACGACTGCTTCAACAAAGCACATGACAACCCCAAAGCTTTGAAGGAGCAGCGTGTCAAGCGCACTTGAGCTACATAACCAAGGTGCGCGCACACACATACACATGCACGCAAGCGCACTCGTCACACCCACAAACGCACACGCACATGCACACGCACACGCACACGCACATCCATCCTCGCGCACGCATGCACGCATGCACGCATACACACACTCACGCACACCACACAAACCAGCCACATACATATCCTCATACATACACGCACACATGCACACGCGCCCTCACGCACACGCACATCCGCACATGCATGTGCCAACGATCACACATGTGCGCGGCACGCATGCGCATCCTCACGCACGCACGCATGCACACCATACAAACACGCCACATATACAGCCTCATACATACACGCACACATGCACATGCACGTGCCAACACGCACACAGACACGCACACACGCCACAAACACACAGCCTCACACATACACGCAGGCGCACACACGCACACACATGCGCGCGCACACACACATGCACATACACGCCACACATACACAGCCACACGCATACACGAACGCACGCACGCATGCACGCATACACAGCAAACACACACGCCACATACACACAGCCTCACATACACAGCCTCACACACGCACGCACGCACGCACGCACGTAAACACATTCACAAACAGCCTCACATACGGCACAGAAAACAAACACACGCCACATACACACGGCCTCACATATACACGCACACATGCACACGCGCATATGCGTGTGCCAAGCACACCCACACGCACGCGCACGCACACCACACAAACGCATGCACACATCCAACGAGCTTACACCTACATGTGAGCCATGTCATGACGGTTTTCAAGCGAATGATGGTCATTCCACCGCCGACAGCAGCTTCAGTAGTTGCTTGCATATATGTGTGCTAGTGTTTGTGGTGTATGTGTGTGTGATGGTGTAAGTATGAGTGATCTATTGCAATCGTTTTGCCTTTGCCATGTTTATGGTTGTGTGCACATGCTTGCATGCGCACACTTGCATCGGATAGCTTAATGAGTGTGTGACGGTGTAGGTATGACAAATCTTGCAATCTACTTGCCTTTGCCGTGTGGATGATTGTGTGGAGAATTATGCATTCGCTATTTTCCTTCCGTATATAGTGTACACTTGCGTTGATAGCTTTATAGGTGTGCTCTAAGAGCGCGTGCAAGCGTGCCACATAACCCATAAGTACCGACCGTGTATATACTGAATCATGCACAACGTAGCTAAGAAACACTTACATGCAAGACAGCAAGCATAACGGAGACACCGGTAGGAACCCTTCATGTCACAGCCCACTCGATCATAGAAGACTTGGTGCTTTTATGGTTGATTTGTGGTAATTTAATGTACCTTCCCGTTACATTCCCCCCCACTTAAGAACGCTGACGTCCTCGGCAGCTGGCTCCCATCAGCTGCGGAATCATCCCAGGGGTCTGATTAGGGTCGGTCACCGGCCCCACCGCCCAAGGACCGACCAACTTAAGCCCATACCGGTCAACGCGCGTATAGCGCACCGCTGCCGCATCGCGACAGGCAGGTCGCGCCCTGCCGCGCCGACTGAACGCCGGCACGACTGCCATTAGGCAAGTCGCAACCCATCGATGATATATGTCAAAGCCCACTCGACCATAAAAGACTTGGTACTTTTATGGTCGATTTGTGGTAATTTAATGTACCTTCTCGTTACTTTCTCCCACTTTAAAAACGCTGACGTTCTCGGCAGCTAGCTCCCATCAGCTGGGGAATCATCCCAGGGGTCTGATTAGGGTCGGTCACCGGCCCCACCGCCCAAGGACCGGCCAATTTAGGCCCATACCAGTCAATGCGCGCATAGCGCACCGCTGCCGGCCCCACAGGTCGCATCGTGACAGGCAGGTCGCGCCCCGCCGCGCCGACTGAACGCCAGCACGATTGCCATTGGGCAAGTCGCAACCCATCGATGATGGCACTTATGAAGTGACCATTTACGATGTTATTGGATCGAGAATAAATAACGACCGCGGAAAGGCATCCGTGTGCTAGGCAGGAATCGAACCTGGGTCTCAAGCTCCGATGACCAATGTCACAGCCCACTCGATATAACAGTTGGGGCCCGACCACTAGGCTATGGTAGTAAAAGACACTACCATGAGTGAGGTCTGTCACAATTTATCCCAATTCGTGACATTCCTCCCCAATTTAACCCATGAGTTCCTCATAATCCAATGAGGCACTAGCCCACGTCGCCGTTTTCGCGGCCGTACCACAATCGGTCTGCCCGCGGCCTGTTGGATCCGGCCAACGAACGGTCCTGACCGACCGAACGGCCATCCTCACCGCGCGACCTGCCATCGCAGCGCGACCGCTCACGCGGCCTTAGGTTGAACTGGCTCGGCGCGCAGGTCGTGATCCCGCGCCCAGCCTAGGGCAAGCCGCCCCAAATGTTTTTGTTTTTGCCTTGGATCTGCCTCAGTCCCCTACGGGAATTGAACCTGAGACGTCAAGCTCCGAAACCATTGTAACAGTCGGGGCCCGACCACTAGGCTATGGTAGTAAAAGACACTACCATGAGTGAGGTCTGTCACAATTTATCCCAATTCGTGACACTCGACCACAAAATACTTGGTGCTTTTATGGTCGATTTGTGGTTATTCAATGTACCTTCCCGTTACATTCCCCCTCACTTAAGAATGCTAACGTCCTCGGTAGCAAGCTCCCATCAGCTGGGGAATCAGCCCAGGGGTCTGATTAGGGTCGGTCACCGGCCCCACCACCCAAAGACCGGCCAAAATAGGCCCATACCGGTCAACGCGCATAGCGAAACGCTGCCGGCCCCACAGGTCGCATCGCAACAGGCAGGTCGCGTCTTGCCGCGCCGACTGAACGCCGGCGCGACGGCCCTTGGGCAAGTCGCGACCCATCAATGATGGCACTTATGGCCATTTACGATGTTACCGGATCGAGAAACACGACCGCGGAATTTGTGTGCAAGGCAGGAATTGAACCCGAGTCTCAAGCTCCAATGACGAATGTCACAGCCCACTCGACCATAAAAGACTTGGTACTTGTATGGTCGATTTGTGGTAATCTAATGTACCTTTCCATTACACTTCATCTGACTAGGGGGGAAAAGCTTACAGCCTTACAACTGTACCTGCATTGATTGGACCATCGCAGTCCACACATGCGATGGTCCAATCTACACATGGACCATCGCATATTGGTTGATGTGTTGTATCTTACACCTGGACCAATCTGTGCAAGTAACAACACATAGTCCAATCTGCAAGGGAAGGCAGCGTTGTGCATGTATGTGTATAGGCTAATCTGCGTATATATGCATACGGTATAGCACATCATGCATGTAATAGTAATGCTGTGCGAATTGATTTATATCAACATGCTTATTAATCATAGTGACATAAGGTAAACACCCTTGTGCAAAGTATAAAAAGTATGGTTGGACACGTTTGGACAAAGCACACTGACAATGAACCAAAACACCTGCCAAATTGAAATTGTATATATATATCACAGGTGCCAAATTGGCGGTTGTGAGAAAAGTTTCAATTTAGTCACCGTCGTGCAAAATAGTTAGCGTCGTCAGTAGGCTGGCTCAAGTGAGCGGGCACGCCGACGCCGACGAAAGCAGTCGACGGAGGTACGAGACATGGTCGGTGCGAACTGGCTGAGCAGGACGCGGCGACCGAAATTGGGATTAACTCTAATCGCATTCCCCACCTTGCATAATCTATATCACTATATCGGGTCGTCCGCCACGCCGGTGTCCCGACGCGGCATTTCATGGCCTTATTGTGCGTCCCGACGCAACAATTTTCTCTCATTCTTAGCGTCCCGACCCAGGTTTCCCCCTTTTGTGTCCCCGACTTACCTAATTCAAACCGTATGAGAGAAAGACGGCATGTTTGGGGTATGGCCCCTGCCCCCCCAAACACATGCCGTCTCTGTAACCCTCACTTTAACTGCTCACACCCTACCACTGCACACAAACGATTATACGCTAACGAACGAGCGTTGCATACCTGCTATTTCCTCATTTTTGGAAAGGCACTGACGATTGTGCTTCCGTATAGTTCAAAGGCATTCCCTTCCCGACGGCTCCTAAAGTTCAGTCAGTCATGACATCACGGAATTAATAAACAACCTATCATTACGGCATTTGTGCGGTTGCTTCAACGTGGCAGCTGCCGGACGACGCCCCGATGATGCGATACTCTTTTGCCCTATCAAATCTGTTCTGTCACGCACAAGGAACGTTCTTGGCCTAGGCATAGACCTTAGTGCGTGTTTGGTTCTGCGGGTGCGTACGGGCGTAAAATGGGCTCTGCCATGATTACGCCTAGTCGTCGCCCACGTGACCCCCCCACAGACGTCGTTGTTGTTGGTGTCCGCCGTCTCCCTGCCGTCGTCGTGTACGAGCCGTACCCAACGCGTTGCGTCTGGCATCTCGCTAGCGTTGCCTTGAGCCCTCCATGGTTTGAGAGGCGGCGGCGGGTATGGGCAGCGCCGACCCCCCGCACGACGACGGCGGAGGAGGGATGGCACACAGCCCGCGCTCACGCTCGAGACGCCCACATAGACGCCCGGGCTTGGGCAGCGACGACGCCCAGCCTGAGGTAGACGAGGGCGAGGTGGTGGACGAGGCGGCGGAGGCAGCGGCAAGGACGCCAAAAGCAGCCGCAGACGGGAAGGGCGGAGGAGGGAGAAGGAAGCACAGGAGAGAGAAGGGCGGGCACAAGAGCGGTCACGGCACGCCACGCTCGTTGGCAGTACCAAGACTAGGTGGGGCGTAGTAGTCAACGCATGGCAACGGCACCAAACAATCCCATCATACACCAAGTCATCAATAATGATTGACCATGAATATGTTACAAAACGCCATACCTTGCCCAACTCTCGACTGCCGAAGCTGTCGCCGCCCATCCCTCTATCACCAGCTGTCATTATGGCTGGCACCGCTAATCAGCAAGTCGTCAACGACCATGCTTGTGTTTGCTAGTTGTGGTGGTGTATGTTTTAATCAAGCTGAACAACCGTCATGTAATACACTGGTCGTTGTGTGTGAGTTGTTGTACCTACCTGCTCGTTGGGCAGCTGCTAGTCTTAGCGTGCCCGCTGCCAACACCAGCTACGCACGCACACAACACACAGGCGCCAACATATGCTCACTGACTCTGTGCAGAGTACAGCATCTCCAACTCCCTCTTCAACACCGACAGCGAGCACGAGGAGGAGGAGCTCGCGCACCGGGATGATGTAAGCCACCGCTGGCGTGCTTGGTTTCGTGAGCGACGACAATCAACATCATGTGAAGGACTGCTTGCAGTCGGTTTGACTTCAGTCACATGCTAAATGTACTCACGATGTCCGCAGCAGTCGCACGCGGAGGTGTCGAGCAGCAAGCCCGGCGAGGTGCGGCTGAGGGACATCTATAGCCCACGCAGCCCGCTGGAAGTAAGCACACCACCATGACGCCTCACCCCACCTAGTGCATGTGAGCAGCAACAACAGCATACCCACACACCGATTTGCCCGCGTGTGTCGTGAGCAGCAGCAGCGGTCGCCACGTTGGAAGCACCCGCCGCAGGACGCGTCGGATGGGGAAGGGGACGGGGGCAGCAGCTCCCCGCGCAACGCATCCGACCTCGAGTCCCCTCGAACGCGCCAAGTAAGCACCACCACTGCCAATCTTATCAACTAACGAGAGCACGCAGTCCAGTGCATGGATCGTGTGCATGAGTGTTACACGGTCCCAAACGATCACAACAACAAGTCTCATGTTGTGAGCGATGTGTGCAGAGGTGGTCGCCCCGTGCGTACCAGGAGACTGAGGAAGGCGAGGAAGACGTGCAGGTGTGTGTGAGAGAGAGAGAGAGAGAGAGTGTTTGAGTCCGCCTGCATCCTCTATGCAGTTCAGTACTGATGGGAAAGGGCTAACAAATCACACTCCACGCACTGCGGTCGCCACAGGATGCCAGCCCGCGGTCACCAACGAGGGGACGCAGGCATAACCACCATAAGGACGGTGCGGAGAGCCAGGGGGAGCGCAGCATCGTGAACGCCTCGCCAGCTGCAAGGCACGCATGTGACTCGTGTTGAATGCTGCTATGCCTCGCGTGCGTGAGCAGTGTAACTGATATGAGACTCTGTCTGTGTTGTGTTGCAGCGTGTCGCCGAGGTGGCAGTTTGCTGCAGCGGACACGCTGCTTGTGGTGAGTGATGTGCCAGTGCCGCACCGCGCTGCTAGTGTAGGCTCGTGGCCGTGCTGACCGAGTGGTCATCACAGGGGGCATCTGAGGCGGAGCGGCTCAAGTTTGTGAACTCTCCCGGTCCGTCGCACATGCTTCTGCGCTGCGAGGTGCGGCAGCGGTGGAAGGAGCGCGACGTGTACGACCTCTACCTGAGCGAGACGGATGCGTACCTGCTGTCCGCGCGCCGGCGTCCCTGGAAGCCCACGACGAACGTGGTGATCTCTGCGGACCGCGCAGCGAGCCTGACGGGCTCTCGCGTTGCCAAGCTTCGCGGCAACTTCACGGGCACGGAGTACGTCCTCTACGACGC
Source organism: Chlorokybus atmophyticus (assembly GCA_009103225.1). Classification (NCBI taxonomy): domain Eukaryota; kingdom Viridiplantae; phylum Streptophyta; class Chlorokybophyceae; order Chlorokybales; family Chlorokybaceae; genus Chlorokybus; species Chlorokybus atmophyticus. The sequence goes on from RHPI01002069.1 coordinate 1,578,922, forward strand.
GGGCGACAACCCCGTCCGTCGCGGCGGCACGCTCAAGCCCCGCGCGGAGCTGGCCGGCGTCATCTACACGCCGTCCCTGAGCCGCGTGGCGGGCGGGCCGCGACACCTCACCGTGCTCGTCCCGCACGGCGCCACCTCACTCCGCCTCGATCACGCGGACACGGGTAACGCCCCCCCGCTGACGCCTCGTTCTCGTCGCGAAAGCGTGGTGGCGATGCACCGCGCGCGAAGCCTGCGCGAAGGGGCTGTCAGCGTGCTGGCAAGCAAGGGACCCGCGTGGGACCCGCTCGCGAGAAGGTGGTGCTACGATTTTGCGGGACGCGTGATGTGCGAGTCGAAGAAGAACTTCCAGCTGGAGACGGAGGGGGGCGCCACCGACGGAGGAGAGGTCATACTGCAGTTTGGCAAGCAGAGGCAGGACGTCTACGCGCTCGACGTCAGCTACCCCGTCACGCCGCTACAGGCGTTCGGCGTCGCGCTCTCGGCCATCGACACAAAACTATGCTACGCCGTGTGATTCACATGACCACAGTAACATATCCACCGGCGCAGCGCGTGTAAAGAAAGAGAGACGAGCGTGGCAAACAGGATGGGTGGGCTTGCTTGTCATGTTACGAATAACCACTCGCATTACTCTAACTGTCACGGCCGCAAGGGGGCTGCTTGTGTTGCTGCCGTGTTCTTGCGCCATGCTCTATGACAGACAGCTTGCAAACACAGGTCTGAAGTTGTGTTGCTGCTTGTAAGAGGGAGAAACAGGCCTCCCCCCCACCCCAACACATCATCGCAATACACCACCAGAGTTCACGCATGCCGGACCTGGCAACTGTGACGAACATGTACATTGGCTGCTATGTATGCACAGATAGCAATATGGATTGCCACACAACAGCAGCAAAGGACACCGAACTATCAATATTAAGCAATGGGCTGCCCCAGGCCCCTAGCATCTGCAACTTTGACAACAGCAATGCACCCACACCCACACCTACACCCACAAGCGCACCAGCACAGAGGCAGGCACGTGTGGCATCTGTGGACAGTCCATTGAGTGTCACTTACAAAGCACACCTCCCCATAGTGCCTCAACACTCGCAGCAACAGCGTGCCGCAGTGGGCACATCTCCTGTCTGGGTGTGCAGGTGTGCAAATACATTGCTCCACCGCAGGCAACATGGGGATTGGAACCGACTCTGGTGCTTCAGGGGGTGAGCACATCACCGCGTTGCTGAGCAGCAAGCGGGGACAATTACAAACCAATACTCTAAGCAAAAACAAATGATCGACAACCGATGGCAAGTGTTTATGATGTCCTACGCATCGACCCATCCTCTCCCTGCGCATGCTTTGCATATCCTGCCGCCGGAGCACTCGGAGCAGTACTTCCACTTTGTTGACAGCCTGCGAGTGCACGCAACCACCATCAGCATCAGCGCAAACGGCAGCAGTCAGCATCACAAACCATCACGCCCGCTTACCCTGCCACGTAGCGTCTTGCGGCGGTGGGTTCTCTCTGTCGTGCCCTCTCGGCCTCCTCGGGAGACAGCGCCTTGGACACGAAACCGCTGCCGTCGCACAACGGACAGACGCCGCTGCCGCTGCATGCAGAGCACCGCGGCTGTCGCGTGCACACGAGTCGTCGTCAGGCAACAGCAGTTGACAGCGGCACAAGTGCACAAGCCACCATCAAACAGGACCACACTGCAAGACAGATGGCTCCGAGAGCAAGAGTCCGGTTGCATAAAGTGCTGGTACACATGCAAGGCTCCGATGAGAACAGCAGGGTGATCCCATGTCGCACAAGGCAAGCTCTGAAGCGAGAGGGTGCGCTATGCCAGCCAACACAAGCAGGCCATGCCAAGTATAGGCCCGACACATGCACAACGCGCTGCTGCTGCTGCTCTTAATGGTTGGAGTTCTTCCAGCTGCTACCAGGCAGCACCTGATAGAGAGATTCAGACAGCCCCAAGCGTACGCACAGACATATCAAGCCGACAAACCCTACTGCTGGAGGCAAGGAGGGAGCAACACTGCGTAGGCCAGTGGCTGCGTATCGCTTGCATGAGGGAGTCGATAGCACATGACAAGCCGCTGAGGGAAACCACATGCATGCAAACCACGCGCACACCCCTCCTTTCCGAGCAGAACCTTGTTTACGCCGAGTCCTTCCGAGAGTGCCTCCTTGGCACCGCCCCTGAAGTAGAGGAACCCCGCCGCTGCCGCCACCGCTGCCCCGACCGCCACGCTCACCACCGCCCCTCCCAGCTCCGCCGTCGCCGTCGCCGCCTGCGCACACCGCCGCCTCCTCCCCGGCGTAGCAGCGCTCGCTCTACGCTCGGCGGGCAGCCCGCCGTCTTGGCGCCTGCCTGCCGGGAGCCTCCCGCTCCGTCCCAGGCACGCCACCTGCTGCTGCTGCTGCTGCCACCCCGCCACCCCTACCCCCAACGCCGACGACGCCATCGCTGACGACAACAGCAGCGGTGGCTAGCTCCGACACCGCCAGCCAGGTGTTAGGGTTGGGCGGCGGCGGCAGCAGCGGCGGCGGCGGTGCGGGTGCGATGCTGGCGCGAGGCGTCCGGGTGTACGGGCGGAACAGAGCGCGAGTGCTGTCGTCGTCGCCGCCGCATTGGCAAGCAGGACTGGGAGGAACAGGCGGAGCAGCAGGCGGCGAAGACGAGCAGAGGGGCGGCGGCACAGAGTCAAGGCGTTGGCTGTCGCTGTCGTCGTCGTCGCTGCTGACGCCTGCGTCGGCGACTGCGTCTTACGGGCCAGGATTCTGCTTGCGTTCTTCTGCGCATCACCAGCTCGGGCGCTTCAGTAGCCGGAGTTTTGCGAGCTCCGCCGTCAACGATGACGACACTCAGCTCGCAGTGGTCGACCAGGCGCAGCAGGTGAGATTGGGGAGTTTTTGGCAACATCAGAGCAATGCTGCTGCATGCACGGTATCATCATCATCATCATCATCATCATCGCACTTCAGTACAGTACATGTCACGAGCCCGTTCAAGTTGCCGTTGAGATAGGACCCACACGCTCACTAGGCAGCTGCGCGCTCTGCAGAACGACATTGCAGTCTCGCATGCCTGCCTGCCTGCCTGCCTGCCTTCAAAATGCTTACACGGCACATCGCATGGATTCACATGCATGCACGCATGCACGATGATCCTACCGCAAGCATATCCCGTGTGCTGGCGCAGGTGCAGGATGCGGCTGCGGTGTGGAGCGACCAGCTGGAGTCGTCGCTGACAGAGGCCGCCGCGGCCGCCTCCCCGCACGTGAACGAGGTGTCCGCCATCGCCGACCAGAGCTGGCTGCCCGTGGTCGCGCTTCAACAACTCATTGAAGCATTCCACGTATACGCACATTTGCCATGGTACGCACGGTCGCAGTCGTGCATTGTCAACTTCAATGTGCCGTGTGGGGTGGGAGAGAGAGGGCGAGAGACTGTCTCTGGATGCAGGTGGGGAGCGATAGCGGCGACAACGGTGGCGCTGAGGGCGCTCATGCTCCCGCTCGTCATACGGCAAATGAAAGTCACCGCACGCCTCTCGGTGCGTGACACTGCTTTGTGCACCGACGACTGTGTCGTGTTGCTTGTGTCACGGCGCAGCTTGTCGGTTTGCGATGCTCATGTGGTGGTCCTGCAGTTGATGCGCCCGCAAATGGAGAAGCTCAAGGAAGAGCTCGATGCCGGGGTAAGATGACGATGCTGCCGCTGAACACAGTTTGAACGAATTGCTGCAGCTGTGATTCACTTCCAGTACCTAAGAGACTTGTCGTGCAGTTGGCGAGGAAGGACCCGCAGGCGCTTGCAAACTACCAGACACAGCTCAAGGCGCTGTTTGCCAAGTAAGGCCGATGTATGTCAAAAGCAGCGTCCATGCGTTTTAGCGGATGGATGCTGCTCTAGTTTTCCAGCCATGCAATGAAGAGAGCACTGCGCAAAGCATTGCCTCTCACCCGGCATCCGCAACAGGCACCAGGTTTCGCCCTTCAAGATGTTTGGAACCATGATCATTCAAGCGCCGCTGTTCATATGCTTCTTCCTGGCGGTAAGCGCGTGGTTCTAGCAGTGAGTGGGACGCACAGTGAGTGACTCTGCAACTGAGTGTCCGTGTCACCACCTCCACCCTAAATGGGTTTGTGTGGTTGTCAGATCCGTCGCATGGCGGAGGGCATCCCGTCGTTTGCTGAAGGCGGCCCTTGGTTCCTGTCCAACCTCGCGCAGGCGGACCCCACGTACGTCATGCCGGTGCTGACGGGGATGTCGCTCCTCCTCACGGTTGAGGTATGTCGTTGTCGCGGAGTGCTCAGTACTTGCGAGACGTGCTGTGTACTGATGTTGTGAAATGTGCACACAAGCTCGGTGCGATGGACGGCATGGAGGGCCAGGCCCCCGAACAGCTGAAGAGGATGAAAAACATGTTCAGAATCATGGCTGTGGCGATGGTCCCGCTCACTGCCAACTTGCCAGCGGTACGTGGGCATGCGAGTTCACACCCAGTCCCCACATCAATACCAGTGCAAATTGCGAGTGCTCAGCTTTAAGCACCACTTCCCCGCTTGTGCAGGGAATCTTTGCGTACTGGTTGACATCCAACATCTGCTCGCTCGCACAAACAGCAGGTGCGCCATTTTGGTATTGTTTTCGTGTCACAATTTGCTCAGCAGAACACGCAATCAACCTCAACATCTGTTTGGCACTGCGCAGGGATTCGGTTTTTGGGGTTGCGTAAAAAGTTTGGCATTCCAGAGACGTCGCACCTGAGCAAAGCCGCCAAGGACGCCGTGCAGTCCACCGTGGCCTTGGCGTCCGCCACCCCCACCCCCGCGGCCGCAACCGCAGCAGCAGCAGCTACTACTCTCGTGGGACAGCAACAGCAACAGCAACAGCAACAACAACGACAACAGCAGCAGCAGCAGAGCAGTCGTCAGAACAAAAAGGGCGCGCGTAGGCGAGTTAGGTGACGCACGATTAGGCATGCAAGGTGTGCGTTGTGAGCATGTTAGGCATATATTGTGAGCGCATTCGCTCTCAAGGGTTAGAATCTGTTGTAACACCAGTGCAGCGACAAGTGGTGAAGCTGCGCTCATCATACTTGGCAGCAGTGTGCATTGTTTGAGGATCGCCACCTCCCGATACACCCTATCTGGCAAAGTTTTCAGACGGCGAGTGATGCCCGTGGTAGTAAAGTTAGTCTTAGTTGGCTGTTTGCTGTGACAGTAAAACAGCGGTACAAGAAGGTGCAATGGATTACACGCAATGTACATACAATGTGGTGTATGAAGGCGCATGCAACGAACATGCGCGCGAGCAGCATATAGCGTGCTGGCAGTCATTGCCATTCAGTAGTTTACCACCGGGCTGACCTATGTGTTGGTGTGATACTGAAAGACATTTCTGTTCCAATGAAAACATTGTTCCTTGTTGATGTTGGCCTACAAGCTGTTTCGAGACACACAAAGGCAAAGGGAGCCATCAGATGCCAAGCCAAACCCTTTGCAAATCGGTCAACACCCGGCACAAATGAAGATGCACTGGTGTTTGTATTTTACATCAAGTTCAGCAACACATAAGCTCGTGTATTGATTAGATGCTAAGCCAAACCCTCTGCAAATCGGCCAAGGCCCGGAACAAAAAAAATGAAGATGCATTTACGTTTTGAATTTATACCAAGTTTAGCACATGAGCTCGTGTATTAATTGCCCATGCAGATTAGACACGCGTATATGCATATGTTTACATGCACCCACATGTAATATATTGCATGCAACCTCTCTCTCTCTCTCTCTCTCTCTCTCTCTCTCTCTCTCTCTCT
>RHPI01002069.1:1584767-1595625 GCA_009103225.1 Chlorokybus atmophyticus
CTCTCTCTCTCTCTCTCTCTCTCTCTCTCTCTCTCTCTCTCTCTCTCTCTCTCTCTCTCTCTCTCTCTCTCTCTCTCTTCCTCTCTCTCTCTCGTCTTGCACTAGCAAATCACATCAATTGCACTACAGGCAAACTCCCTTAATTGACCTCCTTTTTACGTTGATGCCACGGATCTTGCATCTTTACGCCGTCCATTATCCGCTTGGCTTCAATCTCATAAGGAAAGTGCTGCTCAATTTGGATGCATTGCAATCCACGCAACATATCTTGCAAATATTGCTCGAAAGATTGTTATCCACTAGAGACGAGGACCAATTGTATTATTTTAGATATAAAGCTACTGCAGGCAGTCATTGATGGCCACACTCGCACGCCAATTCGGTCGACGACGACGACAAGCATGCAAATGCTACAACGAATCATGACAAATGACTTGTTGACTCAACACTTCATGTCATACAAGTCATTTGTTTCATCTCACTGACTATTAATTGAGTTTAATAAAGATTCAACAACCATTATTACAAGTGGAACAATGCTTTGATATACACGTAAAGTTGTTACAAACAATTGTCCATTGCCGTAATACGACATACATTGTAGCTTACACTTACGTTGTAAGTTTTGCTAGCCAATACTTCAACTTGTGTGAAAACGAAACATTATGTTAAAATGAAAATCAACTCGTGTAAAGTTGAATATGTTGTGAAATACGTTGCGATATTACGTCCAAAGAACAATTGCCATTCAAGTTGAATGTTACCGGCATCAACCTAATGCTTGACCAATTGTTGCGCCAAGTTGATTGAGTTTTCAAGTGAGAAAACTCAAAGCGAGAAATGTCATGCCACTATGTGTCCCACCGTCGGTATGCCAGCAGTTGGAACTTGTGGCGCAACACCAAAAGTTGCGCCAAATTGCAGCGCCAGAAGCACGAAAGGACGCTCTGTCCTGCATGCCGTGTCCTAGACTGGCGAGAAGCGGTTTGGACTTTGGATGACGCGTCGGTGACACAGGGCGCGACACCTTGGCGGAAAGCTGCGACAGTCATTTGGCGCTCGTAACGCCCGCAACTCACTGGCTGAACGCAGGCACAGATGGCGTTAATCTCCCAACGTCACCCGCAGGCCAATAGACTTCCGGAAACCAGCTCCCAACCCGTTCTGCTGCTGGCAGTTAGGACGGCCTGCCTAACTCAGTGTCAACGGTGCAACCTCCGGGGCTTGGTGGAAGACGCATGCTCCGTGGACCACGGACCGTGGTGCAACTGGCGACTCAGCGTCTTGCTGTTATGTGGTACTAGATCTTGTAAGATACCAGGTAGGGCACTAGTGCACTTCCCGCAATCTTTTCAAATAGTTTGCTGTGTCAGCCCGTGTATCTTTTGCACTCTTCAAGTTACGCGCGCACTGTAGATGTAAAATTGCAAGTATAGCATGAAGCACTGCACAAATACGTGCTGGTGCTAGCAGGTGATCCCTGGTCCTTGCTGCTGTTCTCCCCTTCCCCCAACCCCCTCCCTTTCTCACTTGCGTCTAGCTAGTGCACACAGCTAGAATAATGGGCCCCCGCACCCCGAGTTGTTGCTGCTATGTTATGTGATGCCATGTGCCTTATCTTCAATAAAGGCCCCTTTATCGTTGTGCCTTATATCAAAACGGATGTTTTGGTTGGTGACAATGTCAATACATTACCTACGAGTGCATTTTGTGCTTTATGGTCAAAAACGATGACGCGCGCAATGTTTACGATTTATGCTAGGCATGCATTGAATATGGCATTTACGCCATAATTTCATTAATTTTGTCTTTAATCTACATATGAGCCTGATAGGTAGATCATGAGGCTTTATACATATAGTATAAAATAAACAAATAAAGTTGTTGTGAAGATGAAAATCTTACAACATTGCTCACTCGAATCATAGCATTAACAGTCCTTGACTTATATAACCGGTGAAAGGAGTATTAATGACAACTGCAAATTGTGTAACATTTGTTAACAAACATTCGCAATATGCTATATTTTTAATCTCATAAGTAGTGTCCTTTAAAGGGTCATCGCACATTTTGCAAGTAATGGATTGCAATAGACATGCACATACAGTTATAGTATATGTGTTATAACCATACTAGTATTTGAACAACGTCTTTCACAGCTTCAGTAAATAAATCATCGAATTACTTTTCGTTAAAAGATTCACAACATATATGCAGCTGTTGCATATGTTGTCATAATATATGACGACATATAAATATATATGTCGTCATATATATATGACGACATACATGAAAATTGTGGCTCCACATGTAATAGCAACTGCGCTAGCATTGTGTATGGTTACAAGTGGTTACGCTTTCTTTTCATTGTATGTATGTCGGATGTCATGTAGTGTACCATGAATGTTAATTTGTATGATGGAGTTTTATAGGAAGTCACTGCAGTCAGGAGAGAGCGAGATTGCCATGACCCATCAGTGCATGGCCCATGAGTGCAACTAGTTGCAGGCCTTGATACTTCAGCAATGTGGAGCTTGGAGTTTGCCTGAAGTACAAGAGTCAAGCCATCCAGGTCTGACTGGTTTGGGTGACTGACACTCTGCGGAAGCCATCTCTTGGAGGGGCAGAAGCAGTGAGGATCGTCGGTTAGAACCCATCAGTGACGTAAGGCGACCCTTGTGCAAGCGGCTGTGTATGTCAATCCACATAGGGGATGGCGACAGGTGATTGACCGAGCACAGGAACAGACAAAATTAACCTCTCCACGTCACCCATGGAGTTTGTTCATTGCGGAAATCGCCTCCCAAGATCACCGACAGCGCTGCGTACTTGCTGACCTAGGACAGGTGTACTACCCAACTAGTAAAAACTCAATGCCAAATGCAATAGAGTGAGAGATGCGGTTGGTTGGTCTTCTTATCCCTCCCACATTGCCGCGAAGAAGGGGGTTGGGGTGGTGGTTGGGGTGGGGGTGTTATCATCCAATAAAAGGAATTGCAATGGAATAACACGCACCAGAGCGTACAACCAATTTCATGCATGTGGACACTACAGTACTCGATACTTGAGCTTGTGCGCATCCATGCCATGTATTGCAACACATGAACTCCGTGTCACATGATGATAACATGCACACAACGCAATGCATTTGGATCATTGGCTCATCATGTTTCTAAATGGCTACTACGCAGTTGACGCATCGCACAAGCTGTATGATGTTGCTGTCATGTAAGCACAACCATTATTGTATCTCATGATGTTCGTCGCATATGCAGCTTTGCCCAACGCACATGATGCGCAACTTAACAATGAATTGTGCTTTAAGAGCTAAATTGATGTAAGCTATATGCGTATCATTGAGTGTGGAGCATAAGCAAATGCAGTACAAAGATCATATGCTTAAGTGAAGCGTGCAAATTAATCCACTTAGGTGCCCTTGGCGTGAGGCCCATGCAGCTGATGCATGATAGCGTGCATAGTTGAGTGGTTGTGATGCGATACTTTGTTGTTGTATTGAGAATGTGTATAGAAAATGAACGAAGACGTTGTGTACTGGGAAGGCAGCTACGCATGTGTCGATGTTAGCGTTATGGCTTTGACAAAGATTACATGCTCAAGTGACGCGTGCAAAGTAATCAACTTAGGTGCTCTTGGCGTGAGGCCCATGCAATTGATGCATGATAGCGTGCGTAGTTGAGTGGTTGTGATGCGCGCTCACTTTGTTGTTGTATTGAGAATGTGTACAGAAAACCGAAGGCGTTATGTACTGGGTAGGCAGCTACGCATGTGTCTGTGTTAGCATTGTGGCTTTGACAAGATCATATGCTCAAGTGACGCGTGCAAAGCAATCCACTTAGGTGCTCTTGGCGTGAGGCCCATGCAGCTGATGCATGATAGCGTGCATAGTTGAGTGGTTGTGATACGAGCTTACTTTGTTGTTGTATTGAGAATGTGTACAGAAAGTAGACGTTGTGTATTGGGTAGGCAGCTACGCATGCGTCTGTGTTAGCATTATGGCTTTGCACTGGGTTCTTGTGACGATTAGGCACAATGTATAAAGAGAGATTGGATTTGCATGCAGCCAATACACCTTCAGCATTCTCAATCTTCAGACTTATGAACACGCACACACATGCACTGTTTCTGCTGATTCTTGCACTATGGTATGCCTCAAGCCACGCATGCACGCACGCACCCATGCACCATTGCACATTATGTTGGGTGTTATTAACAACAAGTCTATCAGTAAGAGCAGGCAGGGCTGTCCCAAACGACACAAATGCCTGTTACATCGTTGATACACCTCTTAACGAGCTCATTGTCTCAACATCCTGCATTCATATAGAGCACCACCCCCAGCAGCCACATCGGTACTGAATACGTCTCACTCATGTTACAGCGCGAGCAACAAGCCACTGTACAGGATATGCGAGGCAGTATGCTTATGTTGCGGCCGTGCTGACTACTGCCACCCAACTAGCCACAGACAAGTATTAGCATGTGTCATGCAAGAACACAGTAGAGGCCACAGAGGAAATCGCAGCATCATGACAAAAATTGCAAATAATGCAACTCGGTTCATTACATAATCTATCACCTAGGGGGGGCTTATCTAGCAAAGGACGCTCTAGAATGACTTGAGAGTGCATGCTGAGATGATTTGCTCCCAGTACAGTCGTGACAAGCGCAAGCATTGTCTCCAGCGCGAGGCATATGAATTCCTGAATGCCTGCTGCATAGGCAGAGACTTGCATAAGAGACGAACCTTGCATTGTGAACCGGTGCCTTAAAATGAAGGTGTTCGCATTGACAGCGTACCTGATGAAGGGCACTTGCAGAGTTGCAAGCCGATTTAACCGCGGCAGATGCCCGCGCCGCACCCACCACCACACCAGCACCAATGCTCCGCCAACCAACACCAAGAAAGCCAACAACAACCACATAAGATAGAATAGTGTGCCATGCTCCACAACCTGCATGTGTAACCATAAACTGTCGTCAATGCAGGCGCCGCGGAACTTGGACTGAGAACACACAGTACACGGCAACCCACTCGTGCAGCATCACACAACAACGCTGTGGCATGGCCTACACACGTTACCTCATAGTGACAAGTAGTTGCGCGGATGCGGTCAAAGTAAGCCTCATCGCATGGGGCGCGCTGAGGGCCGGCAACCCTCGCATGAGCAACAACCTCAGAAGCACAGATCGGCACGTGCGGATTGACCGCCAAACCGACAACACGGCCCTTGAGTTGCTTCAAATTGTGCCAATGGGCACGCGCCGCCTCAAGGGCGAGGGCCGAGTCCGCAATGAGCGGGCCGTTTGGGCTGTGAATCCACCTGTGCTTTAACCTGACGTCCAGAGACATGAACACGTTGGCGAGCTGAGCCCGCCACGGGGGCCACTCTTCTTCACCAAGGACCACTACCGATATGAACGCAGCTCTGCCCAACGCCAGGCCGAGCGCCTCCATCTGGCGGTAAAAGGTAGATGGGATCGGCACGTGGCCTGCTAGTGTCAGTGCCACAAACACAGTGTCCTTGTCTGTCCACCGCACCGCAGCGGGGCAACTTTGTTGGGTCCCTTGCGCCGGGTCCGCTGCAAGCATGCGGCCACTGTGCACAGGCTCCCAATGGCATTGTGCCTCGCCGACACAATTTGTTGCTCCGTCCGGCAGCGGGCAGCACTGCAGCAGCGGCGGTATGGTTGACGGCGCAGGCACGTCCTTAATGGACTTGATGACGCTGTGCAGGTACTGCTCGCCTGACTGGAAGTAGCTTTTCCACGGGTTTGGAGCAATGCCGATGTCGAACGGCTTGGAGCCGTACTTTGACGGGACACGCTTCTGGCGCGCAAGGTCAATGTCGGCAAAAACCGCAGGCTTGTAAGCCACGAGGACACGCGGGTCGATGACCACGCGCGTGTTCAACCCGTACGCTTTCCAGATGTCCTGGCAAAAGAAGGTCATCTCCGACGCGGAGCACTCGCCCCGCCACTTTCGCGTGCGAAACCGCGTCTGCTGGTCGTAAAACACCTCCGGCCGTATCGACACCATCCCGTTCCAAGCGCAGTACACGGACACAGGCAGTCCCTGCAAAGTGCAAGCGAGAGTTGATAACCGGCAGAAGTGCACAATGGTTTGCCAACTTCACAGCTTACACGCACACATCTGTTTGGCTTTACAAACATGACGTAGACAAACTCACCTGTTGAAACCGCGCCTGGCTTTCTGAGAGGCGCACGTAAGGCGGGAAGCGATTGATATCGTCTCCGTTGAGATCTTGGCCTACCCAGATGTCATAATACACAGGGCCCTTCCTTCTCTTCCAGTCAATCTTGTTGATGTCCAGGCCGGCCGCTATGTGCGCGTCGTGCAACAGCAAAAGCAGCACGTCTTCCGCACAGAAGAAGACATCATTATTGAAAAATACCTGTTACGTACAAGAGATTGGCATAAGTGCATGCACATGTATTGCTGCAGGAAGTGATATCTGTGTATAACCACTCACGACTGACTGCTCAACAAACCTTATCAAAACGCATGTGGTGTGCCAAATCAAAGAGGGGGTCGAGGGCTCGATTGCGGACGCGAGCCAGGAACTCGATGCGCGGGGCGCCTTCCGCCCGCATATCCGTGGAGTTGCTCACGATCAGATGCGACACGCGCCTCTTATCCAGCAGCGAATGCAGGCCGGAAATAACCTCGGCGGTCTTGTCCGTGCTGCCGCTTTCATATACGGACACAAACACCTTGCCGGGGTCCAGCCACGATATCACTCGCAGGAGCTCCGTCGCCAAATGAGGAGAAACTTCCTGATTCTGGTGCAAATTCATAGCAAAGAATACGCTCCATGACTGAAGCTCAGCTCCGACCAAGCTCTCAAGTCCCTTTGCCCAATGTCGAGAACACACGGCCTGAGTGTCGCGATAGCTGGCACTGTACGACGCCAGATCGTCAGCCTTCAACTGCATGCCAAACATGCGCACAACATCAGTTGCAATGCATGTGGACATACAAGTACTGAATAAGTACCACACAATTGTGGCTTACTACACCATCAGCGTCATGCACTCACCGCGCGGCTGGGATGCAAGTCGAAGCCAGCATGCTCATCTAATGACTCGTCCAGCTCCAGATGCTCGTCCCCTTTCAACACGGCACTCACGCCCCTGGCACCGGCATGATGATCGACAAACGAGCTCTTGAAAGTCTGTACTGTCGGCCCGGGCCTGAGACAAGCCAACCAATCAGTGCATGATGGAGAGATGCTCAATTGCAATTGAACTGCATTTGGATACTGACCTGGGGACGGTTATTGTCAACCGTTGGAAGGTAATGGAGACCGCAAAGAATAGCAACATCGCACACAAGAGAATGCTTGCAAATGCAATCTGCACGCAGGCGCTGCCACGAACAGAATGTCCCCGCGCGCGCTTGTCCAGACGCAGCGGCAACGCGTGGTTACCATTTTGCTCAGGCCGGTGGGAAGGTTTTTCATCCTCTGAGAGCAAGGTACACGTAATCACTCGGATTGCGCTGCCTGTGCTTGTGTTCATGGTGTGATGCTTTGTACGTGATAAACATGTTCAGCACGAATGCCAACAACACATCAAACAACCTGCTCACCTGTGAACCCGTTTAAGATGGGGTGGCTGGCATTCCGTGGAAAGCCCCTACCCCATCGCATGATATACCGGCCCGACAGCAGTTGTCGGCCAGGTCAAGGTGAACTCTACCCGTCACTTTACTGTCATCCTTGCAACCTATTGTTTAACCCCAATCATAAGTTGATGACGGATGTTCTTGACACAGTGTGAGGAACTCACATGGCAAGTGCATTACGCTCACCCAACTGAACACTTGCTCGATCGCATGCACATATAACCTGCTTAGTTGCCAAGGCAGCAGAATGCAAGCGTGCTTGGCGTTCCAGATGGTGCCAATATAATATAGCCTGAGTAAAACCCACGAACGGACAAGTACACTGCGGCTAATAAGAAAACGTGTAGTGTGCAAAAAGCACACTGCTTTCTACAGCAGACATGCTGGTCTGAAACCCAAACGGACGACACAGTCAACATTTAATGTGGTGTCACTATCAGCATTCAAACGTGAAGGTTTTGCCGGACTTGTGTGAGTCACTACATGTTTTCCGGTGCAAAAGGAGAGACACCAAGGACATATTGTTGCGCTCTACTGCATTCGTGTAACTTCAACCCTGGATGCTGTTGAACCGAGTGGAGTTGGAAACAAGGTTGTGGCATGCCTGCACGCCAGCAGTGCAGCTATGCTGGTCACTGTGTGGAGACTGGGGAGAGACTCTGCATTTTTGTGTTGATATTTAGGCAAAGTTAAGGTGGAGCAAACCAACAATACATACACCTCCACGCAACTTACGTCCTACATTTCAGTCGGCTCTCACACAGGTAAACCGCGTCATAGGCTAAACAGACAAACCACAGCTGGGCACCGCATGCACGCGAAAGACGCCGGCTGACCAGTGACCAAGCAAACGGCGCGTGCCTTGTCCATACATGCAAGCAATGACGGTACCTAACGTGGTAGGCTCGTCGTCCTTCACCCCGCCGGCGCACGCCCACTCACACAGGAATATCAAGCATGCGGCGGTAGCAACCGCCTCCTCCGCGGCTGTGCCAGGCAGGCAGGCAGGCAGGCCTCTCTGCTCCTACGCACCGCCCGTTCCACTCCAGCCCCGCTGCACAGCAAATGGCAAGTCCAAGCAGCCGCGGCTAGCCTCCTTCGGTCAGCGTCGTCGGTCGGCAGCTCAGTCCCGCCGCCGCCGCCGCCGCCGCCAAGTTTCCGCACGCCACTTGACTGTGCCTGCGGCGGGCGCGTGTGTCCGAACCCAAACACAGTCACAGAAGCACCACTGCTGCCGTGTGCTGTGCCAGCCAGCACCAAAGGAGAGGCTTCCTCGAAGATCCCCACTGGCCCCCACCAACTCAGCACCAAACAGCCCATCGCATTGGATTGGATCCTGTGCAAAACACAAACTTGAATCATCAAGGCTTGCTGAGCGCGGGAAACTTTGCCCGGGAAAAGGGGGGGTTTTCAGCGCCGACGTTTTGCTTTGCGTGTCGGTGGTCGGCGTAGCCGCACATGGCGGGCGGCGGCGGCGGTGGTGGCGGCGGCGGTGCGGGGTGACGCGCTGCGCCCGAGCGAGGGACGCGCCAAGGAGGCCAACCATGGGGGTGAGCTGCACTGCAACGACTGTCTGTTGTGCCACGCGTAGCTAGACAGCTAAGCGCTGCGTTCATTCATTGTCGTCGATGGCCGTGATTGGTGACTGTCGTTGGCCTGGTGGTTGAGGCAGACGATGTACGTGCGCGTAAAGAGGAAGCGCACAACCGTCTTCGTGCACGCGGAGCCCACCGACACCCTCGGTAAGCTGACCCGTGTACACCTGCAGACGACTTAGCACGACACAGCAAACAACAAGTGGCTTGCTACGTTAGCTGGACTGGCTTTGCGCGGGTGCGTGTCGTGTTTGCTGCGCATGTCTGCGACCGACCGACCGACCAAAACACTTCTGCTGCAGGACAACTCGATTTCTAATCCTATGCATGTTGTTGGGAATAGACCACAAACAGGCGCAAGAAGTCTCATTTTCGCTCTTGCAATCTTGCTTGTTGAGTTGTGTTTGCGTCTCACACAGGGCGCGTGAGGGAGCGTCTTGGAGCGATGATCACCGTGCCTGCTGCGAACCTGCGTCTGTGCGCGCCCGACCGGCCCGCAGCCACCGTGCTCGACGAGAACAAGACACTTGCCGACCTGCGAATTGAGAACGACGCCGTGCTCGCCGTCGTCTACAAGCAGGAAGGTGGGTCCACCTGCACCCGCGTGCAATCACACATGCATTGTCACAAGCTTGCACATCCCCACCAAGCTGGTGTTGCAAAGGCTGTGTTTGCACACCAACTCAGCAAGAATGGTGCTTCGTTTACTCCACAGAGTATGCTATCTGCAGGTTGTGCACTGAGTTGACAGTGCGTTGGTGCCATTGCCTTATCTTTCTGGAACAGCTGCACTGCAAGTCACTGTACGATCGAATGGCTTTGGGTAAAGTATCAACAAGCTTACTGCGCACGTTTCCAAAAGCATTGTGTTTGTCGAAAAGGCACTGAGGAGTGGGAAGACGTGGACATTGAACAGCTGCCAAGCAGGGCTGGTGCAGTCGACGATGCCGCAGCAAAGTCATGAGGTTTGCATAGCAAGGACACCGTAGTATAACTAGTGACACTATTGCAAAGTGATACACTGCTGGTGTTTGCCAACAGCCTGCAGAAGCACAGTCAAACGTAACCAAGTGCATCCGGCATGTGTTCATGCATTGCACAAGATTGGCGGGGTTGAGCAGAGGCGTCGGTATTCTACCAATTGTTGCGCTTTATCGTGTATTTCTGGTGTCATCATGCCGAGCAACAAGCGCATGTCGCCATTTGTTGCAAGTGTAGTGCACCATTGTTGCAGACACACCTCTTCAATCGACTTAGCTTGCAACTTATGCAAGTCGCAAGCTAATGTGAAACAAGCGTTGTTGCAAGTTTCGTCAAATTAGCACACGTTTGCATGTTTTAAGAATAGCATTGTGAAAGCTAGTGATTTGTGTATTGACATGCAGTGTACATCGCAATGCATACCATAAAATTGACATGTATATAATGCATGCATCGCAGAAACTCATTGTGTCATTGCGCGTTAATTTAGATGATTCATTTGCCATATTCAAACTTGCTACAGATTGATGCATCAACACGTACAACCTAAGCATACCATATTCGTGCGAACACACAACCCCCCGATACAAATAAAGCCCCCCCCCCCCCCCCCCCC
>RHPI01002069.1:1595650-1610728 GCA_009103225.1 Chlorokybus atmophyticus
GGGGGGGGGGGGGGGGTCGCACAAACTCATTACATACAGATGATGACACATGATACAAACATACCAAAGACCGCGAATGACAAAAAACAATGTCCTTTTGGAGGCGCACTGTACAATGCGTACATTCTTAACGACAAGCTGGTTACTACATAGCGTGCCATATTGCTACCTACTTATGATGATTGGTCACGAAATGCAACACAAAATGAAATGATATTGCATATCAACTTACATTACCGTAATAGATGAGGTTGCATTGTTTATAACATTGCAATTATTACCGCGGAGAGAGAGAGAGAGAGAGAGAGAGAGAGAGAGAGAGAGAGAGAGAGAGAGAGAGAGAGAGAGAGGGAGAGAGAGAGAGAGNACCAGCCATCAGTCGCTAATTCAATTCAATTCACACCAAGCGCTGCTTGCTTTGTGCTCGAAATTTGGGCTCGAAAGCTACTTGTTAACATCATTCTTTCGCAATAACACATGTCGACATGTAGATTCCATTACGCAAGATAGCAACAACTTTTGAATTTAATTACATACAAACATCTGAATTGGCATGCATTGATGGATCATCGATGGATCATGCAAGCATATGGTATAGCAACGGGGCCCTGCATGAACCGTAAACCCAATATAAGTGTTACATGGGTGCTACATGGTAAAAAACTTCAACACATACACATAAGTCATTTAGAATCGATTGACCAGCTAAGCTGACGCCCAAATGACTCACACGCACACTGATGAGCTGTACAGACAGTGCGTGGGGGTGCCGATGGGCAACAACGCTGGTGCACATTTGGCGAATGGGTATCTGCTAACCCACGAACTCGACTTCGCCGACCACCTGCAGAGCACTGGTGACGTACAGCTGTTAGCAAGGTGCTCGCGCGGCGTACTGCGATACATAGACGATCTGTTTGTGGCGGACATCCCGGAGTTTGAGCATCTGCTGTACAGAGGACCGGGTGTCCCAGGGGGAGGCATATACCCGCGAGACATTCTGACGGTGACCAGCACTGCCTGCGGTACTTCAGTCTCATTTTTGGATCTGTTAGTGTTCCAGACGGAAGTGGGAATGTGTACCAGACTATACTGCAAGCGTGATCTGCCAGCCTTCGCCAACGTACCACGCCACCGAGCACCCCTACCATCGTCCAATCTACCTCGCACAGTGAAGTTGGTCGTCGAATCCCAGTACGCAAGATTCAGTCGCGTTTGCACCTACCGGACTCACTTTGTCAGCGCCATGTCCGCGCTGCTCCTGGGCATGCAGCAGGACGGACACCCCATGAAACGCCTGTTGGCGACGCTGCGTCACAAGATGTTGACAGCGAACACCTACGTATACTGCACACCACCGCAGCTCTTGTACAAGCTAGTGTTTGCGGAAGTGCGCAAGCACCGGGCCTGACTGTACGAGCCACTGCACGGGGAGCAGGCTGCTGGTAACCCAGCTTGCCCGTGCCACAGACACAACAAACCAACCCCACCACCCAACCCTACCAGCTGCACCTGACCAGCACAGCAGCACAGCCCCAGCGTACGACCTAAAGGTCCCTGCCCAGCGCAGTGCTGACGTGAGCACTGCGCGGCAAGGGTTGTTGACAACTGCGGCACGCAGCAGCCCGCGCAGTAGTGGCTGAGAGGAGGGCGGAGGCAGAGGGAGCGGAGGGAGAGGGGGGAGTTGTCTAGCATGTTGATGCTGTTGCAGCTGTGGCCGTGGTTGACAACGGACTGACCAGCGCCCATGTGAGCAGGTACTAACTGAATGCATGCTTGTATGTCTAACGGGGCGGGCTAGCATTGGTATAGTGTAGCAAGCAGCCATAGAACTAGCCCGGTGGTTAAATTTGATGTGTAAAGCGTGTGTATGCTTGTGCTGATGCATGCCATTCGCATTGTCCACATGCATGCTGCCACCGTACCATACCCCTTATATACAACACCACTTGGTGCCAGATTCAGATAATTTTGTTGCCAAGCTTTGAAACCACGGACGTCATGCTGTATAGCTTCCATAAGATGACATGGGCAATATTGCATGCAACACCCCCTATGCTTACACAAGATGCCTCGCACTTCAATAAGCCTGCTGCATGTCCGCACACATACTCGTTGACACGCGAGAAACTAGGCCTTGCACAAGGGGCGCATCGCCGCTGTGCAATAACATACCATTGCTAGCCTTGCATGGTGGGTTAACATACCACTACAAGAATGGCCAATCACAACAAACTCAATGACCCATCACAAGGAAGCGCATGCAATGGTAAACGCAACATCATTGGTACTCACTGAACAATTCATACTGTTCACTGCAGATTGAGTAGCACAACTGAGATAACCATGCTTCCCAGTCAGCGAGCAACACCTTTGGGTACACAAACAAGCAGCAACACAACCTGTATGATGGGCACAGACAATGCTGTACAAGTTGTGGAGACATGACACTCAGTACTGGGCGTGCAGCACACAGCATACAGATAGCAAAGGCACACAGCAGCGTTTCAACTAACACAAAATGTCAACTCAAACTCGTAACTGCATGCAATCTACAATCCGACTTGCCTCATGCGTTGCCCCACCAGCCTGGCATCGGAATGGCAGATATGTGCAAAGCCAGCGCATGCATGAAAGCGTTAGTTGGTGTGGAACCCCGCACCGTGGCATCATCAAACGCTGTCAGTTCAAGGTCCACTGCCGTCAGCGTCTGCATCACATAAAGGTGTCTTGCAACAAGCATAGCAGGGGGTATGCAACAAACAGCATGAGGTGATTCAGTTAGTGCGTTAGTAGTGAGCGGCAGCACAAGTTAGTACATAGCCTGCAGACGTGGCCAGCGGCGAAGTGTTAGCTCAGTAGGCACTCACAGAGGTCAGTAGCCGTCAGTGTTCACCACCTGAAGAGTTTACTTCGACCCCATCTCCCTCATGAAGCGCTCGTACTCAGACTCCACAGAAGCTTCAGGCTGCACACCCGGTACGGACAATGTCGGGGTCTGCGAGGGAGGCGTGGTAGGCGTTGTGCCCGGCGGCGCTGTCGTCCCCGGTGGTGCTGTTGTCGCCCAAGGTGGAGGTGCTTGGCCTGGGGGTGTTTGAGGCAGCGGCCACTGTCCTGGAGGAGGGGCACCGGGTGGTCTCGACTGCCAAGGTGGAGGTGCAGCACCTGGAGGTGGCGGGTGTGCACCAGGAGGGCCAGGTGGGCGGAACCCTGGAGGAGGCGGGTATGCACCAGGGGGCGTGTATGGTGGTGCTCCATACGGGGCCGCAGCGTATGGAGGCGCTCCATATGGAGGAGGCCCTGGCACTCCGTAAGGATTGCCGTAAGGCGGTGGGGCCATGTAGGGAGGAGGGACAGGAGCTCCTGGCCTGGGGCCGAAGGGCGGTGCGCCCGGTGCGCCTCGTGGCTGGCTGGCTTGCCGCACAACAACTGACTTTCCATCTATGACTCGGCCGTGCACGCCTTCAATGGCGCGCTGCGCGTTGGTGACATCCGCAAATCTCACGAAGCCATACCCCTTGGTTTGACCCGTTGCACGATCCATAATGACCTGTTGTATAACAACCCTGTGTCAGCATTCTTGCAAAACTGACAACAACCCACACATCCACCTGCTCATGCATACGCATGGGTTGTAGACAGCTGCACTACCAACTATTTGATCAACAAAAAACAAACTGCACTGCAAACTGGATACTTACGTTTGCCTCGCGCACCACCCCAAATGGTTGAAATAGGTCAAGAAGTTGCTCATCATCAATGCTCGGAGGAAGAAACCCAACGTACAGGTTCGCTGGGTCATCATCCCTTGGTGCACCGCTGGGACGGGCCTCATAACCAAGGCCCGTGTGCCTGGGGCCAGAACTTCCGCCAGCCGCCCAAGGTGGAGGCGCAGGTGGCGCTGCTGAACTGGTGGTTGTTGTTGAGGGCGCGCCGCTGAGACTGGGTTCCTGATTCCTGTCACCTCCAAGCTCAGCGAGAAACGACTTGTACTCGTTGTCCAGTTTCTGTGCCTGGGGGGTGTTCTTCATCGGACAATCAATGGTAGGATGCCCACCGTCGCCACAGATCTTGCACGTCGTGTCCAGAGCCTTGAAAGTGGGTTCGAAGCGCTGCGGGCAGTTGAACTGCCGATGCCCCGGTTCGCCGCAAAGCCGGCAGTACTCATCATCACGCAGGGTGCCGTTGAGCGCCGCCAGCTCGCGCAACTGCGTGCGCTTGTGCTCGTTCGCACCCTCCTCAACAGGCACCAGCAGCTTCTGCACCATGTCTGCAGCCCTTTCGAGCTGGTCATCTGTGTCTGCCTGTATCAATACATGCAAGTCCTCATTCTCTCCAGGATCAGGCTTCATATTCCCCGGCCGTCCACCGCTCCCACGACCCTCCTTCACTGAGCCTTTACCGCGAATTGCAATCTTGCAGCCTGTCTCCTTCTCCATCCGCTTCTGAGTGTTGCCTCGCGGGCCAATGATCAGGCCAATGAAGTTGTAGCCTGGATACTCCTTCAACGGGATAAACAGCTTTTTGAACTTCTTCTCCGGCTTATAGTCTGGTGGGGGCTTGAAGAGGGGGTTCTTTGCCATCAACTCGCCAATCAAAGTCTGCAGACAACAGTCAAATTTGGCTCCTTATTGATAGCTGCAAGTGCATGCCATTGACTTGACTCAGCGCATATGCCACATGTCTGCACTGAGATGGCGGATCAAAGCAACACGAACAATTTGCATGCCAACAAGCATGCCAAACAACTGTCAATACCAAAACCTACTGGTCTGAAAGATGTGATTGAGAGAATCTGCTTGTCAACAATTGACAGCAGGACGCCAACGCGTTGCGACCAACATTAAATGCAACATATTCATATGCAAGTGCATGCGATCCACTCGACAAGGACATAACCTAACAGGGTGCCGAAGTAGACTGCACTAGACCGACAATTTGCATGCCGATCAACGTGACAATCCACCAACAACCACTGGAGCAAGACATGCACTGCAAGATGTAATGTCTTGCTCCAGTGGTTTTTGTGGTATTGTCACATGAATCATGGCATGTGACACAAAATGCTTCACAACCCGACAACAGCGTGACAGCAGGACGCCAAAGCGCTTAATATCAACAACAATAGAAACGTACCGTGCGCTCGGCCATCATCTTCTCGCGCAGCCGAACTTCACGCGTGTTGACGCGATGGCCCATGCTGTCGTAGACAGGCTCGGGGGAGGGAGACCGCCGGCCGTCCTGCTCTCCCTCAACCTCCAGCTGGCCAGTGACCAGCCGCCGGTTGACCTCATTGAGACGCATGGCGATGCCCGCAATCTCAGGGTCTTCCAGGGGATTGACAGGCTGAGGCTCCCAGCGACTTCTGCGGCGTCGGGGCTGCCCACCACCTGCCTCCCCGTCGCTCCCGGGCGTGGCCGGCAGCTGAGCCTCCGTTGTTGTCAATGCCATATGCGCCGGCACTGCAGCCGCCTCAGGACCCCACCTGCTCCTCTTGGGACGCTTTCTCTCTGGCTGCTCAGCTTGCTGGGGCTGCTGCTGTTGTAGCTGCTGGGCAGCTGGGAACTGCTGGGCCTGAGCTTGCGGATCATACTGCTGGTGTTGGTAATACTGCTGCTGCTGAGGCTGGTGCGGCTGTTGCTGCTGCTCCTGGCGGAAGGAGGCGTCCAGCTCCGCCAGGAAGGCGTCAGCCGCAGAAGCCATCACCGGCAAACTCCTGTGTACTCGCTGCAGCTGGCTACCACCCAGAGTACACCAATACCGCCTGACAAAGCACAACCCGACGCAGCTGCATGCCGCCAACGCCGCCGCCGCCGCCCAGCTTCCCGACGATTGTTACATGCGAGATCTCAGGTGAGGAGTTAGGGTTTGCTGTGCGGTCTTGTGCCGAGAACGTGTGCGACTGATAACTCACGGCTCATGAGTTATGAAGATTACGGTATCCACGTCTACATTGTCCAACCCGAACCAATATCAGGGGCTGATATAATCTGGGGAAGAAGGGGAGGGGGATTATAAAACGTGTACAGAGAACTATCTATATATGAAGGTTGTGCGATTCTATAGTCAAAAAACCGTACACCTACGCAATCCGCTTAACACATGCAATTTGCAATCCCACCATAATTAAACCAATTGCATACGTGTGTAACTTCAAGTTATATACATGAAGTATATACAAGCACATAATTTTTTTCATTGCGAATTGCATGCTTGTATACACATTCAAGTCTTATACATAGTTGTAATAACGGTTTTTGCAATAATCGTGCCTGCATGCACGCACTTGAAGCTACTTGAGTGAGCGCGACTTGCACCGTATACAGGATAGATTGAGGGTCCTTTTTACCAAGCAGACACGGCTTAATACATATTGAAACAGACAACGACATACACAATCACATCTCCCTTGCGCACTTCCTGTAGAT
This sequence comes from Chlorokybus atmophyticus, assembly GCA_009103225.1. Classification (NCBI taxonomy): domain Eukaryota; kingdom Viridiplantae; phylum Streptophyta; class Chlorokybophyceae; order Chlorokybales; family Chlorokybaceae; genus Chlorokybus; species Chlorokybus atmophyticus. The sequence continues at coordinate 1,602,079 of RHPI01002069.1, forward strand.
GCACATACTCGTAAATATCAACCATCTCAATCCATGCTGGCTGCTTTCATGCATGCGCGCAATTGATCCCAACCATGAAGATTGATAATTAGCAACAACAATACTCAAAAAATGGCAGCGGTGGTTGCAGATAGCCATAAGGAATTGCTCATAATCATACGAAATTGCATATCATAGTAAGTTTTAATGTAATTGGGCATATTGCAGATAAACACTGTACATAAGTCAAGAGCATGCATCATGCATTGAATGCTATATTTCCTTGACGTTTTGCATAACTTTAACACGGCTCGTACATTAAAGCTTGGAAGGGTGTATGCAGGACATGCACACAACGCCCATGTGGGCAGGTGATTACCAACTGCATATTGACTGCTGCATGTCTAACGGGGTAGAGGCAGTAGATTAGCGTGCTAGTAGTAGCCCGGTGGTCAACTAATTGTCATTTGTACGACACCTTGCATGTGTTGCTGCGTGCTGACTGAACTACACGTTGTGCATGCGCATGCATGTCCTGCATTTGATGTACACGGCCGTGGTGCAGGTAATGACCACGTGTAACTGTGCATGCATGTCTAACAGAGAGGGCTAGTATATGTAGGGTAGGGTAGTAGATGTTAGCCCGGTGGTAACGACTGGTTGAGATGTATAATAGTATGCATGCGATGCTCGCGTAGTGTGCATGTGTTGTGTCAACAACAGCACGTCATACATCATGTACGCCCTACCAATGTCAGCATACTATCTTTTGTACACCACATGCTGGAATAGCGTGGTTGTTGTCCTTGACAAGTGGGCACCAGCACGCTTGAAATTCCCTATGGCCTCTACTTGATGCATACGAAATCCAAGCTCAGTTGCGAGTGCCGCATGCATTTTTGAATATGCGGAACTTTTACTCCGTAGCGTTTGTGAGACACTATCCTGCATTGTTGCAACCACAAATACAAGCTTCTTTTCAGCGACATCATCTCTAACCCAAAAGACCAGCTTCACAATGAGCTTACTCGCACAATTTGCATCCGCGGCTTATGACTGCATATTTGCACTCCAAGGTCACGGTCACTGACAGCACTATCACTACTACATGCACTATGCGCATTTGCACTTCGTATTTATGTACAACCAGCACACAGCACTTCAGCACTTCACATATCCTATACAGCTCGCATAATCCATCCACCGCAATCATGAACAACCACCCTTGCCACTCCTTCCAACACGTCACGCAGCCATAGCACCAAAGACAGCCCGCAGCTGCGCAGCAGCATTCGCGATCGATCCCGTGCCATCATAAGCAGCAATTACGTGTTCAAGCGCGTCGATGATATTGGCCATAGCCTGCCTGACCTCCACGGCATCGCCTACCACCCGCTGCGAAAGCGGCGCGGCCGTGTTGTCACCCCGCACCATCGCTTGCAGCAGCGTCAGCAAGATGCCCAACATCTCTGCATCGTGTTGGCGCAAAACCATTCTCCAGCAGCGCCTGCGCGCACCATGCTCATGTCTCAAGAGCAGTAGTGCAATTGCTTTACCCAGAAGCAAACAAACGCAATGACCGCTTGTCAAGCACTCTCCTGCTGCCATGTTAATCACACAACCATTGCACAAAAGTACATGCATGCGACAATCCATTGTGTTTGTGCACGCACACACGCACAATACTGTTCGTGCGCACGCGCATGCACACACGCACGCATGCGCACACATACACGCCCACTTGCACGTGCGTTCATGCATGCATTAGCCTGCGCTTGTGTAGCGCGCGTGTCTTCAATTGTATCGGTTGTGTTGGGCTAGTCTTACCGCAAGAGCAGTGAGGGCGTTGAGCGGGTCTGTAGCAAGGGCTTGAGCGCCCATGTGTCCGGACAGAGCCGCCAGCAGCGCCAAAGTCAACCCGGTTTGCTCTGTCTGGAGCGCTGTGAACTGCTGCAACAGGTGGAGCAGCAGTGCTGATGCAAGGGGCCAGTTCTCAGATGCCGCTAGCAGTTCTGTAACAACTCTGCAACCAACAACAAGACGTTGTTGACAAATATACCTACTCAACAGACCTACTGTGACTGCAGAAGCTTGCACGACAACTTACAAGGCCACGTGCTCGTCAAAGTCTGGTGCAGTTTGCAAAGCCCAGCTGACAGCCACTTCTCCCATGCCGGTTAACCTGAATGCCGGATGGCATATGTTGTTCATTCCTGGAGCGAGGGACAATAGTATAATCGGCAACGCAATGTCTGCGGGTGCGGCAAAGAGCGCTGCAATGACGTCGGCTGTCGCGGCTTGCAATGCAGCCAGCTGCGTGCCCTCTGACGCACGGGAAGGTAAACCCTGCAGTGACACCACCACCCTGTTGTATACCCAATGCAAGCAACATAGTGGTGCAGGCGACAAAGTTGTTGTGCTCACCTGCAGAAAGGCGTGAAGCGGTACAACAAGCGGGTATGCCTCTGCAGCTGTAGCGACAACACTATCTCGATCTAAAGCCGTTGTCATCAACCCTTGCAGGTCAGAGAGAGCTTCCACAAGCTGTTGGCTTGAGACTGCGGAAGAATTTGCCTCCGGTCTTTGCAAGGGCTCCACTATTGGTGCTATAATGTGCTGCGCGCCCTCACGCCTGTCCTGCTGAAGCACAGATGCCGCCGCCAACATGGCAGCGTAGCGGATGTCGCCGCCACCCTGCGGCATTGCAACTGCGCCCGAGTCCGCGGCTGCCGTGCGCACGACGCGCTTGCGGGAATGGCGAAAGAGTGCGTGGAGCTGCGGACCCACTCTCGCGTAGTACTCGCGCGCAGAGGCTGTACGCTTCGGCACTGTGGCAATCAGACGCGCAACTCGCTCATACGCGTCCGCATTGAACAAAGACATGCAACAAAGACTGTCATCTACGACACTCGTTTTCATGGTGACCATGTTTACATTAACAATGACGAATCGCATTGAGTGGGTTCCAAACCTTGATTGTGAGAGACGCACCGGTTCTACGCTGTCAAGCAGGCACTCGAGCACGGCAGCCACGCCTCCAGGGTGCATAATTGTGCGAGACAGCAGCGTGCCGTACGCGGCTCTCAACCAGGGAGGGCCTTTCTGTGGGAGCGGCACTAATGCATGCACCAACGCACGCGCTGGCAACACCTCTGCTGCATGCACACACGGATTGGGTGAGGGTGCTGGATTTAGCATTCTCACAACAACGAGTGCACTCGCCTGGGGCGTGTTGCAGCCACTCTCTGCATTGTGCTCGCTGGGGTTCAACAAGTTGAGAGGTGCTGTCGTCGACGGCCAACTCGACGAATGCACTGGCGAGGTCTCTAAGGTGTCGCCAGAGGACTGTCTGAGCTGCTATTGTTTGCGCCGTCTGCGAGGGTGAGGAGCTTGTCTCACTGTTACTGTTGCTCGTGCTGGCAATGCCTTCATGTGCGAGGAAGGCTGCGAGTGCCAGCGCGCATTCCAACCTAGCAAACAATCATGCATCTTGCAATGTGCATGCCTCTATGCCCAGCTTGCAATCATGCATGCATGCCCGCACTGTGGGCAACACAATCGCTGGCAACGAGTGCAATTAGACACGACACAAGCCTGCGTTGTGATCCTGGTGTGGCTTGCTCTAGGTGCCAGCCTTTGATTTCTGCTGCAATGCTTGCCCTCTCAACAATTAGCTGGCATGCAGATACCAATTGCAGGCAACAAACGCAGCAGACCCTAAGCTACCGTACCGACAGCTGGCAAGCACAATCATGCATGCTGCCTGCGTTACCGTAGCTCGTCGTCAACAGCTTCACCGGAGTGCCACGTGGGACCGCGCGGCAGCCCATAGCGGACAACAGCGCCGACAAGCGCTCTGACGGTGGAGGCGTCCCTGTCGTCGTCAACAATGGCGTCACCGTCCACCCCATGCAAGCTTGAGGCGGAGCCAGTTCCATCTTGCCCAGGCAGCAGCGCCCTCAGCAGACGCAGCTGGTGCACCACAGCAGCTCTGCCCTCCTCCTGATTGCCGGTCGCCCCTGCTGCTGCTGCCGCCGCCGCCCTCAGCTCCGCCCTCGCCGCCGCCAGCCAACCCTGCATCCCGCTAAACCCGCAGCCTAAACCCGAGGATTCGACAAAACCTACTTCATAATCCCCCACAGGCATTGAACAATTCGGTGTTCACGCTTTTGCTCTTATGGGGTCACGTGCGTTCTGCTGTGTTGTCTTTTCTCTTGGGCTGCCACGTCACCAGGCCCAATGGCGGCGGCAACCTCGGTGGTAATAAACCTAATTACATAATCATACCCTATTGTGCATTCTTTTATCGTGATTGAGGGCTGGACGACTTTGGTGGAGTTCGCTTTGCTTCAGCGCTGCATATTTATGGCGCTTGGCCCTCAAGTCTAGTTGCCCTTACTGCTGTCTACTTGCCCGCTCCCATCCCACCTCCTTGCATGCACCTAGACGGAGCATCTCATCCTGCCCCTACCCGTTGGTAATTGAGTGCTTGTGTGTGTTGGCTTGTGTTGACTTATGTTGTGAGTGTTGAGTTGGTTTGTGAATGTGCTTGCTGCTGCAGCAGAACTACTGGAAAGCCCATACCTACACCCTATGAGACCTGAACTCCATTGATTTCCGCATAAGGTATATTTCAGGTGAAGTCCGAGCAAGTAAACATAACATCAGCAATAGGTGCTTAAAGGCAGCATTATATTGTTAATGTTCAGCGTCAAACTATTTTCGACACAAGACATGATTCAGTTGTGCATGTCCGACATTTGCTTCAACTACAGCAGCTCGAGAGAGCACAGCACATGACCAAACAAACCGATATGATTTGGTTGCATAAAACTCAATGAAAAAGGCAGACCTTGCATGATTTGTGTCATATACACATCTGACTGTGGACGAGGGCACATACACACATCTAACAGTGGAGGAAGGAATATATGTACAGGCATGCACATACAGCTTACAACCAAGCGGTTGTGAGGAGGGAGTAGATTAAAATTGGCAGTGTTCAAAAGCGGTGGTGGCGCAATGAACAGCGTGGACGCTCAGCGCGTGGTGGCGGTGGCGGACGAGGTCATCGCTGACATGCACCGTCTCGCCACCTACGCCCACCTCGCCACTGTTGCCACTACCATCCCGAGCAGAGGTGCACGCACATCTCTTTTGCTCTCACACACATGAGCACACGCGTACGCGCGCACGTATAGACACATGCACACAAAGCGCACACTTTGACATACCCGCGCACCCGCACGCACGCGCACACGTATACGCACGCACGTGCACATGGAAAAGTCAGCGAACCATACTACCGTGAATGACACCACACTGGTCGTATATGATCAGACCACATGTGGCACACCGTCATGACCACTCATGGCCAACATAACCGTTACGACCACATGTGGCCAGCCGTCATGACAGCTGTGACCACTGTGTATGGTGTGAATGCATGCCACATATGGTATGAATGTGCACGACATATGTGGTGGTGAACTCAGCACCACATGCATATGGTCTGTCATTAGCACCACATATGGTCTGCCGGTCAAGTGATTGACGAGAGAGTTACCACCATGAGTGTTTGTAATGTTATGACCATGCTATTGTGGTGGTGAAGTCACACCACTGATCGGTTCATACCATGCAGGGTCGGCTGATCATGTGTTGAATGGAAAGTTACCACCTGAATTGGTTGTGACATCGTGACTTTGGGTTTGTGGTGGTGAGACCACACCCGCCTCGTTAATTATATGCATGGCCTTAATATATGCATGTGAATTGCCAACATCCTCACTATCTGCAGTTGAGTGTTTGCTGTTGGCAAACCGCACGATTGCACTGCAACTTGCTGTTTGCCAACACCCATTGTTAATTATGAAACATGCATGCTATAGGCAACTCGTAGAATGGAGTTTCACATGCTTATTAAAGAAGGAAAAGGTCACTAGCAGCGATTACAACTTAAATTAACATGCCTTCTCAATGAGTAAATGTAATTTACCAAAAAGTTTAGCCTACGTGTGCAAAAGGTAGTTGCAAACATCATGATGCTTACGACACAATGTCACATGCGCATTGATGCAAGGTTGCTGAGTCTTCTTAATGATAAGAAAGCATGAAATGTAAACATGTCATGCTAGCGCACGCACTCATGTTCACAAGGCTACACTACGGTGGTATGAGGTTGTATATGTGACTTGAATGATATTGTACAACACAAGTGCCAACATGTGTCTATGATGCACTTTATCTGTGATGCATGCAATCAATGCGACACTTTCCAAGGCACAAGAGATTAGCCAATAGCTATAGTCTCGTTCGCAAGTGCAGGACTTACCCTAGGGTAAGACCTACACAGGTGTAACCAAGTGCATGTGCACTTGGTTACACTTGTGTGGGCTTGCGCGTTCAATGCATGGTGGCGTCACTGACTATGTTGTGTACCGCGGCACCTTGCGTGTGTCAAGTGTCTCACAGTTTGCATGCATCACAAGAAGCGCAATCGCCACAATAATGCATGCATATGATGCATGCAATCAATGCGACAAAGTCATCCACCCTCACGCGGGAGTACATGTAATTGTGTGCAAGAATACCTGAAGTGTAAAGAAGTAGTGCTGACCTTATGGCCACCGCTCAACCATTCATCACTTTGACTCACCCACCCACTATCACACGCAACTGAGTGGTAGTGTCACATCATGATGCGATATTGTGCATGAGGGTGGGTGAGTGTGCGCGAAAGTGCAAGCAACTGGTATTGTTGCTCTGGAACAAGCCTTAGTCATTACCTGAAGTGCAAATGATTTGCGCTTCACTCACACTCACCCACCCTCAAGCGCATGCAATTCTGTGGTATGCCATATGGTATGCCATATCAGTGGTCACATGCAACATTGTGCAAGAGTACATGAAGTGCAAAGAGCTGGTCTTATTGCTTCAGGACAAACTTTATTCAGGCACTCACCCTCCCTCCAGCACATGCCACTGAGTGGCAAGATCACAATGCAATATGGTGCATAAAGCACGTAAAGTGCAAAGAACTAGTCCCGCCGTTTTGGGACAGGATATGAACACTCACCCACCCTAAGGCACATGCACTTGAGTGGCAGGCTCCCATGCACTATTGTGCAAGAGTACTTGAAGTGCAAACAACTGTGTACATGTTGCTTCAAGACAAGATTTGCACTTCAGGCACACTTAACCACCCTTAGGCACATGCAATTGCCAACCACTCGGAGTGGTACAATCACATGCACCGTTGTGCAAGAGTACCTGAAGTGCAAACAACTGTGTACATGTTGCTTTAAGACAAGATTTGCACTTCATGCACACTCACCCACCTTCACGCACATGCAAGTTGAGTGGTACAATTACATACAATATCGTGCAAGAGTATCTTAAGTGCATCGAACTAGTCATGTAGCTTCTTGACCGGATTTGCACTCCAGCCACACCCACCCTGAAACACATTTAAGTAAGTGGCAGGATCACATGTATTAATATAAAAGAGCACATGCAGTGCGAAGAATTATTCATGTTGCTTCAGGAGGACTTCCACTTTAAGCAGACTCACCCACTCTTAGGCACATGCAATTCAGTGGCCGGATCACATATTGTGCAAAAGTACTTGAAGTGCAAAAAACAAATTGTGTTACATCAGAACATATGCAAGATGCACTCCAGCCACACTCACCCACCCCTAGGCGCATGCAGTTTAGTGGCAGGATCACATGCACTTATAAGGTTACTTGTAAACTTGCGGGGCCTGAGTAGCTCCCAGCCATCTCAAGTTGCTTGAGGTTAATAGATTTAAGCTGACTACATAAGAGGTGGCCTAAAGTTATTATACTTAAGTCTTGCACTTTCAAGGACTCCGAGTATCAAGACACAACAATGTCAGTAAGAGCTCCTACTCAATTCAAATTACTTGGGGGTGGCAGAGTCGAACTGAATGCTTACATTGAGACATAAAGTATTAAGAAGAACTTTTTCTGCACTTCATGCAAGTCACACTTCAAGTCAGTTCATGCAACTTCATGATTCATCGCTGCTTGCGCACAACAATTGCCTCCAACTTGATGGCGTTCAGCGCGGCCTTGACATTGTCATTGCTAATGAGGATTAAATGCCGCTGTATCCCGCTGTGACCGACAACATCGTAGCCGTGCGTGTCATCGCATGTATCTTGCAAGTCTCCACGACCTTAGTCACATCTATGAGCTCATTGTTGTGAGCCTCAAAGCAATTGGGAAATGCCTCAAAGACGTTGCGGTTTGCCAACCGTTTTCGCAACCACCGGAATATCAATGGTACATGGCCGCATTGACCTTCGCTCATTTGTATTGTTGACATGCACACACCATGCATACACACCATGCACATTTACACATCATGATGTGTACATGTGCTCATCACATGTACACATTGTGCCCCTGCACGCACACACACACATGCGTAGGTATAATACACATATGTGTGTATATGCTACTATGTACTCAAATATGTACATACACTTATATATGTGCGTGTGCGTGCGGGCGTACGTATATGTACACGCACACATGTATATATGTATGTATGTATGTGTGTATGTATGTATGTATATATAAGCAACACGCACACACGCACGCACACGTATGTATATATATATATATATATATATATATATATA
>RHPI01002069.1:1610872-1695441 GCA_009103225.1 Chlorokybus atmophyticus
CACACACACACACACACACACACACACACACACACACACACACACACACATATATATATATATATACATATATGTATATTTGTGTATATGTGTACATATACACATATAGAAAGTATATATGTGTGTGTACATATATATACACATATATATACATACATATATATACCTATATATATGTATGTGTGTGTATGTGTGTGTGTGTATATGGAAACCATATGTGCACACAGTATGTACATGTAAGTAAAGCATGTATATTGTACTTCACTGCAGTACATGTGATACACGTCAACCCTAGCGGTGCGCACATCATGTGCTAGGCGCACAGTGCGCATAGTCTGCGCGCGCCGTTTATCCCGCTTATAATTTTTGACCGCCCACAATTTTAATGAGGTTGTTTCATGATTGTTGGATTTCCATCTGACGGTGGGAGTTCGCTTATGACCACTGCAACAGCCGGCAACTGCTTCGCAACAGGCGGCGGCGGCGGCGGCGGCGACGGCGACGGCGGTGGCAAAGAGGCCAACGGCGGCAGCAGCCACATGAGGGGCGCCCCTCAGTAACTCCCCTCGTCTCCCATATGTGAGTATAGTTGGCGGCGACGACCAAGTGCATGTGCTGCCGCTGCAGGCTACGGGATGCAGCCTGCAGCGACTGTGTGCTTGTGTGTATAAATAGAGTGGTTTGTATGTGTGAGCGGGCAGGTGAGCAGTTCGCGGTTGTTCTGCGTGTGTGATCTGGTGTATCTATTGTTGGCAGCAGCTCAGCATACCGTATCTACTGTGTTAGAGCCCCCCCTAGTATAGCCCCCCTCAGCAAACAGGGGTGGGGGGGCTCCAATCGAATGTACAGCCCCCCCCCCCCCCCCCCCCCCCCCCCCCCCCCCCCCCCCCCCCCCCCCCCCCCCCCCCCCCCCCCCCCCCCCCCCCCCCNAAGCCTATGTACTCACTGCATTGCATGCAACCACCAGCATGATACGAACCGATGGCATAGAAGCAGGGCACTATAAAAGCGGGGAGAGGGGCTTCAACCGCATCATGCGTGACACAATGTTGCACACATTAACATCTCTATTACTCTAATCACTCAACTCAGTACCATTAACATCTCCAACATCATCATCGCTATCTACAACCTCCTCCGGATCTTCACCATCATCGTTTTCATCCGATAGTGCAACACCTCCGTCGCCGTTGATAGTTCTGCGCGCGCGATGGCCTGCAGCTCCAAGTCTTCTTGCTCCTTTGGATGCAGCACTTCTCTCATCAAAACCTCATCCTCATCCAAATCCAAGTCCGCTGAAGGTGCCCAATCATGCTCACTCCCTTCCAAAGCAATGCTGATGCCAGTCTTGAGGCAAGACTTGCAAATAATATCGGGAGACATCTTCTCCCACTGGGACAACTTTTCCCACTGGGACCGACATGCATCCTTTACCCATTGCACCACAAGCATTTGTGTGTGGGTGGACGCTTGTGGCAAAAAGGTGTGAACGTGTGCTGATTGGGATCAGCTGCCCACATATTGTACTGCAAGCAATCATTGTGAGTCACAACACTTGTCAATCAACAGGCAACTTGTGTTGAATCAGCATGTCACCTGTGCCTTCATGATGGCCTTGAATGGTTTGTTAATGCTCACATCCAATGGTTGGGCAACGGGTGTTAAACTACCACCAATGACTGCCCGATCAACACGCGCACGCTGGTCTTCTCCTTCACGCTCTCACACTTGTGTGCATTGAAACTGTCCAACACCAAGAGAGCGCGCTCACCATACACCTGCCACACGCACATGGCTTTATTTTCAACTTGAGTGGCATGACTTGCCAACTCATGTGTATGCATGTATGTGATTTGGGCGTTTGCGCATAACATCAATCACCCAATGCTTCATTAACTCCTCGTTCATCCACCCTTTAGTGCTTGCATACACAATAACACTAGGCACGAGGTTGTCAATCATATCTTTGGGCACATTCTTCGGCTTGAAGACAACGGTTGGCATGAGTTTACCACCATCAGGTGAACAAGCTAAGACTACCGTGATGTTTCTCTTCTCATAGCAAGGGCTATCCATCCATTCAAACAGTTTTAGCACCACACTGGTTGATGGTGGTGCCGCTAATCATTTCGCATGGGATGGGAGTCTCATCCATATTCACCATGCAACATAACCTGTAATTCTAGCGCTTGCCCAAGATGTACACGTATTAACGAAAGCCTTCAAACTTCTCCTCCAGGTCTTTGGGCTGATGTTGCCTAAAGGAAGCCTTCAATACGATCTTCTTGTTGGGGTTGTCCTCGTTAAACGTTTTAACTAGGATAGTAGCATGCTCCTGCGCAAGCACTGCCATCAAGAGTAACATCTAACATGTTGACAATGCCAATGTGGCCATACAATCAGTCCATTAACTTGCATCATTGTGGCTGTGACTGGCAAGTTGCGCATGTGTTGACACAAATAAAAGACACCACACCATCTTCCACAACTTTGTAAGCTACTCGCCGCCCTGCACCTTTTAGACGAAAGGCCACCATTGAAGCCGAGAGAATGTGGTCTCTTTGCTTCAACCATGTGCGAACAGACTTTGGTGCAACGCCAATCTTCTTGGCAACACATTTTTAAGTCCAGCCATGGTCAACCATGCAAATGGCTTTCACCTGCGTGTGCATTGTGCTTGTTTGCTGTACTTCCAATCACTGAGTCAATGCACATGACATGTGCAATAGAGCAGCTGCAGGCAATTACCCCACACATGCATGCATGTAATGATGGTGCTATGTTGCTTTACCAAGGTCAAATGCACATGACGCATGAATATAGCTTGGGTGCAACAGAGCAAGCGGTTGATCACCCATATGCACGCAGATGGGTGCAACATAGCAGGCAACTGGCGACACATATGCACGCATGTTGATACCTTACCTCTTGCTACATGGTGCGCTGATTCCTCATGTAGTTTTTTGTCTTCCTGTGGGTCTTTGAACTGGTTGTTGAACCATGCGTTGCACTCCAACTAACGTTCTCCTCCGGCATGTGGCGGCTCAGCTAGCCTTTCTACCCCTGCAGCCGCTGCCGCAGCGACAGCACTAGCAGCCTCCATCGCTGCTTGCGCAGTGAACGCTGTATTGCGAGCTTCCTCTATTATAAGCAACCAGAGTCAGCTTCCCTTGCCGCCCGCCGCCGCCGCCGCCGCCGCGAAGAAGCAGGAGGAGGCAGGCCGCCAAACTACGCGCGCAAGCATAACGCAAAATTGCCGCGCAAAATTGCGTTACGCTTACGACATGCAACTAAACTACTGTGAATTACGCTATACAGCGTAACCTCTAGCAATAAATACCAGCCTCCCCATAGATTACAGCCCCCCCTCTAATTGAGCCCCCGCCAGCAACAAGGGGTGGGTGGGCTGTAGTTTAGCGGGGGGCTCTAACAGAGTACATAAGGTATGTGCTAACGGCAGCTCAGCACATGTGTGCCTAACCGTGTGTATGCGTGCACACGCTTGTCTGCATGTCTCTGCATCTCTCTCTCTCTCTCTCTCTCTCTCTCTCTCTCTCTCTCTCTCTCTCTCTCTCTCTCTCTCTTCTCACTCGCTTTAGCTGTTACAGGCGCCATTACTATTGCAACTCCAAGTGTGGTTATTGCGCCTCCCTTTTTCCTGTCAAGGTAAGCACATTATGATGCTCTTGCATGAGTTCTACCTAAGCCGCGCTCGTGCGTGCATGAGTGCGCGCATGTGTGCACGTGTACGCCTTGCATCCGTGTTGCGTGCATGTCTCTGTCTTGTAGTTGGTTTGTTTCGCACATGCTTTGGCTGCTACAGGCTATTATTACTATTGCAACTCTAGTTAAGCACTTTATGTTGCTCCATAATCTTGCATGACCTGATCTAAGGCGCGCGCGTGCGTGTGTGAGGGCATGTGTGCGTGCGTGTGTGTCACTTGTTGCAGGTGATGACGAAAACTAAAGTGCATATGCTAGCATAGCATATCATAGTAACCTTTTCAGCATGTGGGCTTGTTGAGCTTATCGTTTGGTCGTTTTGAAAGGGTTGATGCAGTTGTAATGGTTGTTGTGTCGCTTCAAATACATATATCTTGATGAATTCAGCTATATATGAGTGTTTTGCGGATTGCCACCCCCGCATGTTACCATTGTTCCAAGTGGTGCATCGGCAATTCACAAGTCAACATCATACGGAATGAATTGTTGTATGTACTTGCATATGCTGGTCGTAAAATACATGCCGCATTTCGTCATGCATGTTTCAACCACCTTTGTTATGTCCACACTTGTATGGTTCGCAAACCATGAACGAGATGATGACATGACACTATATATGGCCTAACCGTTGCACCATACTGGTCGTGCATAGTTAAAACATGTATAGTATGATTACTATACCATATTGGTGATATTTTTCACAACGATTATGATCTCAATTCTTCGTTATGACATGACCAGTATGGTTCGCAAACCATGGACGAGGTAATGACGGTGGACCATATGTGGTCCTGTGTCGTGCATGCCATACTGGAGACATATGGCCGTGAGTGTGGTCGTGAGCTACGATCTGGTGGTCACAACCGTTGTGACCACCAATGGTTCGCGCTGACTTTTCCATGTGGTGCGCGCGCGTCTGCGTCTCCACCCTTCCACTCGCACGTGCACATATACTCATGCCTGTGCCACCCCCCCACACCAACCCTCATACAACATGTGCCGACTCCAGGTCTTCCCCCCTTCCTACCTCCCCTCTCCCTCCCCCTCCCTCCTCGTCTCCTCCCTCTCCTCCTCCTCCTCTTTCGCCGCCAATGGCATCCTCTTGCCCCAGGAGGGCGCGCTGGCCGCCACGCACGCTTTAACTAAGTTATTTGTGCGCGCGCGGGGGGAGAGGTCAAGCCTTGTTGGATGCGCTAGAAGAGGAGGGGAGAGTGGGGGTGTCGCCAGCACTCGCATGTTCATGGAGACAATGCGGGCGCTGAGGGAGAATGTGGTCAACAAGTTTACGACCACGGTGGAGCAGGCGGCACGAAGCGCCGCGCAGGTCGATGACTGAGCAAAAGTGGGTGCAAGCACGCGCTCTCATGTGCATGTGCGTGTTGGCCGTTTTGCATGCGTGTGCGCGCGCGTGTGCATCTTTGTGTGCAGGTGCGTGCACTCACAGATGTGCTCACACCTCACACATGAGGCGAAGAGGAGGGAAGAGCGTGTGGAGAGGCATCTGGCAGCGTTGGAGCAGCAATCGCGCGTGGAAGGCAGAGAGCAAAGACATACGAGCCATCGCCGACGCCGAGGTGACAACAACAGGTGGTCACAACCAACACGCCTAAGACCAAACTGCACACACCCGCGGGCTCGTGCTAGCAATGAGGTCAATTGCGTCCAGCGCCTCGCCAGTCACGCCGCCTCTCACCTCCTCACCGCGTCCAACACCTCCGAGCTTTCCAACTTCTCCTCCTTCTCCTCCTTCTCCTTCTTCTCGTCCTTCTCATCTCCACTGTCCGCTCGGAGTCCGCGGCCGCGGAGGCGGTGCTGGCGAGGGCGCGGGCTGCCCAGGCCGACGCAGAGCCGACGCGGAGTTTAAAGTGCAGGAAGGGAGAGCTTGGCTCGCGGAGTAGGATAGGGATGTTGGAAGTAAACACGGACAGCTCGTTGCAGGTGGGGAGTTGGTGTGGGTGTGGGTGTTTTTGATGATCTTATCGAGCTGTGCACACTGGTGTTCACGCGCACGCACCACAATGTGTGTGTGTATGTGTGCGCGTGTGCGCGTGCATACGCAAGCACATATCGTATGCCACCTGCGACATGCATGCATGCATGCTCAACTGCGGCTTTGTGACTTGAATGTGACTTAAAGGCAGCCTACGCACGCGAGGAGGCTCAAAAACTGTGAATACTTTTTCCACGTATGCAATCTGAGGACAAGTGTGTGAGGCCTCTCACTCATACGTGTCACGTCGAGTGTCGCTGTTGCTCACGCCGTGTGGACTCTTCTACTACAATAGGATGAGAAGCTGGCTACAGAGAAGATGCAAGCCGAGCTGCGCTTGGTTAGCACTTTACTTGCGTAAGGCTGAGAGCCGGTGCAACACACACACACACACACACACACACACACACACACACACACACACACACACTACACTACTCTATCTGCACACAACACTTTACCGGTCATGACTTGGCCCTTTTCCTGCTCATCTGATCAAAAAGAGGAGAGCAAGAAATTCCGGGACTTTGCGGCGCGGCGCATCCAGCAGCAGTGGCGTGCGTTCGTTGCCGCGCGGCAAGCCGAGCAGGCCGAAAAGGGGGGCGAGAAGGGCTCTATAAAGAAGAAAGCGTCCGCCAAGGTGTGCGCCCGCGGGTGTATATATGCCAATGGGTGTGTTTGTGCACGCGTGTGCACTAAGTGAGTCTGGATGAGTGATGTGTTGTGTCTCTCGTCTCTTTGTAGGGAGCTGCGCCTGCGAAAAAGGGTTCTGCCAATCAAGGGTATTGTGTTTTCCAGTTATGCGTATGCCGGTGGGATAAAGCGATTTTTGCTGAGTGCTGCAAGTGTTCATGATGTGGGGTTGCATATGCAATCGCGAGCAGGGGCAAGAAATCCCCAAAAAAAGGTGCGAGCAACTTGCTCTTGAAGAAGAAGAGCGGCAAGAAAATCCTGGATGACATGGCACTATGATACATCATGCTTTTCTGAGATGTGATTTTGCCGATATAAGCAGCATAGCGTTGTAAGTCGTGCAGTTTGCCTAGATAATATAAGACCCACATGTGATTGCACAGCTAATGACATTAATTTAACTTTCATATTATTGTCACATATTATACGCTTGTGTCGTCTTCCCTATAGTTGGAAGTTTCCAATCAAGTATTCATATCAGTGTCATGCATATATAGTGCATATACAACACAAATTTGCATAAGTCATGGTACATGCGCATATACTAACAGTTGTATATCATTTAACCAAAGCTGATTGATGAAAGAGGGTTCAATGAAAGTGTGTGCGTACAGAGCCTGTGTTAGCTTGCCAAGCAATTTTATGCCAGTTTTGGGGGGGGGGGGGGGGGGGGGGGGGGGGTCGTGGGTCTGGATTCAAGAAGCAAGTGCCAGTACTAGCATAAACTGCAAGTTACGCGGCCAAGTTGCAGATTAAACTTGTTGCAACCAAATTGACTGGCGGCGGGGCCAGTCAATTTGGTCGCAAAAAGTTACACACGTAACCACTAGTCCTCCAAATTCAAGCACGATATAACACACTGAGCATGAAATCACACATTTATTAAACATGATTTGTCTCATTGCCAAACACATGTGTATATTGCAATTGATAGCTTATGCACATTATGTACAGCACGCCCAACAGTAACACATATCTCAACCTTACAATTCAGTATAAGTACGACATAAACATGTTATCAAGCCTTGTCTGCTGGTGATGTTGACATTATTGGTTTAATCAGCAAGGGCAAGCATCTAAAATAGTCAGATAATAATACTCAAGTCAGAATGATGCAGAACGGTTGCGCACTCTTATGTGACAGTACATTATGCTGATTACACAGGTTGTGCAAGCTTTAAACACCATGTTTGTTGATATAAGTTCGCACTTAAGCTTGTGCGCCCCGCACTTGAGGGTGTTTGAAGAAGACAGGTGTCATTTATGGTTTAAGCGCTGCGAATTACAAGTGTAGTTACTACACTTGAGTTTAATACGGTGTAATCTGGTCTGCCACTCTACTTGCAACACTCGTGTCTGTGTGTTTGTGTATATGAGCAGACCAACGTGGCAATTATACACATACCCACAACCATAATCGCTGATTGCATATTATGTATACATACATATACGCTTTGTAGAAGTATCCGCATATACATACACATATACATGCCATTTATGGCATTGTCCGCTATCTGTATGCTGATGTTGATGCTTGTGCACTAGGTTGGATACTGCATGCTTATGCTGACATGCTGTTGCATGAACTGACTAACTAACTACTGTATCGAGTACTGCTCCAACGGCTCCAACGTACTAACAGAATACCCTGTAGGCATGCGGCGGCGGGGCCAGTCACTTAGCGGCGTCGTCGTCGTCTTCTGCTCCCGCTCAGTCAGCTCCTGACACATATGCTTCTGCTGCGCACATGATGATGCCTACCCTTTGCCCTGCTTCCCCATATCTTGCCCTACGCACTACTGTTAAGTCTAGTGTCGTAGTGGTGTAGCGCTGTTCAAAGCCCTCTTATTACTTGTCTACTTGTGTTGTTGCTTGATGTGGGTTTGGGTTGCACAAGATTGCGTATTGCATTTTACACTTTATGTTTACATGTGTCATGTTCACGTATGTGCAAACAGTTATATTAGACTTAACTATGCAATGACGTTTTGCGAAAATATTCGGCTATCGTATTTACCCGGATGGAAGCCCCCCCTTTTCACACAAGCCTCCCACCCTTATTTTCTCGGGGGGGGGGGGCCCTAATAGAGCCTGTTTTTGCCCATGAAACGGCATTTTTGTACAGAGGGCCCCCACCCTTTTTTGCCAAAGGGGCTTCTAATAGGTAATAGGGGGGGGCTTCTATCCGGGTAAACACGGTAGTCCACCTTGAGACCAAGGGCCTGAGTTGTAAGGCGTTTGCTATGTAACTTGTAAAATTTTCAGTATGGTTTTCAACCGCCGGTCGATCCGGATCAAAGCCAAGATCACAACCGGACTGTGACTGACCCAGCGTCCGGGAAAATCGTTGCGAGATCCCTTTATGCATACTGTCCAAAGCTTACCCGCCACGTGGCGCGAGCCCTCGGATTGCTAGTTTGGTAGGACGCGGCAACCGAAAGTGTTGTCAATGCGCGGGCGCGCGAGCCTGCGCCACTTTGGCTCCCGGTTTCCGGTTGATCGCAAGTGTAAATTTGGGTGCACCGCCCAAATCCGCAACACCGCGCTCGCGCAGTAACCCGGCGCAAACCTGCCACGTGCACGCTAGCGGCGCATCATCATGCAAATCGCCAAATGACCCGCGCTTACGCATCAGCACGCGCTGCTGCCGGGTCGCGCCTTTATTGAATCTGCGCGCCCTATGTCACTGCTGAGTGAAACGTACTGCAACAAACTTTTGCAACTCGATGGCAATACAATAGGCCTAGTGACACAAAGACTCAAGTAGCCTAGTTAACCTACTTGAAGTAGGTTGATAGTGATGTAATCAATCATGCTGTTCCAATAATAACATAAAAAGGTTAAACTGCTGCCGTTCATCATTTTTCTTTTAAAAACGTTATTGAGATGTGTAAACTTGAATGGTTGTGCTGCAGACTGGAGTGTGCATGTGCTGGTTGAGGCATTTTACGTACCTGGTAGTTTGTCATCTACACGTATACGTGATTGCGGGCCCCTACTTTATAAAACCTAGTAAAGACGAGGAGATTATTTATTTTACCTGATCCGAGCACCCCCTTTTTACAAAACTCTCCACTCCCTTAAGGAAGAAAGCATGAAGTTGCTTTTTATAAACTGAAGAGGGGGAGGTCTTGGACCAAAGGGGGGGGGGGCTTCNCGGAATTACTTATCTAGAAGATGTAAGTTTACATTGAACACACATGACCGGGCATACTGTCGGTTCAGCACTTCACACCCCCGCGTGACGCGTCACATCGTAGTGCGTCACGTGACTGGGAATTGAAATTCGCGAAAGTTTTCACGAAAGCTCGCGCGCGTCAGCAGTGCTGACTCAGCACTTCACTCCTGTTGGCAGTTAACAACCTCCATCGCCATCGCCACCACCGCCAGGTCCTGGTCCTCCGCCGCCGCCGCCGCCGACACGCGGAAGGAGGAGGTATACCTCCCACCCCCCATTTGCCATGGTCCTCCTCCACGTCAAGTCTTCGGACGACGCCTCCTTCCAGTCCCATTTCCTCCTGGAGGCCTTGTCCTCCGAGCTGGTGGGTGCCGTAGCGAGGAGGGCGGCCAGGGTCAGCAACCTGAGGCAACGGGTCGGGAGAGTGGGGCTGGAGGGGAGGGAGCTGGGGAGGTATGGGACAGCAGACAAAAGGCAGCCAGAAGAAATGCAGGTGGGTGGGGTGGGGGTGGGTAGGTGGGGGTGGGGGTGTCCCCGTTGCCAGCGTTCCATGCCTACTGCGCTGCAAGATTTTGTTTATGAATTATGTGTCTTGGTAATGGTACTGTACGTAGAGTCAATGGTCCTTGGTTGACATCTGTTGTTATCATGAGTAGTGCTAGCATCGTTATGGTCGTGGTTATGGTTCTAGCTGTTGTTGTTGCTGCTCTTGTTGCTGCTGCTGTGGTTGTGTTTGTGTTTGTGGTTGCTGCTGCTGGTATTGTTGTTGTTGCTGCTGGCGTTGGTGCTGTCACTTCACTTTTGATGAGTGTGTTAAATCGTCCTCGATGAATATGATGATGTCATCGCATATTGTGACACAACCTCATTCCCAGTGACCAATGTGCCACTCTCTATGCGTCTTTGTCTCGCTTTTCTGTCAAGGGCATCTGCGATTGTGTCTCAATGCCTGCTAGTCGGTGTTCTGTTTGCTTGCTCTTTTGAGTTGTCGTCTTACCAGTGTTGTTCAGAGACCAGATGTTGCACACTGCTGAATTGGCGCATGCAGCAGTTTTTCCTGCACTGTTGGCTGACTGACTTCTTTTCGTTGGTTTGGTTGTATATGTTACAAAGGGTCTGGATGAGGAAATGGAGGCCATGCAGGGTCTGAGCCTGAGCTCAGAAAAAGAAACCAGGGGTCCCTTCTACACGCCTGATCCAACCGGTCCTCGCACCGGGGCAGGTGCGTGAGACACATTCACACACAGTCTTCACAAACACACGCACGCACACGTGCGTGCACGCACACGCACACGCACAGGCACAGGCACAGGTTAGCACACAAGCACGTACATGTACACGCACCTCTATTGGCATTCTGGACGTTTTGTTTTGTGTTTGTGACACAACGTCATCATCACAGCTTGCGACCCCAACACCGCCATCACACTGACCAAAACTGCAACTCTCGAAGCTGCAGAGACCCTTGCATTGAGAGTACGTGTAAGCCCTCAGTGCAATGCAACGCAACTGCAATCTCTGTCACCCTCCATTGTCCACACCCAAAGTCCATGTATGCAACGCAGAAGCAGGTGGAGGCGGGCACACGGCTGACTGAGGAAGAGCTGCAGGTACGGTGTGTATGGCATAAAGCAACACAGGTTGTATTGTGGAGACATGCTATGGTATCGTGATTGAGCGTGTGCTCGTGCGCGTGTGTATAATTGTAAGAGTAGCATTGATACGTGTGTGTGCGTGTGAGAGCAGTTCAACTTTACTGAGATGGATGAGGAGACGGCTACGCTGTGGTGGGCCGGCAAGCAGATGCTCAGGGAGAACAAGCTCAGCGACTATGTTGGCAAAAACGAGAAGACCAAGGTGGGTTGGCATGTGCGATGCATGCGCGGGTGCAGTCGGTCGGTTGTATGCTTTACAACAACTAATGGTCCAACTTGATGTGTCGCGCAGATTGTTGTGAAGCTGCAGAAGAAGGGTGCGGCTGGCGCAGCACCCGTCACCCGCGAACCCGTACGCCTCCAACCGACGACACGTAGCACCATCCCACCGCGTGGTGGAGACGACCGCGAGTACACCGTAGAGGACCACCGCGTCGTGGAGGTCACGAGTCAAGCTGGCGGTGCCGTGGTCACGATGAGAGTCACGTTGCTTGCTGCTGGGTTCGTGATAGGCGCACGCGGTGCTTCGGCTCGACAAATCGGGCAGGTACAACTGGCTGTATGTGCATGCAGTGGAGTTCACTTGGTTTCGGTGCTTATGTACACTATCATCATGTGCAGGTGACTGGGGCTGTTGTCCAGTCTTGGACCGACAGCTTGGACCCTGACAACGCCACCCGCATGTTCAAGATCCAGGGCAAGAAGCAGAGCGTGAAGGCCGCGGTCGACCTCATAGCACAAGCCGTGCAGCTGTACAAGGACCTGTGCGAGAGCAAGAGGCGTGGCGAGTTCGTGCAGCGCGTGCACACCCTTGCGAGCGTGGAGTTTACGTACCAGCCGCCCCCTCGCAAAGCGCTGCTGGCATCCGGACCTGCAGACGACCACCCCGCCTATGACCCTGAGCAGCTGGAGGCCCTGTTTGTACCCACCCTCTCTTCTAATGGCCAAACCCATCATGGCTTGAACAACATGCCCTACCCTACCCAACAACATGGCCATGTCCACAGCCACCCGACGCAGACCGGCATGGGCGTTGGTTACATGCAGCAGAACGCCTGGTCCAACGGCAACCCATGGGTGCAGCACCACCACACTCATGGCGGAAGTCCCCCGTTGAAGCCATCGGCACACACACCTGTCAACGCATACAGCAGCAGCAATGCGTTGCAGTTCAGTAGCCAATACCACCCTGGCAGCGACAACAATGCGATTGAAGCAGAGAGCAAGTGGCGGTGGCCGTCGGGCGACGAGAGCAACTACCTCGCGGAGTTGCAGAAGCGCGCGGCCATGGCATCGCAGGC
This sequence comes from Chlorokybus atmophyticus, assembly GCA_009103225.1. Lineage (NCBI taxonomy): Eukaryota > Viridiplantae > Streptophyta > Chlorokybophyceae > Chlorokybales > Chlorokybaceae > Chlorokybus > Chlorokybus atmophyticus. The sequence goes on from RHPI01002069.1 coordinate 1,623,413, forward strand.
ACGTGTTGTTGACAGCTTCCACAGAGAGAGCACCTCCGTGTATCAACAGCAGTCCTACGTGGACGAGTATGACTTTGAGGAGATTGAGCGCCTGGCCATGATGCCGCTCGTGTCGCCTCAGAAGCCAGCAAGGTGGCAGCATCAAGCTGTGCAGCAGCTGCCGCAAGCACAGCATCAGCAACAGCAACAGCATCAGCAACAGACCGCATACTTCAGTGGGTTGGATGAGTTGCGGCTGCGCGCGGCACTATTCTGCAAAGCTGCAGATGAACAAGTGCGGGGCATGTGAGTTGTCTGCTGCTCAGAGCGCCCGGTGGGCGCCTGTTTACAGGTGAGTTGGGTTCCATGTTGCAGTCAGCATATTTAGTGCCATGTTGCCATCATTGACTGACTGTCGTGCTTGTCCTTGTTCTCAGCCCTGCAACCATGCGCGCTTCTGTTGTCTCCTGCATAGATATAGCATGATTATCTGGCCACTGTGTCCCAAGAGCCCAGTTGTATCTTACCGCAGCAGCTGCGGATCCTGATCCCAACTCTGGATGGAAGTGCGTGTCCTCCCAAAGCAATGGCACTGCGCGTGTAACGGTGGACTGATCATGACCAACCCACCCGCATCTCCTTCCCCGTAAACGGCAGGGCTGCAACATGCAGCATGTCAGTGTTGGGTTGGGGCCCCTTGCGCCCCCTTGTAAAGCAGTGAAGTTGGTTACACACAGCATTGACGTCTGTGTACATAGTCACCTCTCTCCCGAAGGTACGGCGCTGACAGTGCAGGCACAGGCTGCATGCCAGCTCGTTCCTCCTTTTCTGTCTGTCTGTCTGTCAGCTGAGACACACAGATTGTTTTTTCTCTCTGGTTGAGACAGGACGCGTGTTGCATATTCCCGATGTGTATTGTATTTTGACGGATCTTTGTGCTTAGTGTAGGCAAGAATTGGACTTATATAAGCTTGCAGTTCTGATGCAGCAAGTAGTGCGCGTATGCTACATCGTTGTTGCTGCAGCGACTGCATATACAGCAATGCAACCTCCTTGGCTTGCATTGCAATTGCTACCGCAAGTTAACAGGCTTGACATTTGCACATTCACTCAATGGCTAATGCAAGCTTCCAGCTTTGAGATGACAGTATTCGCAGTTAATACGACCGTAGAGACCAGAGCTTGACATGTTAAAAATAATCCGACAACTGACTTGGACGTATTTTTAACAAAGCGCGTCTGGTCAAAAAACACAATGAAGGGGGAAAATCTGCTCGGGGCCGCGCGCTCTAGAATTAATAAAATATTGATCGGCTGAATCGGTAAAAAGTCGCGCACCATAAAGTGACTTGCATAGCTGCGTCGGTTGTCGCGGGCTTCAACATGTGCCCCAACATGCATTGTAATCATGGCCCGCCTTCCACAATTCAAACACACAAGGCCTTGCGAACTATCAACACACTCTCATTTGCTGCTCCTCATGCTGTGCACTCATGGGAACACCGTTTGCAACCATTACACTCCTCACCCGGGCTGACTTGGTAACTGTAGCTTGCCGTTCATCGCGCCGACCAGAATTGGTGCGTTTGATAGCCTGAGCCCGAGCTGTCAAGCGCACCGTGTGACTCCCGACAGCTGCGTCGTCATGCCCTCTGCCAGTGAACAATGTCTTCTCGTACTCTTTCTGCCATTGGGCATTCTCGGCTGCAACAAGGACGCGTACGTCACGAATTGTATAGCTTGCGCCTTGATGCGCTCCTCGCAACATGGTTTGCACGGCCTCCCCTAAGCTATCCTCTAATGCACGCAACACCGCGGTCAGCATGTTGGACACAACCTCATGCTCCGTGTCCTCCGACAACTTTACCATCCTTGGCACATCATGCGAGGGGTCTCACCATTCTTGCGCTTGAAGTACATCAGCTCCATCATTCTTGCCGGCATTGATTGCGGATACATCAGCGTCACCACCACCACGAACTCCCTCCCCCGCCAATCCTTCGCCCACTCCTTCTTAAACCAAGCTCCATAATAAATAAGCTCCATACTAAATAAGCTCCACACACCTTTTTCCGTGCCTCAGATTTCCTCTTGAACTCCCTCCACGTGCCCAAAGCTTCATCCTTCAAGAATTCGTGCATCATCTTGAATGCTTTGTGCTCATTTCATGACCGATCACGTGCCAATTAGCTGATCATGCGACACTCCAACCTATCCTTAAAGTGTTGTACCTCCAATGTGCCGGGTCAACCGCTGAAACGCGTGCGCACTCCCTCCATCTCTGTCTTCAACAAAGTGTTTATTAGATCAAGCACCTCCGCTTCAACGTCCTCATGGGCTTTTTTGTCACTGGATGGCTCGTGTCTAAAGTCTCATTTACTTGGGAAAGTAGGGACCTCCTTGCATGTAACTCTTCTCTCTTCCTTAAGGGGACTTCAAGCTCCTTTAAACCAGCTCCTGATCTTGTTTCCACGGGCATTTCACGTCCTCCACAACCACAAACACCCGCACACCTTGATGCCAAGTATTTTATCAACTCATGAGCGCAAGTAACGAGCGCGTGTCTTGGCCAACCTAGACTCAAGCACAGGCTGCTACGCTCGCAATGGGAATGTGGTGCACGGGGAGATAGGCTAACGCTATTCACAAGTTGTAGCACACGCTCATACAGCTCACACAAGCATATCCAATCACACGCACACTCAAGGCAAGCATACAATCAAGGCAACGACCAATTGAGTTTTTAGGTAGCTGTATACTCTCGATAGGACAAGGGACTTGGGCTCAACTAGCTGCAACACAAGTTAAGGACACTTACATAGCCTCCCACCATGTCTCTACAGCCGTTTAACCACTTTCGCTCCCGCAACTACCAGACAAATCCCAAATCAGTCTCAACCAGCGATTTTGAGTCACATGTGAGTTCTATTAGCGTAACTGAGTTACACCGATCGATGTGTTAATGTTAACTCAGCCCTAACCCATGAAATATGACCCCAAAACCCTTTACAATCGATGCATTGCGCCACCGACACGCATAATAGCCTCCAGTTTTTACATCACATCATCCTTCTCTTCTCACACTCCGCGCAACAAGTGCTCATGCGGAGTACATCACAACATGTACAGACCAAGGTGGGCGTCATGACCACACATCAACGATATCGATTGTGTCAAATAATACAGCATAAGAGTTGTTATATAGCAAGCTTTTGTTGGAAAGTGTAAGAAGGGGGGTGCTACCGCCCCCTTTAATCCCCTACCCCAACACCACCACCAGCCACGCTGCCGGCCCACACCGCCGCCGCCGCTGCCGAGGCAGCTGCCAGAGCAAAAGATACATTGGCTATGGCGGCCGCTGCGTTAGCAGCGCCGCCATGTGGCTGATAACGATGTGAGACATGAGTCTCACATCGATATCAGTGTTAGCGATAAGCTAACACTACATCAAGGCCATAAAGGCCCTAATACGGCTCAATTGGCTTTTTATTACCCGTTGGGACCCTTATTTCTAACTAAATAAGGGCGGGGAATCGCATAGCGGTAGCACTCCGTTACATTCCTTCCACTTAGGTTTCAATGTCCTCATTGAGGGGCTAGCAAGGCCCCACCGTGAGCATTGAAAACCTGAGCAGCAGGAAAACCAGGGCCGAAGCGGTAAAGATGTCTGCCAGCACCCTTTTACCGTCCGCGTGCAGACACATCACTCAAGTACGCCCGAAGAATCTTTTAGCAGTTGATAAGATTCTTTTCGGGTTCCCACGTGTTGTGTTCAACACCATACCCGTTCCATTTCACCAAGTAACTTGGCGCGCGTCCGCGTCGGGGCTTACGGTGAGCTCAGGGTTGCTTCCACCTCGTACTTAAAAGTATCATCGCCATCCACTGTGACAGGGGGTGAAAGAGGTTGAACCCGACCGTCTGAACGGTATGGTTTCAGTACACTCACGTGAAACACGTTATGTATACGTATGGATTGTGGTAACTCCAAACGATCCGCGTAAGTGCCGACCCGATCAACCACTTTGAAGGGGCCTATCCAGCGAGGAAAAAACCTTCGGGTACCCACTCCCTTAATGGATATGTTTTTGATGCTTAAACACCGAATTGCCCACATCTTAGTCGGCCTGCCTACGATGCTTATCAGCTTGGGCTTTCTGTCTGTCTTGCGCTGCGCGCAGACAGCTCTTTGCCAACGCTAACCTGTCTTGCATGGCCGCAGCCATCTCGCGCGCTGCAGGCACGTGAGTCAAGTCGTTAGCCGGCAACTTAATACTCGCAGGACTTTGTGGACGCATTCCATAATTTAAGAAAAACGGAGTTTCCTGCACACTCTTTTGCCATGCATTGTTTATCGCGAACTCAGCCATTTGGAAGATAAATATCCCAACTAGACTATTTCGGACTCACATAATGCCGGCTGGTTTCCTCAATCATTTGATTGGCGCGTTCAGTCTGACCATCAGTCTGCGGATGATAAGCGATACACATGTGCTGCTGTATCTGCAAGAGGTTGCATAGCGACTTTTTTAAATGAGCCACAAACCTCGGGTCACGGTCAAAGACAATGTTGCAAGGCAAGGCATGCAACTTGAACACTGACGCAACAAGAACAATCGCTAGATCACGGGAGCCTATCTCCGTACAGCAAGGAACAATGTGAACCATTTTGGTCAAACGATCCACAAATACTGCAAGCGCAGTATGACCCAACGCTGTCTCAGGGAGCTCAGTGATAAGGTCCTCACACTTTCCCATTTACTGTCAGGAATTGGTAACGGCCGCGATAGCCCAGCAGGCCTTTAACGTAATGGTTTGTCATGTTGACATTTGTCACACATGTTCACATACCGCTTTACATCGATAGGCAACGATGGCCACCAATACAACCGTTGCGCTACCTTACTGGTCTTGCGACTACCAAAGTGCCCAGCCTACGGTGGATCGTGTATATCCGCTATGCATTTTACACGCACTTCAGCATGGTCAGGTATCACCAATCTGTTGCTCATATAATACAGATTGTCATTTGTTAAACTTTTGTAAGTTGTCTGCACTAGAAAACCACGGGTCTAAAGTGTACCCCTGTACAACATCTTGCACAAACTCATCACTAGGGGACAATGTGCTGCGTGTCGCGAGTAATTGCGCGCGCATCACCGCAAGTAATAACGGGCAGCGACTTAAGGGTCAGCCACATTGGTTCTGCCTTGCCGATACACCCAATTAAAGGTGAACTTGGACAAAAACTCATTCCAGCGCGCTTGCCGTCTCGACAAGTTTTGCTATGTTGAGAAATACACCAACGGGTTGTGATCAGTCACAACAGTGACTTGAACACCCTCTAAGTAACATCTCCATGTCTCTAGAGCATGAACTATACCCAATAGTTCTTGTGTCGTAGTGTAGTTCACCTCTGCAAGAATGAACTTTTACTCTCATAAGCACAAGGTCTGCCATCTTGCAACAGTACCGCACCACACCCAAGTGTTGATGCGTCACTGACCACTGTGAAGTGTTTGTCCCAATTTCGCAGTGCTAGCACCGGCGCTGATGTTAAAGCCAACTTCACCTTTTGCATAGCAGCTTCTTGTTTTGTTGTCCAAGTGAACGGGGCATCTTTACGCAACAGTTTGGTAAAAAGCATGACAACTGTTGAGTACCCCATCATGAACTTGCGAAAGTAGTTTGCCAACCCTAGAAACGACCTTAGTTGATGGACATTCTGAGGTTGGGGCCACTCTTTCACAACCTGCACCTTGCGAGGGTCAGGCTTGATACCCGCACCACTCATAATGTGACCAAGGAAGCGCAACTCCGTTCTACAAATGACACTTGGTGAGATTTGCCAACAAACGATGCTTGCGCAATCTTGCAAACACCGCTTCGAAGTGTTGCCTATGTTCTTCCTTTGTTTTACTGAAGATCATGATGTCATCCAAGTATATCATGACATGCTTACCAAGCATATCACCGAATATTTTATTCATTTCCATCGGAAACAGAGCAGGTGCATTAGTCAGTCCAAAAGGTGACACTTTTTATTGATAATGGCCCGTAGGTGTTCTGAATGCTGTCTTATAGACATCCGAAGGTAAATCCGGATTTGATGATAGACATTAGTTAAGTCTAGCATACTAACGTATGCATCCCCTGGCAACTTGTCAAACACATCATCAATCCTTGGCAACGGGTATCTGTTCTTTACCGTGATCTTGTATAGCGCACGGTAATCCACACACATGCGCAACTTCCCATTCTTCTTCATAACAAACAAGATGGGTGCGCTAAAGGGTGAAGAACTTGGTTCAATCAATCCCTTTTTCAGTAACTCTTTTATCTGGGGCTTAATTTCCCCCCTCTCACGAGGGCTCAACCTATATATAGGCCGAAATGGAGGCTCACTATCAGAAATTGAAAGGTATTGTGTGCCCGACACCTCAATCAGGGGGCAAGCCCGGCAACTCATCTAAGAACACACCCTGAAACTTCTCAATGATGTCCGCCACACCTTCTGTATTGCCAGGCACTACATCATCACTCGACGTTAAGTGCATTAGAAAAGCAGGTGTATTTTTACGTAACTCATGCTTCACTTGAAGCGCCGTAAGTAACGCAGGGTCTGTTTGCTTGTATTCCAAGCTATGCGACCCCTGCATGGATAAAGTGATGCGCTTACGCCCCTTCTTTACTGTACACGACCGTGCAGCAGTATTTACTGTCATCGACACTTGATGTTGCCATTCTTGGCCAAATACCACATTAACACCAGCAATGTCAGTGGGTGCTATGATGAATGTTAAATTGGCTTGATAACTACCAATCTTGACTTTTAACTTGATTTCACCTTATTGATAACGCACCCCCAGCACCAGCAGCTGAGAAGGCTGAGGGTTTGCACGCTTTCTTATTGCGCATGGCCCATTTTTCTTCGATGAAGTTATGCGTTGCCCCGGTGTTAACCAAGAACAAGCTAGTAATACCATGTGCCATGCCTGTGAAGGTCCACAATAAGGGTACCACTTGCCCTTGAAAGGTAGCCAAATTCTGTGACTGATGCGTGGGTTAATGTAACGGGAAGGTACATTATATATAACCACAAATCGACCATAAAAGCACCAAGTCTTTTGTGGTCGAGTGGGCTGTGACGTTGGTATCGGAGAATGTAACGGGAAGGTACATTATATAATCATAAATTGACCATAAACGTACCAAGTCTTTTATGGTCGAGTGGGCTGTGACATTGGTCATCGGAGCTTAAGACCCGGGTTCGATTCCTGCCTTGCACACTGATTTCGCGGTCGTTGTTTCTCGATTCAGTAACACCGTAAATGGTCACTTCATAAGTGCCATCATCGATGGGTCGCGACTTGCCCAATGGCAGTCGCGTCGGACTGACCATTTCAGTCGGCGCGGCAGGACGCGAGCTGCCTGTTGCGATGCGACCTGTGGGGCCGGCAGCGGCGCACTATGCGCGTTGACCGGTATGGCCCTAATTTAGCCGGTCCTTGCCGTTGGGGCCGGTGGCCGACCCTAGCAAACCCTTGGGATGATTCCCTAGCTGATGGGAGCCAGCTGCCGAGGACGTCAGCGTTCTTAAGTGGGGGGAATGTAACGGGAGGTTACATTATATAACCACAAATCGACCATAAAAGCACCAAGTCTTTCATGGTCGAGTGGGCTGTGACAGTTAATCCATATCGCTAACATCGCACTGTCCCCGTCTCACGCTCTGTGAATTGTTTATACACAATTCTCCCCCGAGTATGCTTTAGCCACGGTCCATAATATTTGGGCACCATGACAACCACATTCAGTGTCGTGTGTATATTTTGTAACTTACACAATGTGCGCAAAAAATCTATTAGCATGTTAAATTCTACATGCACTAGCACACAAGCATTGTCATCCACTTTGCACTATCAAAAAGTGGCAGCTTATCATGTGCTTGCTATGTATGTGTCATTACATGCACACGAGACAATTCATCATACCAGTTTGCTGCATGTAACACTAGCAACTGGCCATTAGATGAAGGTACATCACTCACGATGTAATCATATTCAACCTTCTTAGCCTTGCCTTTCGCCTTGCTCGGGCAGTTCTTTGTAATGTGGCCTGGCTGATGGCACACGTAGCATGCGCGTGCTGCAATAGGTGTAGCACCATTCGCAGGTGCGAATGAGGTCTTTGCCTTTTTCGCCGCATGCGCACTTGGTGGAGGGAACCGCTTCCCCCCTCCCCCATGTGGCTTGACTGAAGCCACCACATGTGACTTGTCCTGCACAGCCACAGCATTGTCGTTGAATAGATACACACTCAACCTCTGCAAGGTTGCGAGGACCGTGGGAACCCACGCCTGCCCCGTCGACGTGTGATACTGCAACTGGTTGCGCAAACGCGTATCCAAGCCGCGCTTGTACACGTCAAACGGCTCAGCCTTGTCCATGGGCATTAGCCCATTGTTGACATGGCCAACAAGTGCCTGAAACTCCTGCAAGTACACTGAAGCCGCCCGACCATTCTGTCGCAGCTTGGTAAGCTTGTTACGAGCAACAGCAGCCGGGTCCATGCCACCGTAGCGCTCCACTAAGAACTGAAACAATGCCCCCACAATCTTGGAAGCATTAACCTCTGTTTGTCGAGCCCACTCGGCCAAAGCATCAAGTGGCATGAGCAACTCAGCAACAGATGTATGCTCACTAACCGGTCGCTCGAGTACAGCCAAGTAGCGCTTCACATTCACCACCCAATCATGAATGTTCATAGCCCCATTGGCTTGAACTTCTCGGACTTGTTCAACGCTGTGACGGGTAGGCCAACTGATGTCCCTGCTATAGTTGTGACAGCCCCGGCCACCTGCTGGCGCAATGCCACCAACTCGGATTGCATAGCATCAAGGCGTGCAGTCAAGCGCTCTTCTTGAGCTAACTTCTCCTCCAGCTCAGGCCCTAAGTATCAGAAGAGGTTCTTGTCGTGCCTGTTGCCCGCCCATACCAGCCGTCATCGAGCATGCCTACATCGAACCCATCGCCCGGCCTACCAGCATACCAACGCGCGCGCGTCACTGACTAGTAGCTAGGTCATGACTCTAAAGTAGCTCACGACCATAGCCTACAAAGGCACCGCGTAGCTGTTCAGTTGTGAGTTCGGTTATAAGTTGTGTTCTACATTGAGTGTTGATTGCTGTAAAAATAGCCTCGATATGACCATTAGCTTATATTCTGAACAGTCACGATTGGACTTGTATAAGTGTCACAGTGTTCACCGGATCAGCTAGTGACATTGTGAGTGAGAAAGCTAAGAGCTTGTGAAACGACTTGAACTGCGAACACGCCATCCCAGTTACCAAGAACCCCCTCACTGTGTGAGAGCCTGTGCATGCTCGTGTGCATCGTGCTTGACATTGCTGTGAGCTTGGTGTGCCTGGTTGCAGTGTGTTTGTTGGCATCAGTTAGAATTCGCGTTTTGCTTGCTCATTCACCTCACTTAACAGTGTAACACATTCTCCTCTCACGCAAAGAACTGTGTAAACAGCACTACCTATAGTAGTGGCTTGTTGACTCATAGTGTCACCCTCTTTGCTCAAGTGAGTGCGTTGCATTCTGCATCAGATAGTGCAGCCTATATCTGGGGACACATACTTGTGCATTCGTTATCACTGTCATTACATAGTGCACACACAAGCACTAGTGTGGTGAGTGGTAGCGGCATCGAGACAGGCAGTAGAGCACAAACACTCTACCCTGCATACACTTTCACCTGTGGACCAGCTGTATGAGCGGGCCCACCCCGTTCTCTGCAATAGCGAGGGAGACCTCAGCAGCTAGAGCCCAACCTCCATTCTCACCTACGAGCCAGCCAGCGACGAGAGCAATGCTTGTAGCAGCAGAGGCTCGCGTTCTGTCTCCAACTTCACTCCGTTCTTGTCCACACCGCGGCGTCGAGCTTCCCCACTCTCGTCCAACAGTGACGACTACGAGATGGAGTCTTCCAGCTCAACCACGTCCTTGCGCTTTTTCGGACGTGCTGGCACTACCTCGCTGGACGAATGCATCATTAAGTTCCATTCCAAGATGCGATAGCAAGCACTGAAGAATAAAGACTGGTCAGATGAGATTTCTTTTCACATTGCTGCTCAATATCTGGACCATGAAGCACATGATGTCTAAAAGTGTTGTTGCTGAACTGTATCGAGTTGATGGCTACGGCGAGCTCGCCAGTACCATAGCATTTGCGTCACTGCACAGTTTAGCAGCCGTCTTGCCACCTACCACTTTCGCTGCAGTCACTGGGTTGTCCATAGCGGCAGCCATTAATAAAGCAGAGGACGAGGAACCTAAGTTGGTAATCGTCAACCTGACCCCTGCAGAGATTGAGATCAAGACGGCCGTGCGACGGGCCCAGATCTTAGACCGTTCTGCTGCCATCCTTGAAGAACAACGAACTGCAGCCGTTGAGGTGGGCACTCCCCTACCTTTGGCAACACCTGGCTCTCGTGCGGGAGGCAGTGCTTTCACCCTCGGGTCAATCGCACTGCGCGCACCAGCCATCACTATAGGTGCTGCCATCTCTGACTCTCCACTCAAGGATCTATACGCTGCACTTCGTCGCACCTTCCCTCCGCAGACCACTAGTAAAGTGGAGGAGCAGAGGCAGTTCCGACGCAAGCCGAACGAGGACCCCCTAAGCCTGTACTCCAGACTGGAAGGGCTGTTGAAGGACACTGACTACAAGATCGTCAGTGACAAGGCTGCTGCAATGGTATATGTCAATGAGTTGGATGCCACCCTGAGCGAGTCGACGCGCCTGACCCTGAACTACAGCAGGCCCCTTGGCTGCACGCTCAAGGAAGCTTTCAAGACCACACAAGCCATCCATAAGCGCTTGGTGTATGAGAAGGCAGTGCTGGACACCAACCGGAGCGCCTCACGGCCTGAAACCAGCACAACTGCCGAGCCTCCTCGCCGCGAATGTGGCCGGGACGCTCCACCAGCAAGCGACAAAGGGAAACGTTCAGCGCATACTGCTTTACCTTGCCCTGTGCTGTGTCATCGCTGTGGACGGCACGGGCACTACAAAAAGGAGTGCACCGAAGAGTACTCAACTCTTGTCTGCGACTACTGCAACAAGACAGGCCACTTGGAGTCAGTCTGCTGGCTTAAGTTCCCTGAGTTGAGACCCGCCAACAGCTACAACGGCAACAACTCCGGTGGCTACAACAGCAACCATACCGGAGGCCATAACAACACCAACAACTACGCCATTGCTCGCAAGAAGGAGCAAGGCTACAGGGGGAAGAATCGCCCTCCTTAGCGCAAGGGACTGGAAGGACGTCCGCGCGCTGCTGCTGTTGCCGCTAAGGCTCCAGCCAACCGGCCATTTGATAACCATATGGCTGCCCTCATGGCGTGTATGGCACGCTTAGAGGAAGACAAGCAGGACTACCGCGCCTGCTACTCTGCCCAGTGGGCAATGATGGCTCCAAAGCGCACGAGAGACACCAGCACTCTGTCATGGATTCAACCATCCCAACTAGTTCGAGGGGAGGCCGTAACATCGTCAGCAGCCACCTCCTCTGAAGCCACCAATGGTGCTGCACCAGCAGCAACAATTACACCGGCTACGACGTCGACTCCGTCAAAATCTGCAACGATTGCTCCAGTTTCACCAAAAATTGGCATGCTAGTGAGCATCGTAACGCCAACACTGGTGAGCACGCTGGCCACAGCCACTGCTGTCACCAACCCTGCAGCATTAGGTCGCACCGGTTCCGCTCCAACTGCACGACCACCTGTGTCAGCAAGTGTTGTGAACACCCTCCGTTACAAATTGGGATAAATTGTGATAGACCTGACTTATGGTAGTGTCTTTTACTACCATAGCCTAGTGGTCGGGACTCATTGTCACAAGGGTAACGGAGCTTGACGTCTCAGGTTCAATTCCCATAGGGGACTGAGACAGTTGCAAGGCAAAAGTAAAAACATTTGGGGCGGCTTGCCCTAGGCTGGGCGCGGGATCACGACCTGCGCGCCGAGTCAGTTCAACCTAAGGCCGCGTGAGCGGTCGCGCTGCGATGGCAGGTCGCGCGGTGTGGATGGCCGTTCAGTCGGTCAGAACCGTTTATGGGCTGGATTCAACAGGCCGCGTGCAGACCAATCGTGGTACGGCCGCAAACACGGCGACGTGGGCTAGTGCCTCATTGGATTATGAGGAACTCATGGGTTAAATTGGGGAGGAATGTCATGAATTGGGATAAATTGTTACAAACCTCACTCATGGTAGTGTCTTTTACTACCATAGCCTAGTGGTCGGGCCTCATTGTTACACCCTCGCGCCACTGAGCAGCACTCTCGCCACCACCGGCAGTGCCATCATCGAGCCTGCTGCCACTGCAGCGACGCGCGCAGCTACATTGTCCGCTCTCGACGTCACTCAAGCTGTCCCGCGAGGTCAGCAAGCTGAGCGCGCATGGGAGATCATCATGCGTGCAGCAGATCCCACTACCATTGCTTTTGGGCGCAGAGAGCGAACAACTCACGTTGAACGCAGTGATCACGTCTTCCCACTGCCCGAATGTTACACCCTGCCAGAACAGACTCATCGGCAACTAGAGGATAAAATCCTCGCCGGCACGGTGCCTCCCATGCGAGAACGTGTCTTTGTGGTCAGAACACCTGTTGTACTAGAGTTGGCACTACATCTTTTCTGGACTCTCCATAACAACATGCAGACTGCGCCACGCCAGCCCGCATGAGTCCGTCATCAACCCTTTGAGCCAAGCCCGCTGGACACGTATTGAGACCGGCAACCCATTGTGCAGCAGCATATAGCTGATACGGCCGACATGCCTATTGGTGACAACGAAGCACTGAGGCCCCTCAGTACCATTCGGCTTCATGAGCGCTACACTGCGCTGGAACAGGCGTTCACCTGCCATCAGGACCAAGCGGCAGCATTCGATGCAAAAGCGCACGCCTTTGCCAATGCTTGCGCTGGCGTTCTTCAACCCACGGTCGCTGGCCCATCGTCCAGCACGACACCCCTCGTTGGTGGGCCCGATGTTTACCAGACGAGGGCGCTGGCCCAACAAACCAGGGGGGTGATTGCCCCGCTGCTACCCGCCTTGGTGGAAGACTTGCCTGACGATCAACGGGATCCAGGGAGAGGTTACCTCACACCGCAAGGATGGACACAACGAGATGGAGCAAGTTCAATCGGAGAACAGCAACTTCGCACTACCCTGTTACGACAAGCAACCATGCTGCACCGACAAGAAGACATCGGCCTGTGACGGATGCTGGGGATGCGAGAAGGTGGTAATGAAGCTTGAGCAAGACTGGTGACTTGGCTAGTCACAAATCACCCCGCAGTCCCCCTGTTCGCATTCGGCACCAGATTGTTCTGGTTGGACGCCTTCCTGCGCTTGCTATGGCAAGCCTTTGACGAATTTGCCTCGGCAGCCATTAACAGCTTAAAAGGAGCTGAAGAGGCCATACTAAGGTTGCTTGGGGTAAAAGCAGCGCGGCAACGCAGACGCATCGCAGCTGCTTATGAGCAGCATGTCCAATAGCCAGAGATTTACCTCGCTGTGCGGGCACGAGCAACAATGGTGCTAGAAGCGGGGGTGGTCAATGGCAGATGGGATGCCTACATGGCAGGGATCTTAAGGGGTTCCACCATCACCCACGACATAAGAGCGCGCCTTCCAAGCGCAGTGTATCTCCAGCCCATGCCTTAGAATCACCGCTGGAGTGACGTGGTCAACGATTCAACAGCCACATGGGAAGGTACACTGGTCAGGAGGCAGCTCATGCTGTACGCTGGACTTATGTGGATGATCAGGCTGCGCGGGAGGCGGGCCCACAAACACCCGGTTCTTCAGGGTTTCCTCAACAGCCACTGGCAAGGCCGCCAGGTATGACCCCGGCCCCACAGAGGCGCAATCCCCCTGCGCCACAACCAGGGTAATTACAGGCAGCACTGCCAGCACCTAGGCCGCAGCGCGTATAACACCAGCAAAGACAAGGACGGTTCGGGCCAGGCCGCGGTCAAGGAGGTCCTCAAGACTCAGCTGGTGGAGGGACGCTTGCCGCACTGCGCTCGACACCACCGGAGGAGACTGCAGCAGCAGTCACCCCACGCACACGCTACCGACGATTCAAGCGGCTGCGCATCCACGCCAATGCAGCCATGATCGTCAACCAAGACAAGCATGTCACTATCAATGGGCGAGCACCAAAGCGTGTAATGCTGGACTTTGGAGCCCAGCCTGTCATCATCGGACGTTACCTCGCACGCGGCCTTCGCATCACCAGCGCTGAGATGACGCCGTGCCAATACGTGCTTGACACAGCAACCGATAGCCGTGACAAGGTGATTGGCATCACCAAGCAAGCCCTCTGCACTTGTTTGACAGGAGCGGACCCTTCCCACAACACCGAGGTCATACGTGTGTGGTCACCGACGCAGGATCCTTCGACCAATTGCTGGGACAGGACTTCAACTTCCATGTTGGCATGGGCTTGGACTACAGGACAGAAAAGGCATGGTTTTGTCCTCATTGAGATGGAGAGGATGGAGAGATTCAAGGATATCTGCCTCTTGAGCTGGTGGCTCTCGCTCTCACCGAAGGTCAGCTGCAACAGCCACCTACAGGTCGTTGTCGACAACCATTGATATGTCAGCTGCAACAGCCACCCACAGGTACGACGAGTCTCTGAAAGATGCCAGCGAAGAAGTGGCCCACCAAACCAGCGGAACGCCCCTGGCGCGCACAGGTGGTCGCACATCTACTTTGACCAGTCCATGGCTCACTTCACGATTCCCTCTCTACAAGGACCAAGCTGCGGTCCAGGAGCAACACCAGGTGGCCACTGAAGTAGTGGAGTTTCACGTATTCCGTCGACAACAAGGCATCACCGTGTTGGAACTAGTTGGAGGAATAGGTAGTGGCCTCGCCGCTGTCCTCAACACCGGCGCGACGGTTACCAAGTACTTTTACTGTGACCCTGATCCACACGGACAGATTGCCCTAAGCCACCACCTGCACCACCTGCAAAAATGCTACCCGCAACGATTGCCGTTGTCGGCACTGCAAAGGTGTCGGAAGGCACTGCCACAGAACATCCGTTGAATCATTGCGGATCACCTCCTGGCGGTGGGCAACATAGACCTGCTAATAGCCAGCGCTGAGCGGGATGGGAGTGTCAAGGACACTTCAGAGCAGGCAGAGGCCAAGGACTCGCTGATCCTCACTCGCGACTGTTCTGAGAACCGATGCGTATGATCAAAATCCTGTAGAGCAACCAGCTGTCCAGGCCTCCAGGATACATTATCGAAAATGTGCATTCCAAGGACGATAAGCGCCATCACGTGGCCAACAGCTTTCGACACCCTCTCAAAATCAACGCAGCGCGTCGTGGCTCCCGTGCTCATCGCGTCCGCGCCAAGTGGACCAACCTGGCTACAGTTAAGGATCTCTTTGCCGCTGAATATCTGCACAACAGTCGTCCGCGCGATTTCACCGTCGACGCTATCCTAGACCCTGGGCGCACAGCACAACCAGTCTCACGGCACGATCACCAGCACTTCTACCTACCAGTGCAACCGGCCTGTCAACCACGTCGTGCGCTCCCCACGCTGGTGTCTTACCCAAAATCATACGCCATCCGCAACCATGGCGAAGGCATGGTGTTGGATTCCAACACACGCCAACCGGAGGAACCCAATGCACGTGAGCGCGAACGCGCCATGGGATTCACTCCAGGCAGTATCACAGGTTTCACGCTGACTGACAGTCAGCAATGTCAGCTGTTGGTAGCGCCATGGACTAGAACAGCATGGTATGGTTTTTAAAAATATACTTTGCTCTCCAGGACCGCCATGTGTCCTTCCAAAAGCTCGAACACCTGGCGGGGGGGTGGGCCGATCGCGTGCAAAAGATCAAAGCGGCACACACCGCCCTAAAAATCGCCCATATGGAGGAGCAGGCAGCAGTCACGGTGGAGGACATCTCAGTAGTCGCCAATGCTACCTCTTGACCCCATGCCATTGGACCACTAGCTACAGGCCAAACGTGAGAACAACTTGAGGCTCTTTTCAACAAGTGGAGGAATCAGTTCAGCTTCAGCGTGAAGGAACTAGGCGTTTGCTCAGTTAACCAGATAGACATCGAGTTAGTGGACACCAAACCGGTGTTTCGACGGCAGTATTGACTCTCCAAGTTGGAAGAAGACTTGGTGGAGCAGAGGTGCAAGGCTTTGCTAGATGCAGGCCTAATAGAGGAGTCCACATCGGACTTTGCGGCCGCGACCGTCATGCCCCTGAAGAAGGATTCAGTAGGCTGCACAGACCGGCGTATGTGCGGCGACTATCGCCCCCTCAATAACAAAACCAAATAGGACAGGGATCCAATGCCTACTGCAAAGGGTATCTTTTATGATGTAGGAGACTATACTGTTGTCAGCATCCTGGACATGCGATAAGGGTACAACTTGATCGCCATCAAGGAGGAGGACAAACACAAGACCTCTTTCTGGGGCAACCTGCAGCTGTACCAATGGAAGGTCATGCCCTTCGGACTGAAGAATGCTCCTGCCAAGTTCGAGCGCGTCATGAACAAAGCCTTGAAGGGGCTGGACTTCGCGCGATGCTACATTGACGACATTCTCATCTTCAGCCGCAGCAACGAAGAGCACCTGCAGCACATCGAGGAAGTGCTGGAGAGACTCAAAGGGGTGGGGATGACGGTGTACCCCGACAAGTGCACCTTTTTCACTCGCAAGGTACCCTACCTTGGGCACATAATTGTGCCCCACGGTGTGTACGTACAGCAGGCAAAGGTGGAGGCCTTGGCGGCTATCCATGCACCAACAGACCTTACGCGCCTGCGCGCCATTCTGGGCCTTGCCAACTACGATCGCCGGTTCGTGAAGGACTTTGCAAAGATCGCGCGACCCCTCAACGAGCTTCTGAAAAAAGAAATGGAGTTTGCGTGGAAGGAGCCACAACAGCAGGTGTTTGAGGAGCTAAAGGGCAGGCTCACCACTGCTCCCATCCTGCGACGCCCTAACTACAACAAGCTCTTCATCCTCACACCGACTGGAGCAAGCTTGGGGTGGGGACTGTGCTGGTGCAGCACGGCGAGAACAAGAAGAAGCGGGTGGTGTCGTACGCCAGGCGAAGCAACAACAGCGCTGAGGCCAACTACAGCTGCTACGAGGGGGAGTGTCTCGCTGCAGTGTGGGCTATCTGCTTCTTCAGACCTTTCCTCCTTGGTCGGCAGTCCCACTTGATCACCAATTATTAGCCACTCAAGTGGTTGATGACCAACCAACATTTGACAGGGAAACTTGCTCGCTGGGCCCTGCTGTTTTAGGAGTATGACTTCGAGATCGGTCACCGCGCGGACCTTACCAACGAAGACGCTGATGGCCTCAGTCGCAACCCTCACCTCAGTACCAACAATGCAACCGGAGCTCAGCACGAGCTCGGCCCTGCAGCAGCAGCTCCCACCGTGGCGGCCATGTTTGCTGCTGCCGCGTTACGCTCAGGGCGCCAGATCAACATCACCGCCACCTCTACGGCAGAGGAGATTCCTGCCCTTGAGTCTACTGGCCCTTCAGTGACCACACCTCTAGGAAACGTCCACGCGGTCGACAATGAAGTCGACGACACCGAGCTGGCACCCACTGACACCAGGCAAGACATATGACTGGACAAGCCATCACTCTCTTTCTTTCAAAATGGCCAGCTTCCCCCCAACATGAGTGCACGAGAGCAAGATCGTGTCAGTCAACGCACCCGCCACTATTGGTGGGCGGATGACAAGGTGTACCGCCGCGTGACGAGGACAAGAAGGTGCGGACACCAGCCACACGCGAGCGCATCATTGCTGCCCTCCACACTGAGCTTGGGCATTTCGGTGTCAAGCGTACCGTCAGCCTGGTAAGGGCACAATATTGGTGGTATGGGCTGTCCAAACAGATGCAGGGGTTCATCAGTTATTGCCAACAGTGTGACATAGTTAGCGCCAGCCTCAATACATGCAGTGCCACCTTGCACCCTCTCCCCATTCCCGGTCTTTTCTAATGCTGGGGACTTGACATCTTGAGAGACTTAGCACCCTCGGCACGGGGCAACTGCTACATCCTGGTCATGATCAAGCACTTCTCCAAATGGGTGGAGCTGGTGCCATTACCCGACAAGAGCAGCAGCGGGGTGTCTCAAGCCTTCCTCTCCCATGTCCTCAGCCGGTTCGGCAGCTGCGCTGAGGTCATCACCGATCAAGGCACTGAGTTCAGAGGGGAGTTCGACACCCTGTTGGACAGATGCTACATCGATCATCGCCGCACTTCGCGTGACCACCCCCAAGCCGACGGTCTCGCCGAGCGGACAGTAAAACTATGAAGAAGGCACTCCGCAAGTACGTGCTGGAGTATGAGAACACATGGGACGACCACCTTCCGTGGGTGGCTCTTGGATACCGATTGTCAAAGCAGGCGGCTCTGCGCGAGTAAAGCCCATACTACCTGCTGTTCGGGCGTCCGCCATTGCTTTTCTTTCGTGCACAGCAGGAAGTAGAATGTGTGGTGAACAACCTCGACGATCGCAATTGAATGCACTACGACATTACCACACGCACCACGTTGTTCAAGCACACTGTCCCGATGGCCTTCAACAACCTGCGCATCGCACAGCACCGCGACACCCTGCGCTACGAGCGCGTGCGGAGCGGCTTCTACAAGGAGCCTCAATGGCGGTTTCAAGCATGGGACTTTGCCTACTGTATGGCAGCCATCAAAAACACGCTCGACATGGGCCGCATCGTCTACAAGGTACTCAAGGTGTACCCCACACGAGTGCTGAACCTCCTCGGTCAAAACGGCGAGAGGTTGAAAGACAACATGGTGAACTGCGCGCCATGTTACCTTCCTTACATAGCGGGCTTTGCGCGCATCCAGCACCCTCGCCCCGCCCGCAACACACGCTGTGAACGCTGTGGCAGCGCCGGCGACAACGCACTTATGATGCTCTGCGATGGCTGCAACAAGGGCCTGCATTGCTACTGTCTGGAGCCCCCATTGGACGCAATACCCATGTAGGAGTACTGGTACGACGATTGCCGCACCAATGGTCCTCCTCACCTGCGTCAACAACTTAGCTCTGGAGCTGGAACCTCCCCAAAAACTCAGGGGGGGGTGGGTTGTTGACTGTGTGTTCTACAGCACAGCATGTACACTAAGGACACCAGCTCCACATGTCCGTGTGATTCAGCGACAGCGGAGCAGCTCCACCAAGCACTCCTCGCCATCCGAGCTAAGTTGTCTTTTACTTTTGCCACAGGTTACAACATGTTGCAGCAACAGGGCTAGCAAGCATGTCTTTCGCTGCAGCGGCCCGACACGGTGTGACCCTTGATTCTCCTCGACCCGACAGCTGTCATGCCTATTGCCCGTGTTGAAGGTATTACATGGGTGCTGCTTGTATCCGGTCAGCTTGCCCTCCACACAAGAGTCGAGAGTCGAAGGTATGGGCTGAGCATGTGGACTCCGGACTTAGCAAGATGGTCGAGCCAGGACAGACTGTGGACCAGATGCTGAGTAGAGCGTTGGGAGAAACCGCGTAGCTTTGTGGATACGTAAGCTTAGCAGGCGTGGCTTAGCTTGTTGGAAAGCTCTGGTCGTGAGCCAAACAGCGCAACTTAGAGCGCGTTGAAAGGCTGAGTATTGTGCACGCGGTGCTTGCAAATGTAGACGTTTGTAGAAACTGGCGGGGTATAAAACCCCTGGACTTGTATGGCATTAATGGCAGTAGCAGTCATGCTCTTGTGTTGATGTTGTTGGCGTGTAACTTGCATGTGTGTATGTCAACAGCCCGCGCATACCAGCCGTCATCGAACATGCCTACATCGAACTCATCATCCAGCCTACCAGCCTACCAACGCGCGCGCGTCACTAACGAGTAGCTAGGTCATGACTCCAAAGTAGCTCACGACCATAGCCTACACAGGCACCGCGCGTAGTTGTTCAGTTGTGACTTCAGTTATAAGTTGTGTTCTACATCGAGTGGTGATTGCGTGGAAATAGCCACGATATGACCGTTAGCTTATGTTCTGAACAGTCATAATTTGACTTGTATAAGTAGTCACAGTGTTCACCAAATCAGCTAGTGACACTGAAAGTGAGAAAGCTAACAGCTTGTGAAACAACTTGAACTGCGAACACGCCATCCCGGTTACCAAGAACCCCCTCATTGTGTGAGAGCCTGTGCATGCTCGTGTGCATTGTGCTTGTCATTGCTGTGAGCTTGGTGTGCCTGGTTGCAGTGTGTTTGTTGGCATCGGTAAGAGCATAGTATCCACGTGTTGCTTGCTCATTCACCTCACTTAACAATGCAACACATTTTCCGCTCACGCAGAGAGCCCGACACAGTGTGACCCTCGATTCTCCTTGACCCGACATCCTTGCAACGCTTCCGAGTTTTCAGCGTCAATAAGGTGAGAGCCTTGAACGCCATCCTCTGGCCTGAATAAGGGCCGGGTTTGTCATAAGTGGCCATAAGAGCGGCCGCTGCTGAATCTGTGTGCATGAGTCGCAGTACATTATGCGTCAACTCGTGCTCGATCATGCGAATCACCATCTCCTTGCTTGCGCGCGGGAGTGCCGCGAAGTCCGTCTCATATGCGTCACGGACTTGCTGCGCCCATTCATCCCACACTTCCTTGCGAAGCTGGGGGTGTGTAGCAAGAAGAGCCTCATGCTGATGCGTACTTTGCTATGGCCGCCCCGATAATGCTCTGAGCGTCCATGGGTTGTTCGTCATGAGAGGATTTCTTTTAAGAAGCTTCACCACTCCTAGACTTGGCTTCTTCCTCCTCACTGACATTATAACTACCACTCATTTTCGAGTGCTTCACTTCCTCATCACTTGATGGCTGATATGATGAATCCTCAGGAACGGGATGCATCCTGCCTTCCTCTTCTTGGTAAGACATCTGCCTAAGGAGACAAGCCATCAAAAAGTTTCCAAGTGCACGAGTGCACAAGTGCATACGAGTTGTGCACTCTGAAAGTGGCAAAACTTGTCGTGTTTCTTTTCGCATTGATTGCAAGGTTTTTAACTTGGGTAGAACAGCCCGTGAAGGGACTACCCAACACCTCTCAACAAGACGCTTGCTTGCAAACAAACCGCACGCGATTTCATGCGACGGTTTGCAAGCTACAACAACTCAAAGTTTCCACTTTGTACAACTCCACTAATTCACAATTGCAATTGACACTAGTATTGCCAAGTGTGAATGGAGTTTGCTTGGCCGAACAGAACAAGTCTGTTGGCCCCACCGCACTGACCGGCGGTCACGATAGCCGATGTTGCCACCGGACTGCCCTCAAGGGGTAGAGCACGCGTGCGAATGCGTGCGCGCACAAAACCCTTCACACCCCAGCGAATCCACGCGGTGGCTATCCCACAAGCACACACGTATTAATAGTAATGTAAGTTACTAAGTGATGTGCTGGGATGCAATGCTTGCGGTGAGGCTGCCTGAGTGGCCGCCTCCCCCTTACACCAACAAGCTAAGCTAGGCCAGGCAAGATAGGCTAGGCTAAGCAAGGAAGGCAAGGCTAGGCTACACCAACAGTAGCAACCATACAACTATACAACCACAACAACTAGCTAACAACCACCACTAGACCCTAGTGGGTAGCGGCTGCTATCTGCCGCCGCTGCCGCCGCTGTTAGGCCACCAGCTTGAGCAGTGCCTACGGCCGCCTCTGCGCCCCGCCGCCGCCAAAGCCGCCGCCGCCGCCCCCCCAGGCCCCCACGCCCTCGCTCCAATACCAAATGTAAGAAGGGGGGTGCTACCGCCCCCTTTAATCCCCTACCCCAACACCACCACCAGCCACGCCGCCGGCCCACACCGCCGCCGCCGCTGCCGGGCAGCTGCCAGAGCAAAGGATACTCTAGCTATGGCGGCCGTTGCGTTATCAGCACCGCCATGCGGCCGATATCGATGTGAGACTCATGTCTCACATCGATATCAGTGATAGCGATAAGCTAACACTACATCAAGGCCATAAAGGCCCTAATACGGCTCAATTGGCTGTTTATTACCCGTTGGAACCCTTATTTTTACCTAAATAAGGGCGGGGAAGCGCATAGCGCTAGCACTCCGTTACAGAAAGGGGCCAAGGCTACGCTAAGCACCCCATCCAGCAGGAAATACGACATGGCTAGGCCCTACAACTAAGACCCCAAGGTTTCAACCAGCAGCAGGAGTGCAGGCAGCATGGATACAGGAACCCGTGAATTAAGCAAGCTACTGGATGGTTTGTTTTCCACAATCAATTACATTATATATACATACATTAATAATGTAATAACACAATCATATACAGTTGTCGAAACTGAAATGTTATAAGGATATTAAATGCAATCAAACCACAAGACGCTTTCATTTTCGGATTACATTGTATGTTATACCTAAAAATTTCTCATCAAGCAACTTTAGATGTGATAGCTACAATATTAGTCGGATCCTTGATGCATGAGTCTATGCAAAATAATCAGTACATCATAGTTTTTAAGAATGTGTGAACAATAATCGTATAACACTTGTATTCAATTAATTAACTCAAGCGTGCACAAGGAATAGTGGCACATACCTCACCACGTGTAACACATGTGAGTATCAGTCAGTGTTAGTGGTAACAAAAACGATTACCGGTGTTTGTACCGTACTTGTATTTCTCCCACTGCAGCCATGCATAGCCGCAGCCATTGACCCATGCATTACGCATACAGGATGTGTAATGCAGGACAAGCCCATGGCCCCTATAGACCAGGGCGACACGACCAGATTCAGATACGCAATGTGTGCATGGTGTCCACGCGGACAGCCACCGACTCATCAATTGCAAGTGAACAATGTCAAATCCCTCGCACCGGCCTTTGACCGAATTACAATGAGCCCAGCAGCCCCGGCAATGTCCGGTGCACAGTCGCGCATGCCACGCGACATAGCGTGCGCCGCTCGCCCTGCTTTCGTGTGGCCATGCGTCGTCCGACCGGTTGAAGTCACTTGCCGACGTGGTTGCGGTCGCGACGGTCCGTTTCATCGATCCGACGGCTTGGCGGTAGAAAAGGTGGAGATATCGCCGATCTCTGCCATATCACCGCCCGGATGAAGCGTCACTCCGTGAAGTTGCGTGACTGCGTTACGGACTACTACTACGGTGTGCTGAGCGCTGCGGCTTTTGTGGTCTGCTGTGGCCTGCTGTGTGCTGGTATCACTGGCGTGGTTGAAGTGGGTTGGCGCAGTGGTGCGCTATGGGGCGGCTGTTGGCGCTGTCATGCGTGCTGCCGTCAGGGACTGGGCTGCGGCTTCAGGGCAGAAGGGTGGTCGGGCAGCCTGCCAGGAAGAATGCTGGAGCGAACAGCGTGCCCGCCGCCGTCAGATGCGCCGTGGCCGTGGAGCGAGACGCCGTCAAGGTGCTGGAGCAGCGCCTCAGCACGGATGTCACCTCCGCTGCTCAGCCTGCTGATGTCGCTTCAACGTCTGCCTCTCAACCTCGGCAGCAACGTCGCCGACGACAGCAGCGACAGCAGCTACAGCAACAGCAACAGCAATCGCAAGCCAGCTCTCCGCTGCCTGCCAGCCTGCGAATTGTTCCCAAGCACCAGCAGGATGTTGTTAATGAAGCAATTGAGGTCAAGGAGGACACTCAGGTTGCCGTCAGCCAGCCGCCGCCGCCGCCGCAGCAGCAACAGAACAGCAGCAATGACACTGCCAAGGGCGATCCGCTGGGCCGCAAGCGTATAGGCTCTGCTGTCGTGCGCTGGCTCGCTCGTGGCACACGCCAATGTGCCCGAGCTGTAATTGATAGTGTCAACAATGGTGAACTGGATGCAGACGACGAATTTGATCTCCTCTCCACAGTGCAGCCTTTCCTCGACAAGTGAGTGGTTGTATTGCTGCAATTGGACCATGCATTCTTGTTTGGATCATGCATTGGGGCATGCTGCTACGCATCGTGCTTGGCTGTGTGTTGCTTGCAACCTAAAAGCTTGGCAGCTGTCGGTCTCATGCATTCAAACGTCATTTAGTGCTGCTCGTGTGCTGTTGCTATGCCCTGTGGGAAATGCAGGTGGCCATGTTGTTCATGTTGGCAATTGATGTCTTGGGCACGTCACCCCTACACTCAGTCCTCACACTGTTGCTGTCAAACAGGTGCGAAATGCCTCCAGACACAGGCAACTGTCAGCTGGCGCGGTGGCACCTGCCAACCATCTGGGATCACTTTCAACGCGAGACAATGGCATTGCTCAGAGACATGGAGAGCGAGCTGCCTCTGGTTGATGAAGAAAAGGACAGCAAGGCATCTGATGAGGATGACTCGCTGCCATTGTGGCAGCGGTCATTGGCATGGGCGTTTGTGAAGGATTTACCTCAGCGCGAGTTCCACAAGCAGGTCGCTCGGGATAGGACTCCCGCGCCTGAGCCACTGATGGCGATCCAGCAGCGGATTGAGGAGTATGTTGACAATGCTTTGCAGCTCCTCAAGTTTGAAAGGGACTCTGAGGTGGCCGTCACCCAGCAGCTGTTGGGCGAAACGCCTCTGGATGGTCTGCCCCTGGACGTTGATGAGACACTGGACCGCGACCGCAATGACACAATTGACTCCTTGATTGTTGTCAACACAGCCAGCGGCCTGAATAACGCCCAGCTATTGACTCTGCGCCGGCTGCAAGGTGGTGCCCTGCCGGAGTCCACTGTGCAGCCGGGCGATGTGGTCATGTTGCGTTGTGAGGCTCCTCTGAACGAAGAAGATGATGCCAACGACTTCTGCATTGAGCTGCAATGCAACGTCCACAGGCTTGGTGAAAGCGGCAATTCGATCACAGTTTCTGTGGAACAGGCGCTTGGAGATGTGGTTGACCACGTCTTCGGGCAGGTCCTCAGATTGACAAGGCTGCGTTCGTTGGCAAACGATATAACATATGAGGTAGACAAATTGCAGTGCTTGGAAATTTTATTGTTGCTTTGCAGTGGCACAACCTACAAAAAAACTGGCACAATGCATGCAAGAGGCGTGTGCATGGGACGCTAACTTGCCTGTATGCCCACGCAGAGGAACTGCAGTGCGCTAGAGCGGTTGCGCAGAGCTGGTCTGCGGAACTCGCCTGCCAAAGCCGCTGTGAAGACGCTCTTCGGTCAGGATCCGCTTGTGTTACCAAAAGGAGGCGAGAAGCTGTTCTCCAGCGAGTCCTCAGAAAAGTCGAAGAAGAACTTTTTAGAGAAGTCACAACGTGAAGCGGTGGCTTTTGCATTGGATGCCACTTTGCCAGTCGCGGTCATTCAGGTATACTGTTGGTATAACCTATCATGCATGTGACGCAGCTTACTTAGCAGCACATGTTCTCAGTTATTGGCAGCCAGTTTTGGTTGGGTCAAGACTTGTTTGTGTTGGGTTGCGCTGTTTAACGTATTGACTCTGTGCCCATCATGCAGGGTCCGCCTGGTACAGGCAAGACCACAGTGGTGACGGACATTGTAGAGCGCGCTGTGCAGCGAGGAGAGCGTGTGCTTGCATCAGCTGCCAGTAATGCTGCCATTGATAACTTGGTGGACAAGCTGGCAGACAAGGGTCTGAAGGTGGTGCGCTTAGGTAATCCCACCAGGTTTTCCGCCAATGTTGCAGCCAGGTCGCTCTCGAACCTGCTGGACGGAAAGTTGTATGACTTCCGCAAAGAATACTATCGCGTGCGCGAGCAGCTGCGCCAGGAGCTGGCGTATACGCGCAACCCTGAGCAGCACCAAGACCTTCGCATGCGATTGAGGTGTGTACGTGCAACAAGTAGTGCATACTGGAGCGTCGAAGGACTATCACAGTACAGAAGTGCATGCTTCTGGGATATCTAACATAAGTACTGGATCCACCCAAACCACTGTTGCCTAATAATGTTTCCGTAGGCGTCTGTCACGCCTGGCACAGAAGGAGGAGAAGAATGCCGCCACTTCTCTATTGGCTGAGGCGCAAGTTGTCCTTTGCACCAACACTGGCGCAGCAGACCCTCTGCTGCAGAAGCAACCCACGTTTGACATGGTGGTGATTGATGAAGCCGGACAGGTGTGCCTTGTGCTTATTGCAGGACAGTTGTGCGATTCAACGGCTTTACTAACAATGCCCATTTGGACAGTCATTATACAAGCTGCTGATGAGGTAGCCTTTATTGCGTGTTCATCTCTTACCCGCATGTGCTCTCTTTAGGCGACTGAGCCCAGCACATGGATAGCTTTGTTGCATGGGCGGCGGGCTGTGCTGGTTGGGGACACCTGCCAGCTGGCACCAACAGTCATTTCCAGAGACGCGGTGGCTGGAGGATTGAACACCTCGCTCATGGAAAGGGCTGCCTCCCTTCACAATGGGGCGCTGACCCGCATGCTTCGGACGCAGTATCGCATGCACCCGCACATTGCACTTTGGGCCTCAAACGAGATGTATAATGGCAGGTTGCAAAGGTGAGCTTGCTCGGTGGTTGTGACTTGTGTGCACAAGCAACATGTTGTAAGGAGACACCTCAACACCCGCAGATTGTCTGCTGTGTTCCTAACTCTGTCGTGCTTTGCAGTGCGTATTTCTTGAATGGAAGAGTGTTAAGCAAGCGGCCTCATGTGACGCGCACACCCGACACGGAGACTCCTATGCTGTTGTTGGACACAAGGACGGTCACTGGCATCATACCCGACTCATGCTTAGAGATGTTAGAGATGAGCGGGTCTTTCCACAATGAGGGCGAAGCTCACATAGTTGCGAGGCATGTACAAGACCTGATGGCTGCAGGGGTGCCTGCAACCAGCATCGCTGTTGCTTCACCGTACAATGCACAAGTGGAGTTGCTGAAGCAGCGCCTGGCACTTGTACCTGGCTGCAACGCAGTTGAAGTCACCAGCATTGACAGCTTCCAAGGCCGTGAAGCCGATGCTGTCATCATCTCCATGGTGCGGTCCAACGACAAGGGTGCTGTAGGCTTTCTTGCTGATGCCCGTCGCATGAATGTGGCCATCACCCGAGCAAGAATGCACGTAGCCGTAGTGTGCGACACGAAGACGGTCACTAAGCACCCATTCCTGCGGAGACTGGTTCAGCACATCAAAAGCTATGGCTGCACCAGATCTGCACATGAAGTTGCGGAAGTCATGACCATCTCACCCCCTGTCCCCATAGAGCAGAGGGGCGCTGTCAGTGCGTAGACTGTCTGTGCCCTGTAGCAATAGCACTGTAGAAACAGTGTACATACATCTATTCAGTGAGTTATTGTTTTCTCGTTTGCCCTTGCTCAGTTGCTGCTGTCTTATAATCTGCTTTGCCAGACTGCCATCACATCCACCTGGCAGTTTTATATATATGTGAACTAATGTGAAATTGTCACCGAATAATGTTGCGCAGCTTTTCACACTCTGATTGCTTTTGATGTTGTCAAATGGCACTAGCTCCTGTTCAAGCTCTGATAAATGCGTCAACCAAAGCATGCATAGGGTCAGAGCATGGTTCTCTTTGGTTGCGCAGAATCAATTGGCGTCTCACGCAGCATGCACCAAACGGCCTCTGCTGCAGTTCTTATCCTGATGCTTTACTCAATGACTGTTTGAGCTACTACAGCCCCTGTGACTTCAGTGTGTTCACGTGTCCAGGGGCTAGATTGTTTACCCAGCGGATGGCTACATTTTGTGACTCACCCATCTGTTAGTTGTCGGTGTCAACTTCGGAGGGTAGAACGCAAGTATCTCACCTCCATTTAGTGAAAGGGGCTTACCATACACTGACATGGCAAGTACGCAATTTCCAAAGCGGCGGCAATGCAATGGGTACTCTCCTGGATTTGGGTAACAAGCTATGCAACCGACAGCAAACGGCTGCTCCACGCATGCTCGCACATCCGCACCGTTCATAGCCAACCAACTTGTGCATTGGGGCAGGAATGCTTATGCATATATCTGATTATATATGCTTAAATTGACGAGCAGCGAACAGCTAAGTAGATTATCTTATTGGTACATATATACAGGATAGTAGCAGATCACCCATTTCTGCAGATCACTGTCCTGTTGACCCAAAGCCTCCGGCCCCGCGCACGGTGTCGGCCAGCTGGTCGACCTCCAAGACTTCAGGCGTGACGATGCGTTCGAGGATGAGCTGCGCGACGCGGTCGCCTGGCTTGACGGCGAAGTCGGCGTCGCTGTGGTTAAAGAGAATAACGCCCACAGGGCCGCGGTAGTCTGCGTCCACCACGCCCGCACCCGTTGCTATCGAGTGTTTCCACGCCAGCCCCGACCGCGGTGCTGTGCAAAATAAGCTCTTAACAGCAGCATAATAACAAGCCACTGTACCTTTGTTGACGACAATTCACACAAGCAACACTAGAACAGTCTAGTCAAGCTTGCTTATGCAACGTGTGAGATTATATAAGCTTGCATACATACATATGTAACAAGCAAATGCTTGCAGCTTTGATTGACCAACTTATGTCGACTGATCAATCGGCATGGCAGCAACTACTTGATCACTTCATAGAAATAACTTGTTTTACGCGAAAGCGTTGCAAGACGGGCTTGGTTGTCGCATCCACAGTCGCTGGCGCAACTGACTGTGCAGCCAGCAACTCACACTGATGACAAGCTGTTAGCAAGGCGGAGCAATCATGCAGGTGTCTTAGCGTGTGCGCCAGTCAAACTGCAGCCCTCGTACCTATGCGGGCGTAGGTGTCGGCGGGGATGGCGATGGCGATGTCGGTTGGGACGAGCGCCTTACCCCTGGCGGGCACCACGCACTCTGCTGCGCTATGAAGGTCGTACCTGAAGTGAAGCAGGTTTTACATGTATGTCAACAGCGCATTCAAGTCATCACGAGGCCACTCAGCAACCAACAGCATACATATAAGCACAAGCTCAGGCATAAGCATCAACACATGCATGGCAGCATGCTCTCTCAACCAGGCCTCTCACCCGGCAGCGTGGGCAGAGCCCCTGCTCGGCAGCGTGGCCCGCTCGCTCAATCGCTTCACCTGAAGCACCGGCTTACTTACGCCACCGCCGCACGCCTCAGCGCCGCCACCCACTACCGCCGCCGCCGCCGCCGCCGCCTGCACCATCCTGCCGCCCAATTTCCGCTTCATTGTGCCGCAACAAACGACTGAAGCTCTTGCAGTGTGAGCCACTTCCCGCCAGAAGCTTGTGCGCAACGCACAAAGACAATTTGGTCTTGTGCAGTCAGCGCACAAGCAAAAGACAGTGAGCGACGTCACTAGCAAGCCACGTGGCATGCAGCGGCGAGGCGGCGGCGGCGGCGGCGGCGGCGGCGGCGGAGGAGGAGGAGCAGGGCCAGGAGGAGCAGTAGGGGTGGGCGATCTGGAGGGGGGTGCTGCGCCGCTGCTGGCCGAGCGGGGCAACCGGGCCGGCGGCGAGATGACGGTGGGGCAAGGGTGGCGCTCTGCGCCCGCCGTCGCCGCCCAGGTGGTGGCGGCGGCGGTGCTGGTGATGGTGCTTACGTGGAGCCTGCACTTCAGGGGTGGTGTGGCTTGGAGTCAACCTGTTCCCCTCATCTTCAACGTGAGCATGCGGAAGCACCCCGTGTATACACTAGTGCAAATAATCATGTGACAGCTCATTGTATCAATGCACACAGACTACTAGATAGCTGTTTGTAAAAGTTTGAACACTCGGTGTGCATTTTGTTCCTTGTGTCATTGGCATTGTAAACTTGACACCTAATGCGGCGCAGTGGCATCCCATCTTGATGGTACTCGGATTGGTCATTCTCCCCAGCGAAGGTAATGACATACACCCTCCAATGTCATCCCTTGGAATTCTATCTGATGCCTTGAAATTTATAACGACAAAACAACCACAATGACAACATGCAGCTCGGCATGCTTTGGCATGCTTTGAATGAACATGCATCTTTGTACACGTGCAGCGGTGATGGCGTACCGGCTGTTGCCGTTTAGCAAAGTGACGAACAAGAAGGTGCACCTCACCCTACAGGGCACCGCGCTCGTGCTTGGGATCATTGGCGTGTCAGCCGCCCTGCGCAACCACAACAAGGCCGGCATACCCAACTTCTACTCCCTCCACTCATGGCTAGGCCTTATCACCCTCACAGGCTTCACCTTACAAGTGTGTACATGTCTGCTCAGGTCCAAGTCATCATTGCTTGCACGTGTGTCTCATTGTGTACGTATGTCGCAGTGGTTGAGTGGCCTTGTGGTGTTCCTTCATCCGGGATGTGTGCCTGAGAAGAGGGCGGCGATGTTGCCGTGGCACATGTACTTTGGAGGCTTGTTGTACGCGTTGGCGCTCGCAACAGCGGCACTCGGCACACAGGAGAAGCTCGCGTTCTTGGAGGCGTTCCCTCCACCGATTGACCGGCGTTCTGCGGAGGCGGTCATGGCGCAGATCATGGCCATCCTCTTCTTTGTGCTGGGCGGTCTTGTAATGTTCGTCCTCACGCGCCTGCCAAAAAGCGAGATGGAGTACGGACGTCTTATTGAATAGAGGGTTACTGCTTATGGGCCTGGTTGGGCTGCTTGTTCAGTTTTGTTTTGTAAACTTGTATATACTTCGTGGGGTGATTGGCGCTGTGTACTGTCTGTTGGAGTGGATGCATTTTGCACACTACACCATCGCACCCCCCCTTATATTCACCAGGATGTTCAACTCAGTCTTACTTCTTATCTACCTTCACTACTGCCCATAACGCGCAACATACATGCATGCATGTGTGATACCTGTACAACAGCCAGGTTTGGTTGGTCGGTGGGTCAGGTGTGGGGACTCAGTTACAGGGCATGCAGTCAATTGCTCAGATGTGGACATGGAGTGGCAAAATTCCCAATGCTTCAGGTTAGCATCAATTTGCGGCGTCAGGGCTAGGCTGCATCGCAATGGTAACCACTCAGGTGGGAAACACGCACCCAAGCGTGTGAAAGCACAGATGCATTATGCGAGGCGTTGGGTAAAATCAGATGCAGCGCTAACTATGCTCATAACGACCTTCTGGCTGGACAGCACTTATTTGGTTATTGACAGCTATTGGACTGACATTCAAGGTCACTCCTACGTAGATGTGTGGTACTGTACGGTAAAGAACAGGACAGGCGAGAAGGACAAGCGATTGTGTGCTGGCAACATTGCTCACGGACGATCACTGCAGTGCTGTTATTTGCGAGCAATGACCACAAAGAAATCTGAAAGGCTCCATCGATGCACCTCACTTTTCTGACCAGGATTGAGAACCCAACCCTTGTCAGCTCCATGGCCCTGATGCTCAGCAACCCTTTTGTATCCCAACACAACCTCCTGCTTGGACAGCCCTCGATACAGCAGATCCCAAAAAGACAGCTCTTCACCTTCGCGCACGTACGCACGCGCTGGTCTTATACGAATGCCCATGCGATCGCTCTCAGTCACCAACTCAGACATGACGCGTCCGACCTGGCTGTCTTCTGCCATGTTGGCCAACACCATGGCCTGCATATTGCAACGGGCTTGATGTGCAAGTGCTCGAGCTGTATTGCAGGTGCAAGACAACAGTGTGGAAGCAACAAGCATCAATGCTGCAGAATTCCTGAGGCACACTGCAACAAGAAACACACCTGCAGGTCGTCAGGAAGGGTGTAATCGTCAAGCCATGTGGCTCGCACATTCTCAAGGATGGGGTTGCCAGTTTGATGCGCCAGTTCTGCGACAAGCCTGGAATCATGCCTGCCTCGCTGAGCTTGGATGGCTTTTATGTACATAGCCGTAGCCATCCTGTGCGAGTCACTGTCTGCTCCTGTAGAACTTGCCAAATCCATATCACCCTCATCTCCAAGAACTAACACCTTGTCATACTTCTCCAATGGAACCGCCTCCAACTCTCGACGTGCAACTGGATTGCCCTGTGGTAATGCAAACAGTGTCTCAAGGCGCATCTCGCAAACACGTGGAAGCACAGGCCAGCCATGAGCAACTTAGTACTGTCTAAGACAATACTAAGCGCTGGCCATGTGGTGCACATAGCATCTACAACAGTGATCTGCATGTAACGCAAGCACAGATGCCAAGCCCATTCTGCTTGCCTGGTAATTGCGCAAGTTAAAGGCGGCTGAGTCTCGTATGCGCTCCAAACGTGGCTGCCTATCAGAGATGGGAGTCGCGCTCAAGATGGCAACTTCAGATCCTGGACCGATTGTGCGATACAGAGCGAACAGAATTTCCTCAATGTCCTTTCGCCAACCACAAATTAAAACACTCTGAGCCTTGCGTGTTGTATATGCACTGGCATCTGTATTCTTTGTAGGTGAGTTTGCTGGTGGCACTGTTGAAGGCATACTGGACGATCCAGGCGAATATGAGTTGTTGTCTTCGGCGATGACCACGATGTTGTCTCCCTTATTCACCACTGTCTCCCCAGGCGGATTGATTAGAAACTCGCCACTGTTTCTCTGGATGCCACAAGCCACAGCATTGTCAAAAACGAAGGCGACCTCGTCGAATCGCTTGCCTTCCAACTCTGGCCAGTGTTTTGAATAGAGCTCCTGCCCTTCAAAGCCCAGCAACTCCTTCAAGACGGCTGCATACCTGCACCCCAAAATAACGTAAGTCTTGGATGGTACGTGTAGACACAACAATCGCACATAGCAGAAAGTGTGGATAATCAGTCAACAGGTGCAATGCTTGGTGTTGTGCTACATCCAAGACATGATGTCAATGAAGCCACTAGCTTCTAGAGAAGCTTACAAGCGCACGTGACTTGCAATGACTCTAAAGATATGTACCGCAAAACGTACCCAGGGTCACAAGCTTTATATACAATCAGTCGGCCTGCCATATGATTTGCAGCAACAGGCACAATCTGATGTTGGGCGATTTTTCGCTCAGGCAAGTGAAGGCCATTGTGAGCAGCTTGCAAGATCCCGAGGTTGTTCACATCGGTGAACTCTGCAGTGATACTGGCTTGCAAATTTGGCAGCTGTGTCAGCACCATGCATGCCTGCGCACAAAGGACAACCGTAAATGTTGATGTCTTGTAGCACCAGGCGTGCTACGCAAGCAGGGTACCTGAGCATACCTGTACAACCTTTGCATCTGCCTCATCTTTATCTCCAATCGGGGAGAGAACAATCACCTTTTTTGCAAAAACAGCACCGCACTTTCGCAGATCATCCGGGCAAGACATGTCCCCAGTTCTGGTCACCAACTTGGACTTGCGAGGGTTTGGGATGGCCTGGTGGAGCGTCTGCTTGCAAACGCCTATGAATCAAGCAGGGCACTTATAAAGCACCGTCCTAGAAACTGAACTATACAAGCATGCAATGAATTTGCTACAACACACCGCAAGCTTTGGAATACCTGATCCATTACAGCCTTGTCCTCAGAGCCGAGGACAACAATTGCTGTACCTCCCTCAGAGGCGTTTGCAAGAGTCAGCTGGTCCACTAGCTGCACGGTTTGAGAAGTCCACCCAACAACCTGTAGTTACAAACATTGCTTGCACTGCACAAGACGGAAAGTGGTGGGACACATCAACCATGCTATGCTAACCTTCACGCTCAAATGCAGATGCGCTGATTCGTGTCATGCAGCACGTCTGAACGCATGAAGATCTTTGCATGAGCCTTACGCACCAGTGTATGGTTGGACTCAATAACACGGCCGCCAGCCCGCAGATTGTCCACATGTGTAGAGATCCCGTCTGAGACAAGACCCACCAGCAAGGCGAAGAACAGCATGCCACCTATTGTTAAAGGCACACTGACAACCCGCCGGCGAATGGAAGTCTCAGCGCAGTGGGTTCCAGGATCTGCAAGCAATGCAACCATGCTGTTGCCATTGTGAACGTGTGCTTGCAGCAGCTGTCTGCTAGGACATATGTATAGTACCTGCAACCATAGTCCAAGAGTTCCAAACTTCTTCTGGAAAGGAGTTCTTTTCATCAGGGGCACAAAGCAGGCGGTAGGAGGTGGCACCAATCACGGTCATCAAGCAGGTGACACCCAGCAGTACTGCAGCCTTTGACAATGGGTGCGTTGTTAGGAAGATGTCCAGTGTATACGACACCTTATCTCCTATGGTGGGTCGTTGGTCCAACGTGCTGGTGGCTGTTGACGCTACGGGTGGCGGGGGAGCGGCCTGCGATGGTTGGCTGGCAGATCAGTGCGCTGAGCCACATTGTCCTCTGTTTTGACTTTGAAGGCTACCTCATAGGTGGCTACAGCCAAATGGCTGGTAAGAACTCCCTAGGCAGCTGCCAAAGCAACTGGGTAGGCAATCTGACCGCCACCGCGTTGTTGCGTGTTCTTCTCAGAATAAATTGCTCCCATGTGACTTGACAGATTTCTGTACAAAACTTGCTATCTACATGATGCAGATTGTGTCTATGCTCAACCGAGAGAA
Source organism: Chlorokybus atmophyticus (assembly GCA_009103225.1). Classification (NCBI taxonomy): domain Eukaryota; kingdom Viridiplantae; phylum Streptophyta; class Chlorokybophyceae; order Chlorokybales; family Chlorokybaceae; genus Chlorokybus; species Chlorokybus atmophyticus. Next base: position 1,657,830 of record RHPI01002069.1, read on the forward strand.
AGCAGAAGAAGGGTATTGAAAATCCGTACTTTGAGCTTTGCACTCGACAGAATGTGTAACTGGGACGGCTTGCACCAACCTGGCGGTATGGCAGCAATGGGCGAATGAGAGGAGCAGCGCACAACAGCAACGTCACAGCAGCTCCAACGCCGAGCTTGATCAAGTTGTCTTTCTTCCTTTTAGCGTGGGCGCTTCGTCTATCATGCTGCTGATGATCAAGATCTGCTGTTGCGCCATCAAGGCGCAACTGCTCACTCCAAGGCCACATACCCGCCCCATCAGCTGCGCCACCAGCAGCGCCGGCAGTAAGCTCAGCTCGAGGAGGCAACGGACGACCACAAGGCTGACATGCACCCAACCGCCTCCACCTTCCCCCCAGGAACCTCACCCCCAACCTGCTGGTCCAGCTTGCTCGCACCTGTCCACCGACCCAAGACTGCCCAGCACGTCCTTTAAGCGCTCCTGCATCCAAAAGACACCGCGTGCTGTGGACAACAATGCGATGAGCTGCCCGACCATCGGAGGCAGCGACCGCCGCCGCCGCCGCCACCGCCAAACTCCCCATGGCTTCCACCACCAATTCTGCTACCCGGTAGCTACGTGCATGCCTGCCTGTTTACTTGCGCGACGTGACGCCACCCAACGACCTATAGTGTGAACGGCACTGATCCAGGCGATCCTACTGATCCAGGGCTAGTGACTCAGACAATCTGCTACGATCCTGCGATCATGGGTTCAGAGTTTTGTGGTTTGAACCAGTGAACTTCGGGTTCAGTCGCTGACCGCGTTCCTTTTCAGTAACGTCAGCAGTCTGCTGCATGCATGTGGCTAGGCGGCGGCGGCGGTGGCGGCGGTGGCGGCGTGGTGGCGGCGGCGGTGGGGGTTGGTCCGGGCGGCGGCGGCAGGACTGGACGTGGAGAACGTAGCACGCTGTTGTGCTGACGACAAGATGGACCGCTAAAGTAATGTCTGGAATTGGCCGCATGTGAACTGGCGGGATGACTGCGGGGGCGGCGGCGTTTTCGGCGGCGCACAGTGCATGCCAGACCAGCTACTTCTCTGTCCCGTGTAGTACTAGCGCTAGACCTACGCTTACAGCACGTCGCAACAGATTGCAACCTCAGTTGCAACGAACGAGAGGCTTGCCTGGAGGATTGCTGCAACCCCACCGCAACCCAAGCAGGCTTGCTGCTCTGCTCTCGTCAGCCAAGAGGAGACCTGGCCAGCTCCAGCGTCAGCATTTGATAAAGGCAGAGGCAGGCAATGGTGTGCCGGCAGCTGCACCGCAAAATTGGGATAGCAGAGCACATGGCAAGACGCGCGCAAAGCCCAGCATTACGGGCGGGTCCACCAGCAGCCGCATTGGCGCTTACGTGACCAAGTTGCTGCAGCCCGTGGATGGCCTCTGGGGGAAGACACTGCCCATGATTGCTTTATTTTTCGCCATGGCGTTCGTCAACGCCTTGCTTGACGCGACCAAGGTATAAATAGGGGTGCTGCACAGGTCAATTCATTGCGCTGTGCACGCGATGGGTAAAACGTAGAATACAGCGTTTGTTTGCGAGTGTTGCAAAGCAGACATGCACCTTGCAGCAACTTATGCAGCTAACGGTTTTACTCGTTATCATCATATCAGGCCTCGCTGCACACCTTGCACCATGTACTGTATGGCACACGTGATGTTGAGGCGCGCAAGTTTCAGTCTATCCAATGCACAACTTTGATTGAGAAGATAGTGTCGCATACAGCTTAGCACTTTAGCGCCGTTCAGCTGCTTGCTGACTATGAGTGTCAAGATGCTTTGGCATATGCATTTGATGGCCAGCACAGCTTTCTCCCATAGCAATTTGAGCTTAGGGAGAACATCCGTTGTTTAACACACTGAGTTAGTCACGCACGCGAGTAGTGTGTCTTCGGTTTGGACCAGCTAACATGGACTCGTGACATGTGCATGGTAAGGAATCTCAGTATCTAAGTAGAGAGTCTTAGTCCCTTTGGTCTCTCTTGAGTTGATGGCTACATTTTTGGGTATACAAGGGGGGGGGGATCACGACTGCTAACTTGGCATGTAGAAGCCAAGTCAGCCCTGAGCTGGTCGTTGTTGAGGTTGCTACTAGTAGCCTGTTGTTTGTAACGGTTCAACTAGCGCCACATTCGTTAGGAGGCAATCAGCCTGTATGGTTGGTGTTTCTGATCCTACAACTCAGTGCATGCTTGCAGGACACTCTGGTGGTCACTGCTGTTGGTGGTGCGGAGGTGCTGCCATTCTTGACGGTGTACGCTGTGCTGCCAATGTCCTGCGCGTTCTTGTGGATCTTCATGAAGTTGGTAACCCTCCACTGTTGTCCAAAGGCTTATTCCTGCTGTCTATGCAGTGCACAGCAATGCATGTAATAACTAGTAGGTTTCGGTGTGCAGTGCAACGCTCTTCCCCGCGCGCAAGTGTTTTATATTGCTCTCTTGCCCTTCATTAGCTTCTTTGCACTGTTCGCACTTGTCTTATACCCCATGCGCAACGTCCTCCACCCGCACGCCTACTCTGACGCTCTGCAAGCGACACTTCCAGCGGGCCTCGCTGGCGGTGTAGCTGTGCTCAGAGAGTGGACCTTCAGTCTGTTCTACGTTGCCTCAGAGTTGTGGGGTGACGTGGTGCTTGCGCTGCTGTTCTGGCAGTTGGCAAATGAAATAACGTCAATATCAGAGGCTCACATCCTCTATCCCCTCTTTGGCATTGGTAAGCATGCCAGGTCGGCAAGTTGGCAGCTGTGCATGCAAGACGCCAATGCTGGTTGCATACACAGAATGCACTCGGAGCTGACTGCAGTCATTTTGCCAAACAGGTGCCAATGTCGCACAGGTTATTGGAGGCTGGTTCTTGCGACTGGTCCGCGAGTTTGCACCTCAAATACCCTTTGTGATGGCCAGAAGTCAGGATGAATGGCACGCACAGTTGAACGTCATCATGGCCGCCACCATCATGATGGTATGTTTGCAAGTTGATCCGGTGTGTGCATTGGCACTGTTTGAAGCTGCGTGCCACTGAGTGTTGCGGCATTGCAGACCGTAGTTGTTGCAGCCATACACAGTTATATTGTGGCGACCGTCACACCAAACACCATGGTGCAACCCGCTATTCCTCGCGTTAGATCAAGCACAACTGGTAACAAGATGACCACAGTGGAGAGCATACAGTTCTTGTCATCAAGACCGCAAATACGAGCATTGGCAATAATGGCATTGTCCCAAGGGCTGTCTTCGGTGCTATACCAGGTAACTACCTACCTTACTTGCAGACTTTGAACATGTATAGCAACCACAGAAGTCGAGTTGACTAGTAAGTACTTGTTGGCAGTGTGCTTGGAAGGGACAGGTGCGAGAGCTCTATCCTAGTCCAAGCGACTTTTCTGTCTTTATGGGGGATGTCCAGACATGGACGGGTATAGCCACAGTAGCGGCGATGGTTGTTTCCTCAGCAATCTTTACTAGACTGGGCTGGGCAGGTACATGCGGGTGATTGCTCCGCGATGTGTGCATTTCTCCTTGCCTCTTTGCCTAACAAGAGGGCCGCAAGTCAGCCATTTCGTTGATGAGCTTTTGTGTGATTGTGCATGCCATGCACCTTAATCTTTGCTGCAACAGGTGCTGCATCGTTGACGCCCAGAGTGATGACAGTGCTAGGGACAAGCTTCCTTCTGCTGTGCTGCGCACGGCAAAGGTTCTTCCCTCAAGCCAGCATCCTGTTGCAAGGCTTGGTTTACATGGGCACTCTAGTGTATATAACAGAGCGCAGTGCCAAGTTCAGCCTGTTTAAGCCTGCAGAAGAAATGGTGTACATAGAACTAGATGCTGAGAGCAAGTCAAAGGGCAAAGCGGCCATTGACGTCCTCGGCTCACAGGTTGGTGACAACTGTTGTTTATCACAAGGTTGGCGACGTGGCCTAATCAACCCCTGTCATTTGTTCAACAACGCATTTGCTTTGTGTTTGTGCTTGCCACGCAGGTTGGCAAGAGTGGCGGAAGCCTGCTTCAACAAGCTTTGCTGGTTGTGTGCGGGTCATTGGGTGCAGGTAGGTTTGGCTCAGTATGATGGTAGTGCTTGGACTTGGATGAATGAGTGACAGGCGGTGTTGACACTCACTTGTCTGTTCACAGCTTTGCCTGTCATCACTGTCACGTACATGGGTACCGTCCGTGCTTGGATTGTGGCTGTGCGGGCGCTGGCGACCCACCACTTTGGGGCAGCCAACGATGAGGAGCTCGAAACAGAGGACCTCAGCTGCGACCTTTGCAACAGGCCCCCAAGCCCAGAGATTGTTGATTTGCCAGCCTTCAGAGAACCTGCTGTCGGATAAATCACTGAGTGCTTGGAACCGACTACCACATTCTTAAATATTCGCGCGCAATCTGGTTGGTTGGGTCACGCTGTGTTGACATGCGTATGTGAAGTGCCAGCAGTGGTCTGCGATTATGCCGATATGCCACACATCGCAGTGCTGATGGTATAAGCGGAGGTAATTGATTACAACAGCAGTTTGCAAATTATTTCGTACAGATTACTTGACAATGACGCTCTTCTGGTGTCCAATGAAAATATGCTAGTTGTGGCTTCATCTGGCATAGCAGATTGTGCGACATGACATGCATAAGTAGAGATAGTGCTTGAAATACCAAGTGTGCATTCATAGTAGGAATCTGCTGAGTTTCACTTGGATCGAATTGGATCACAAGCACTACAGCCCTGGCTGCATGTGCCCATTGTTACACATGCACATTTGACAGGCAACACCATCTTACAGCAACAGCAACAATTGCCACCCACATCCCGATGCGCATAATCACTCATCACTTTCTTCATCAACCACCAACTCAAAACAGATCCACAAACGAGCACAGCAACTAGATTGGCCACAGCCACATGTACAAGGTGACGGGCAGACTGGACACAGTAGTAGCACCTCACGAATGGGCAAACTGGGTGCAGTTCACACAGTCAAAGCTACCGCCAGGCCTACTGTTCTACAACTACCATGAACCCTGCTCACTATCCATGGGACACCAAAACACGTGCTAACTGGTACACTACAAGCTAACCAACTAGCAATCCCTACCTTGCGCTCACTAGCAACATTTCCATCTCGTGCATCGGGCGGTACGACTTTCGCTTGACGAAGCGGCGATGATACCAGACAGCAAACGCGCCGCCTGCTCCGATTACAACAATGGCCACCATGGCCCACCAGCCCCTGCTGCCGCCAGTTGAACCGCCCGTCAACCCGTCGGCCTGCACAGCATCCCCCGATGCAGCAGACTTGGAGCTGCTGCTGGCACCGGGGCTAGCGACAGGTGCAACAGATTGCGGGGCAAGGCAGGCATCAACGCTTGCAACCTGCAACGGATTGCGTGTAAGCACTGAGTGCCAACGCCAAGTCTAATGGCTGGATGCAGGTTTTGATCAGGCTATCACGTGTGCACAGCAACTTACCATGGTGTCACACATCTGCGTGGACAGCGTTACACACCGCCCAGACAGGTGACCATCATCCTGGCCACCATCTGCACACCAGCCACACTGCGAGTCTGAAGCACATGTCTCACAATCCTCCAACGCCTGGCAGGCATCTGCAAACATGCCAGGATCAGATGACAATAATTACCAAGCACTGCCAACAACACACACAGAGGCACATTCTGTACTGCAGCAGTCACCACTGCAAGGTCTAAATAACCTAGGCAAGAAAGCATAGACAAACCTTCCAAAGGGGCGTCCTCAGTAGTTTCGGCATCAGGCGCAGGAGCTGGTGTCTTGGTACTTTCGGCAGTTTCATCAGGGTCCACTTCGCTTTCAGCTTCAGGGGCAGCTGCAGCTGGCGAAGGACACTCCACAGCATTGCCGTCTTCGTCCGTGCACTCGGCAGCAACATCCTCAGCTGCCTCAGGAGCAGGTGACTCACAAGCAACTGGGTAGCCGTACTCATCAGTACATTCTGGAGCCGGGCACTCTACTTCATTGCCGTTGTCATCAACACAGGTAGCGGCAGCATCGGGCTTGGCTGGTGCGGGCGCAGGGACTTCACATGGCAGCGGGTTACCATCCTCATCGGTGCCGCAGTTGGCCTCATCAACAGTCTGGGTGGGCTTACAAGGGATGACGACATTGCCTTCCGCATCAATACAGGGAGCAGCTCCAGGTGCCTCCGCCGGTGGGCAAGGGATAGCCTGGCCATCGTCGTCAAAGCATCTGTTGTCAACAAAAGTTGATTGCTCAGCATCGCAAGGCAGCGGGTTGCCTTCCCCATCAGTGCCACAGTCGGCCGCACTGGGCTCAGGCGCCTGCGTGGGTGGGCAAGGGATGACATTGCCATTAACATCTGTGCACTCTGATGCGCTCTCATCCTTCGTCTCAGTGCTTTCGCATGGGACAACATTGCCTTCCTCGTCATGGCACTCGGTTTCAGCACTCTCAGGTGCTTCGGCTGGCGGGCATGGGATAACATTGCCTTCATCATCATGGCACTCCGCTGCGACATCTTCAGGTGCTTCAGCTGGCGGGCAAGGAATGACATTGCCTCCATCATCGTGACACTCAGCTGTAGTGTCTTCAGGTGCTTCAGCTGGCGGGCAAGGAATGACATTGCCTTCATCATCGTGGCACTCAGCTGTAGCGTTTTCAGGTGCTTCAGCCGGCGAGCAAGGAATGACATTGCCTTCACCATCATGACAATCAGCGGAACCCTCCTCAGCACAAGGGACTACATTGCCTTCATCATCGTGACATTCAGCAACATGCTCAGCAGGCGGGCAGGGGATGACATTGCCTTCCTCGTCATGGCAGTCTTCAGCAACCTCGTCAGGGCAAGGGATTACATTGCCTTGGTCATCATGACACTCAACTGTATCATATTCAGCTTCAGGGGCGTCCGCAGGCGGGCAAGGGATAGGTTGACCATCAGCGTCAATGCCACAGTCTACCGCAGCTGCTTCCTGTTGAGGGCAGGGAATAGTGTTGCCTTCCTCATCAGCACAGCCGGCGGCCACTGGCTCTTCTGCTTCCGGACAGGGGAGTGGATTGCCATCCTCATCAACGCCACAGTCCTTCTCAACAACGACGACTTCTTCAGGAACAGGCGCAGGTGCAGACTCTTGGACCTCCTGGTCACTGCTATCCTCCTCCTGAACATCAACCGATGGAGCTGGCGCTATGGTTGTGTCCACATCCTGACTGTCCTCATCATACGTCTCATCAATTTGTTCTTGCGCTTGCTCCTGTGGCTTATCTCCTTTTCCGTAATAACCACCATCATAGTAGCTCTCATCATACATGCCTTCCTCATCATAGTTGGTGTACTCTTCCTCAAGCTTACGCGCAAGTTTGGCGCCTGCGCAAGATCACAAGAAGTCAGCTATATATATCGCAACAGCATCCACCATGTGCATAGGTTAACACTGTGCTGGGCCTCAAGCCACGTGCTGGGATGAGCTGCTCACTGGCTGCATTGCAAGATGCACCCAAGGTGATGGCGTGCACACAGTGAAGGGACCAACATTTGGGAAGCAATGCCATGCACTCCGCATACGCGCAGCTGTACCTGGCTGCAGTTTCCTAGCAGCTGCCACTTCTGACACCAATGCTGCAACCAGACATGCTGCTAGAAGCCAAAGCAGTGCCGATCTGCGGGCCATAGCGCCTGTTCTGCAAGAGCGGTACCGGCAACACTTCTTTCTCACAACCTTCGATGCTTCGCCTGGGCAGCTCACAACATGAATGCGACCTGCACCGCTTTGCGTGAGCATGTCATGTCACGCCATTGTGCAGTTGACTTCAAGTGAATCAGCATGCACCCATCCGCAATGACTATAACAAGAGCTAGTGCTCGAATAGACGATGCAAAGGCAAGAGCGCTGGCAGTTGTGGTAGTCGTGCTGTGCGGCGTCGAGCAGGCAACATGCAACAACAGTGTCTGACCAGCTCAAAGATGCTCTGCATTGCACCATTGAATACAGTGACGACAACACCACAGCTAGGATTGGCCTTGGCTGTGCTGCGTGCATATGTGCTTGCCAGTGCGCACAGTTGTTGCGCATAACCAATGCAACAGCAAGAACAACTGAATGGTCATGATCGCGACGGTTAGTCAAACACACCTCCCAGGCCACCAGTCGCCCCGGATTCTCGCCACAGGCGAAGTGCGCTGTCACCAGCTCAGTTCTAAACAGCGGCGGGCGATGGGCGGAAGACGTGGTTACGTGTCTTGAAGCAGCATGCGCCAGCTCCTGTCTTGACAACCCTACAATGCGTGACCGCTAACCCCCGTCGACCCTTCCGCCGCCGCCGGTGCACCTCACCGCACCTTCCACCTCGAGTGCTGGTTACAAGCTGCCTGAGGCACCCCATGCTTCGCCAAGCATGCACAGCGTGGCAGCTCTGTGCTAACCGCGATGAATGAAGAGTTGCCCTTGGCCGTCCTCATGCGAGCAAACTAACCTTGTGATTGAACTGTATTGGGGCCGAAGTAACCAGGTGCGGCTGTGAAACAGCTTGCAGTCAAGGTTCTATTGGCATTGTCCGGGTTAGCTTGACCAGGGTTTGGTGACATTCAGCTTCCAGACGTTGTCCCCACGCGCGTGATGATTCACTGATGAATGCCCCGGCGCGGTCTTTGCGCAGCTGCACTGAGGCGTGCGCCACCTGGCGCACGAAGTTCTCGCGCCGGCCTTTCCCGGGTGCGCACGTGCAAAGCGACACGAGCGCACGGACCGCGACTTCTGCCTTGGGTGTAAGCATACAAGCCTGATCAACTGCGGTATCGATTTTGTCAAAGACCATAGCTGCCTACGATCACCTTCAACATGCTATTGACAACAGCCTATTGTGTACAATACACATGATTCACATGAGAGCTGCATGAAGCCCTCTTACGTGGTCCCCTGAAGAGGGCTTGATGCAGCTCTTACATGATATAGCATCGCAAACAGAGCGCTCAAGCCTCTCGTGTTGCTTAAGGCTCAAGATAGTCAAGACTGTAAGATGCACAAGCAGACAACTTGTCTGCTTGAAGCATGAACTTGCCGAGAGCTTATGTAAAGCTGTAAAGCTTTACACATCAACAACTTGAACACAATTACCACATAATCAATAAATTACGCTAAAGCTGAACCATGCCCGTATTCAATGCCCTCGTACATAGGCACAAGCGAGATTATTAACAAAAAAACTGATCAAGCACATCACAATACAAATTAATGTGTGTATACAAGAATCATGCATTATCCGTGAATGTATTGTCCCTGTGTACGCATTTTTACGATATAACATTTTGGGCAATTTAATATATTAACTATGTGGCATTCATCTCTTCAAGCGCATTGCTGCTTCATACTTTTTTTTCATCTGTAAGAAACCGCATCTTATAGTGACATAAAATGTTATGCGTGACCAATACGAAAAGTTTTATAGCAACAGAAATGCGATTAAGCAATAATGGCCATGTCGCTATACCATGGCTTGACGAAGCTTTGCAACATTACAAATGCCATAAACTACGCTATCCATATGTACAAAAGATGCAAGCTGCATCACGCGCATACACAGCACACAGCATGCATAGCAAACACCCACATACTCACTCAACACACCGCATTTATGTTTACACTTCACACCACCGGGCTATCTACTCTCCTACGTACTTACTACTACTATTACCCCGTTAGACCACATGCAGTGCATGCATGGCAAATGACAGTCACAGTTTTTACCTGCACGCATGTGCAGCTAGTTAGTCTTGCACGGTGTTGCAGTCAGCCAGCAGGACGAACAGCAGACGGACTGACTGACTCCCCCCGCCACTCTCCCTCTCCGTCGCTCTCCTGCCTCCCACAGCCACAGCCTCACCCGGCTGCTGCCTGCCACTGTGTATGCCATGAACGTTGTGTATGTAAGGGTATGATACGGTGGTGTGCAGCAAGCGTTACATATCTTCTCAAACACCCACACTTACATACTCTTGGTCAAATGATGCTGCTTATGTAGAGTCCTCAGCCCAACACGAGGTCGCAACGCGTTGGCAATGGTCTTTACGCCAATTTTGGTGTCACATGGCACATAATTTATCACTCAAGTTGGCGCAAGATCAAACAAGGCGCAGCACCCAAGTCATTGCTATCACAATTGCGAAGCATACATCGTGTCATCGGCATATGAATTGTCATGACAAGAAGATACCACCATATCCCCACAAAGAGGGCACATGCATTGAACTCTGAAATCAAAAATAACCAAGGCAGCACCTCATATTCTAGACTTTGAAGAGACTGCAATACCACTCAGAATGTACCCACCGGTGGCACTCATAGTCATATGCGGGTGTGAGCGCTGCGGCAGGACTTGGTGCTCGCGCAGCCAAGGCTCGCTTATCTGCACGAACCATGAATGAACCTTAGAGCAACTTGAAGTGTTCAACAGCCACATTGGAGAACACGCAAGATAATGCAATTGCTCAGCCAACCTGCAGATTGACTGCATTTCTGCTTTTCTGCAAATAGTGCATACATTCCGCCAGCGGCTGCAGGTACGGGCTGTAGAATGCAAACGGTGCAGATTGCGCAAGCAGCGGCAGCAATTGATCGGCAGTGGCTGCAGGCTGCAGGCTGGCACAAGCAACAATCAAGGACGTGAAGCCATGATCTCGCCATTGCGCACGCTCCTCATCCGTGGGGCGGCGCCCAAGTGTGCCTCCCCGCCCTGATCTGAAAGGTGGACTGCCTCCTGCCCCTAAGCAACAGAGTAACAACTGTTACCAACATATCACCATCCACAGAATGCGATACAGGTAATAGTGCAATTCACCGTGTTCCCCATTCCCCTGAGCCTCCATCTCACCATCCACCTGACCGGGTATATCTGCGTCCATCCTCTCTTCATTTGCATCAATGTCATCGACTGCCGCTGCTGTGGGCGACGGTGCACCATTGCTGTCTTGAACTGCAGCCTCCAGCGGTTGTGCCTCCAGTTTCAGATTATCTGTTTTCTCACCGGTGGCATTACTGGACTCTTTCTGCAGCCTTACAAGCTCGGCCACCGGCACGCGCACTACACTGCAGACAATATGAACATCAACAACGCGACAGGTATCTTCCTCCACTGCAGCATGATTGATGGGGGAGCGCATCACCTCCGCTGGGCCTCAGGAAGCAGATTGAACAATCGTGCAATGTCAATGCTGGGAGGTTTGGGGGTAGCATGCGTGCTGCACACGACGCCATGCCCTGTGTGACGGCCAGTTGTTGTGCACTTGTCATCGTCTCCACATGGCTCAGCAAAAACGAACATGATCGCAGCAGGTCCTTACCACCCATGCGTTCCGCAATGGCACCAGTCAGCAGTCCCCCGCAGGACTCGAGCACGAGGACATGTGCGGTTGCACGCACGTTGCCCAGTGCCAGCAGCAAAGCCAAAGCATCAACGCGCATGTGTCCCGTCTTGAACGGTTTGTCCGCAAAGTACGCCTCGCAAACACTGCGCAGCTGTGAGCGTGAGTGCGCGCCAAATAGCACACAGTGTGTTGCATGCATTCTTGAGTCACCTTCGTGCTGTGGGTCTGCGCACAGTCACGCGCACAATGTACTTTTTGCCCTTGCGGCGGAGGTACTTTTCTTGCGAGAAGGCGGTTTTGGTGCCAAATGTAGCGCTTCCCTTTACCAACTTTTCAACAATCTCAGACCCTGTGGCACCGGACCTATGTTGTGCGAACAAAAGCAATTGTCGACATGAGACTCACAAGTGTGCATTTTGAAGCACCAACGAAAACTCTTATGCATGGCGAAGCAGATGACCACTTACTGTCGCATGGTAGCGATGTCCGCCTGTGAGAGCACCTGCGCCTTGTTATCGTCCACAAGGCTCCTGTTGTCTCGCCCCTCCAGGGAACCAGGGGGGGCCTGGTCTTCATCCTCCTCCTCCTGCGCCTGCGCCTGGAGGGTAACAGCTTCCTCTGCTGACACTCTCTCCAAAGCGCTACCCACCAGCTCAAAGACAGCACCGTAAGGAGCGCCGACCAGCGGGGCCATGCTGCATTGCACCTTTCCGATCTTCACCTTACTGGACAAGAGTAAAGAACAACAAGTCAACACCACCAACAAGCTTGCGAGCCCGCAATGCATGACTTCATGCGCTGACTCTGTAGACAGTAGCCTTGGGTATTGAGTTGTGCTTCAGACAGCCGAACGAGCGCATAAGAGTAGCGAGTATTTGTCGCGGGATGAAGCCGTCGACAGCAAGCACGACGCTCAAATTGTACTGTACTCGTGAGCATGCGAGGCCATGCGAGATCTGCCAACATCACACCAACACGTGCAGCATGCGTTTCCAAAGGGATACAGACAAGATGCACCAACCCTGCCCTGCCAGTCTTGAACAAGTGACAAACAAAGTAAGACTGAGCAAAGCTTCCTGTACTACACAGCTCCTGACTAGCATGCAATGTAGATCAAATGCTGGCGCTGCAGCTACCCAAGCTTGCCTGTTGGACTTGACGACGGCAAAACTCCTCTTGTCTCCATTAACGTCAAGCAGCACGGTGCTGCCCTCAGCAACTGTCCCCGTCATTGCCGCCGCCGCCGCCGCCGTCGGCGCCATGCCGCCAGGCCAATTACAAAACCCTTAAACTCGCCGTCGCTTGAAGGATATCAAAACTTCCCGTAAGACCGCGCTCCTAGCATTGATATCAGCATGCCACATGCAGTAGTAGAGTCCGACGTGGCATGTCGACCAGTCAGCATTGTGTCACACAGTTTTGTGTGCTTTTGGTTTGCCGCCAAGCGGGCGTTGGTGTTGTGGGCGTCGTGGGCGGTGTCGAGCATGGTGGTGGCATTGGTCGCTGTCCCGAGCTTGGACGTCACGGGGGTGTCGGGGCTGCCATGGCCATCATCGCTTCTTAGCAGGAGACCACCACGACGGCAACGGTTGCCATGCAGGTCGACGGCGGTGACGGCGACCGCCGCCGCCTCCCCGCCGCGCAGCAGCCCTCAGCCAGCCACGCTACTGGTGCGTCCATACACATGACATGCAATTGTACTGTTGTTTTGTGGCTGGTTGTTACTGCTGCTGCGCACGTGTAGGCGTGTGACTGCCGCAATTGTCGCCGGTGCCGGTGCCGGTGCTGGCTGCTGCTGCTGCTAATGTTATTATCGTCATCGTCGTATTTGTCAGTCGTCGACGTTGTTGTCGTCTGCGGCGCTCATGGAATGCTTGTCGTTCTTCCTAACGTGTGCTCGCAGGAGCTGGAGTCTGCGGTGGAGGCGGCACACCTGGCTGGGTTAGCGTACAGGGATCCGCCTGGGGAGGGGCTTACTCATGACGGCGAGGAGGAGGCAAATGCTTACAACAGGGAGGGGCGGCGAGGGAGGGGCCGGTGGACATTGCTGGCGGGGGGTCACACTGCATGCACCTCATGGTTTGTAGCCGACAACGCACACACCAATACTCGTCACTTTACCTTCAGGTAGGCTTGGCACTGTGGTTTCCTGTGCAGTATTGGAGTTGAACAAGTGTTGTCCACAACTTTGTTGAGTTGGGAAGAACGTGCAGGGGAGTTAACTGGAGCGGCTTAGACTTCGGTCAGCAGGTGGAGGTACGCCGCCAGCTGGCTCGCTTCCTGCCCACAAGGTTGCCGCTGCTTCTGTCATCCACGTTGCCAATGCCAGCAGCGCGTGCTCATACGCATGCACATGCGGGCGTGGTGGACATTGCCATGCAGGTGCTGCCTGAGCTGTACCCCTACATGGACAGCTTGCCCGCAGGCTGGACCGCCAGCTTTGGAGGCCACTCGCTCGGTGGCTCCATCGCTTGCGTGCTGGCCACAGTCGCATTGCATGACACGACCCTATCATCAGCCATACCGCTCGAGACAGTGCATTGCTTCGGCTCTCCACCAGTGTTTGTTGACATTACACCTGAGACAGAGTGCAGGATGCCACCCGTGCGCACGTACGTACTAGGGCGTGACGCTGTGCCCCGCGCGTTCATGCTTGGGCCTCTGCAGCTGTATCGCCATCTTGGGCGTGTTTTCCACCTTGACGGGAAGCACGCTGTGGAGGACGTCGATGGCGCGCTGCTGTTAGCCGAGGACGATGACGCATACCAACCCATGGCAATGCTGGACTCCGTGCGCGACCACCAGCATGCGCATTATGAGCAGGCATTGCAAGCCGCGCTTCGCAGCGAACGCATTAGGACTGTCCTTGATAAGTGCTACCAAGCTAGGCGCTCGCGAGTCCTATTGTAATTTGTTAGCCAGTAGCCAGGACACGCTTATCATTCTAATGCAGCCAGTATAGCATTGCCATTGATTATACAGTAACTGCAGCGGCATAGTGTACCTCAGTAGGCCTTGCAGTTGAAATGTACATACATTTGGTTGTACTTGAATGCATGGCAGGATGAGCGGAATGCATGTGCAACAAGTGCAAGTGCGCGCAACTCTCGCAAAACAACACACACTTTGGGTGTTCATGTACCGTGCATGTCAAGGTAATTGTTGTTGTGGTCGTCATCTTCATCATAGTTATCATTCGGTCGCAGCACTTGCAAACTAATGTTCGTATTATTATAACATGTATTACAGCCCTTGTTTCATTAATAATGTATCGAGTACAAGCATTGATCATATGTGCATAAAACACCATGAGTGGCTTGTTGCACACAACGATTGGAATTGGAACTTATGTGTGTGCGCAGTATAGTTGTGTGTATGTGTATCAGCACATACATGTGTTGTTGTGTGGAAGTACTTACCAAAAATGCACATATGGATTAATTCATGTATATATATGCACGCAAAACGCTTCATTAACATGTTTAACAAGTGAGCGTGTACATGCAAAATACAGATATTGTAGTTGTAAACCTTCTATGTCATGCATACAAAGGCTTTAGTATTACAAGCTTGGCCTATGACAGCTGTGCGCATTACGCCATAATGAGCACTGCACATAGCGCATATTTTGTAATTGTCAGGCATTAAACGCATGCACGCAGTTTGTGAATTAATATCAATTTACCAACTCCGTGATATTAATATATGCGTGAGGGCGTGCACACACACGCACACGCACACGCACACGCACACACACTCACTTACTGATACAATAAGTTTATCACAGCAGGTCGATGATAACCACGTCTTACACACATTGTGCATACATGTATGCCTTTGTCTTAAGAGGACACATCTACTGCATCATAATTCATAAATTATAAGTGAAACAAAAATGTAACATGCTCAAAGAACTACTTTACTGTTTCAAAGGCAAAACAAGTGATTGGATATGGTGTTTTATGCTATATGGTATATTGCACAATATGTTGCATGTTATCTTCATGTCATAACTTGTGTACTGCGAATTGAGGTTGATCAACACTGTTAAAACACCGCACACTTCATGTAAAATCATTTGTCGTGCCTCAATCAAAGTAAAGTTGCTCTTTGATCATGTTACTTCTTTATCTCACTTATATACCACATATGCATTGCCCATGTGCCATATACATATAGCACACAAGTTGTGTGCGGGAGTTAAGAGTATGCCACGAAATTGCACAATGCAATTATTGCCCTTCACATGGCTTCAGCTAAACGCACTTACTGTAATGTAAATTACTAAAAATTACCATAGCACAAATGCTGTAGATGGTTGCAAGTTCATGTGGGGTATATGTGTGGAAGAGAGGTACACATGTAGCGAAATATTTTCGAAGCCTTTTCTTCAAGCAATGTTTGAAGGCATGTGCAAGAAAGAAAATTGAAGAGGGGGGGGGGGAGGGAGGGAGGGAGGGCTCTGCACATTATGGGGTTGGTTAGGCTTCCCACCATAACCTAATCACTACATAAAGGTTTGAAGCACAAGGTAATTCACTCATATGCTAGTAAGATGTTAACAATATCAATGGCGAGGATACCCCTGACTGGACTGGTGACTCACCACCAGGCGTAACTGTTGTCCGTCTGTTTGGGGCAGTTCCCACGTAAGCTGCCATGTCATCCTCTTGCCCGCCCAAAAGCTGACTGCAGCTGACTGTGCAGTGAGCCACAAACCGACGGGGCCTCAGCATGCTGATGCCGAACACGTCATTAGGCGTAACACATGGCCTCAAACTGGCGCGCGTCAAAGCTCACCCCACGCACCGTATTCTGACGCATTTGTTGTGTCTAGGACGGCTGAGTTGGCAGCCTGTACCTGCAATTGTTTGTAGACACTAACCGCTCAAGTGCAGATATCACAAGCAGTCTGTTCATCGACAAAAGTAGCCTGCACAACTCGGAGATGTTCATGTCTCAGTAGTCTTGCGAATTGCACTGCGCTTGCATTTCCGGTTTCTTCTCTGTCAATTACGTGTTCTCTGGTTAGGTGACAGGCTTCCCTCGCTGGGTCGAGAGCTCACGTGGAAGGCAAGCAGTCGAGTCAGCCGTAGTCCGGTTAACTTGACTCGTAACTTGACCTGGAACGCGAGTAACACCAAATGCATTCTATCAAGCTTGCCTGCACCAGTCCCGGTTAGGTAACCGCAGTTATTACCACGGCAGCAGGCGACAAGCATTTGCCAAGCAAGCAGCCGTTTTGAAGCGGCGGCGGCAAAGTTTAGGCCAACAGACCAGGCAGGCAGGCTGTTGCTTTTGGGTGTGGCAGTGTTTGAAAGTGTTCAAGGAGAAAAGCACAGAGAATTAGCTTAAAGCTACACGTGTGGAGTGGTGCAGCATCAGCAGCAGCACGTACTATAACCGTGCTGGTGCCTCAGTGCAGCTTTCAAACAGCTTCAGCAGCTGTCTGTGTTGTGTAAAGCGGTTCTGTGTTGGAAGCAAGCCTCGCTCGCTATGCTCTTGTTGCTCCCCTCCTCCTTCTCCTCCTGGTTGATCTTGTTGACGTCCCTGGTGCGGCTATAACACAGGGAGAACCGTTGGCTAACTGTTTAAGTGTGTGAGCTAGCTGTTGTAGTCCAATTCCACAATGGCTAGCCTGGCTCGTGCTGCCTTCAGACGCACAGCCGCCTCACTGTCAGGGAAGCCAATTCTCCCCACTACCTCGTCTTTGCCAACGCCATTGTTGGCAACCTCCTCTGCTTTCATCTCGTCCTCCTGCTTGCCAAGATGGCTGCAGGCGCGCCACAACTCCGCCTCTGCAGCCTCAGCTGGTAAGTTCACAGCTGCTAACCACTGCTTTGGGCAATGCTTTAAGTAGTTAATGCTGCTTGTATAACAAACTCTTTTTGTGTTACTGCTTGCTTTGCGCGACATTGTCTTGTTGCTGTCTTACACAAGCATCTTGCTTGCCAGACATGTCTGCGGCACTGATGGACGACGCCCTGTTCGACGATGACGAAGATGACCACGATGAGCATAAGTGAGAGACGCTTGCTGCTTGTGTAATGCCACCTTCACTATCTGCACAAGTGTGCCATCAGTGACCGATGCTGAACACTGTCCCGATGTAGGCATCAGGACCCCTCATTCTTGGCAAGTGTCGACATGTACTACGATGCAGCCGCTTCACAAACACAGCTGTCCCGCGGCTTACTTGCCCAAATAAAGGTACATCAGCTTG
This sequence comes from Chlorokybus atmophyticus, assembly GCA_009103225.1. NCBI lineage: Eukaryota > Viridiplantae > Streptophyta > Chlorokybophyceae > Chlorokybales > Chlorokybaceae > Chlorokybus > Chlorokybus atmophyticus. Next base: position 1,675,422 of record RHPI01002069.1, read on the forward strand.
CTCATGGCATGGTGGTGCTTGGTGGTGTGTGCGTGTGTGCGTGAACCTCAGCAAGCCCTAGCGTGCCTAAGCAAAGGTTATGACTGATCAGCTGTGGTGGTACACAGGCTTGCAACAACGTGATCAGGCTGCAGTTCCCTCACAAGAACGCCGCGGGCGACATTGAGATCATCGAAGCCTTTCGTGCACAGCATTCGCACCATCAGTCCCCTGTCAAGGGCGGGTTGAGAATAAGTCCTCATGTTGACATGGCCGAGACGATGGCCCTTGCTGCGCTGATGACGTTCAAGTGCGCTGTCGCCGATGTTCCCTTTGGTGGCGCAAAGGGTGCGATCAAGCTTGACACAAGCAAGTATGCTGACTGGGAGCGCGAGTCTATCATTCGCCGCTATGTGACCGAGCTCGCAAAGCGCGGGATGATTGGCCCCGCCCTCGACGTCCCGGCACCTGATGTTGGCACTGGCCCCAAGGAGATGGCCTGGATTCGGGTATGTAATCAGCCACGCTTGCACACACGCACACACACGCAGACATCCACATCCAAACTATCCTTGGTTCGCATTGCTTCCCAGTAAGTGAACAGTCACAGCCCATCTAGAGAGTCTTCTGGCCTCAGCTTCAGTCTCACTCACTCGCTCAATCATGCAGTCATAGTGTGCATTCTACTTTCTTACTAACAAGCTCTCATGCAGTCTGGCATACTCACCCTGCAACTGTTGCACATGATCAGCTTCGCACACTGGTACTCTTACAAGCACTCACTTGCTTCCCCTTCCAACAGTCGGCATACGAGGCCTTGCGGCCGCACGACATCAACGGCGCTGCGGCGGTGACAGGCAAGCCCCTCTCGGCCGGTGGAATAGAGGGCAGGGTGGCCGCGACGGGCATGGGCTTGCACATCTGCCTGCGCGAGTTCTTTAGCAACGAGGCCGACGTGGCAAGGCTCGGACTCACCACTGGACTGAAAGGGAAGGCTGTCAGCGTGCAGGGCTTTGGCAACGTTGGAAGACACTGTGCACAGGTGTGGTGGTATGCAAGTTGTGGTGTTGTGATGTGTGCGTTCAATGTTGGCTTATATGACGTATGTACACGCAGTTTGTGCACGAGTCTGGTGCGCGTGTCGTGGCCATTGCCGAGCACGACGGTCTGCTCCTTAACCCCAACGGCATAGACATACCCGCACTTCTCAGGCAAGTCTTACTGGCCCGCCGAGAGTGACCATCACTATTGCTCTTGCTCTATACTGATCTTTCATGTTCCTTGCCTCAGGCATCATGCGCAGACCGGCAGCGTGCGCGGCTTCCAGGGCGCAAAGTTGGTGCAAGACGGTGCCAACACCACAACGTTCCTCACCACACCATGCGATGTGCTCATCCCCGCTGCACTCGAGAGTGTTGTTCACTCTGGCAATGCACACCTTGTGCAGGTAAACACCTCAACTGCTGTAAGATAGGTGCAAGGCATTGAGCATCAGTGTCTCACACTCATGACCCCTCATAACATACTTAAAGTTGGTCATGTTGACACCAGGCCAAAGTGGTTGCGGAGGGTGCCAACGGACCCATCACGCCTCCCGCGCAAGTCATGCTGGAGAAGAGAGGCATCGTCATCCTGCCTGACCTGCTTCTCAACGCAGTAAGTCGCAGTTCACCTCATGACCAATGTGAGAGCCATCCGTACTGGTGCTCATATTTGCGTGTGCTCGTAGGGCGGTGTGACTGTGTCCTACTTCGAGTGGCTCAAGAACCTCAACCATGTGCGCTTTGGCCTGATGAGCCGCAAGCTGCAGGAGCACAGCCAGCGCAGGCTTGTGGAGGCTGTGGAGAGCATGACGGGCAAGGCCATCAACGAGAACACCCGCGCCAAACTTATCCGCGGGTCAGTAGCATAAGGATGTCGCACTGTTGCCTGGAATGCGCACAGTCGCCTGATATTGCCTGTCGCTCAGCGAGTTGCATACATATGACTCACAAGCATCTTGTTTTCAGGTCTACGGAAGAGGACTTTGTCGTAAGTGGTCTGGAGGAGACCATGACTGTGGCGTTCCAAGCAGTGCGCCAGACTGCCATGGAGAGGGTAAGTGGAGCAGCTGCTCAACCAGCATTTTGCTATGGCCTTTTCACTCTTGCACAGCTTTGGCAACTGACTAAAGTTTTCTTGGCACACAGAATGTTAACTACCGCACAGCAGCGTACATAAACGCTATTGAGAAGATTGGCAACAGCTACATTACAGCCGGCATTTTTCCTTGATACCATGCGGAACAGAACAAAGGGGACAGCACAGGTAGTGTGCGAGTCTTGAAAAGCAGACGCCTCCATAAGCATGACCGCAATGTTGCGGGTCAGTGGCGGTTTTGGTTAGTGGTTTTCTTGTTGAGTGTTGCTAGCGTTTTGACTTAGCATATAGGCTGTTTCCTGATTCTTCGCGCCGTGCGCATGCATGGTGCAGCACTTTTGCCACAGTAGCCTAGTGTGTACAGTAGGAGAACTGCCCAACAGATGTACCTTGGTTGTACCTTGGTTGTACCTAAAGCAAATCCATTGGACATGGTTTCTTGTGCATGCAATGACACAACTAGTGTGTGCAGTCAGAACAGCATGTTTATAATGCTTACACCATTTGAGCTTGCCACGTATTAAGGAGTGCACAGCGGGTCCATAACTGTCTCTACATTGTCTGGAACGGAAAGGTTGTAAAGCCTTTATGTATGGATGGGCATATGTACAGAGCTGTATCTCTCGTCCTACAACACGTGCTGTACGTACATACATGAGTGATGCCTTGAGCAAACGGAAGAGTTCCCTGGTGCGTTTGCTGCAACGAGGCTTCTAGACAACCCGCAAACACAACCATTGTTCCACAATATGATATTGTGTAACCGTCGACAGCTACTTGTTGTCGGTGGTTCATTGTATGTACATGGCAGGAGGACAGCGGTGGTGCCTCCAACATGGCAGTCGCAGCTCACAAGGCAACGCCAGCGTGTATTCCTGGCAGGACAACATTTGGTCAGGGATGCACATGTCTGTTGCACTCTAGACAGTGTCTGCCGTATCATGGACGATAAGGATGATCTAGCCAGCATTGGGGATTGCGTACAGCATGGTGCAGTTATGAGTGGTTGTACCCAGTTGTAGACCGCAAGTCACAAAGTAACCATCTGTCAGCAAGGGAGCCAAACACTTGCACGCGCTCAGTCAGAGGCTCGTTGTGGACAGTAAGCAGCAAACAGCAACAGCAAAGTCCTCCACTGCAAGCAACAAGCACTGTGCATGCACGAGCTGCTGAGCAGGGATCAACACATGTAACAGCAACCATTCTGTGCAAGTTCATGTTGAGAAAAACATTCACACGTGCATTGAAGCCGCGTGCGCGAGGACACGACACTGCATTCAAGTTGTTGTTTGATTCTCAATCTTAAAGCAGCAGCAGCGACCAACAGAGCACCTCCAGAGAACAGGGAGAGATGTGCGCTCAAGCCCGCTCCCCGCGCAACCTGCGGGCGAGCTGTATACCCTTGGGCATGATGGTGACGCGCTTGCTGTGAATGGCGCAGAGGTTGGTGTCCTCGAAGAGGCCGACAAGGTAGGCCTCGCTGGCCTCCTGAAGAGCGAGCACGGCGTGGGACTGCCAGCGCAGTTCGGACTTGAAGTCCTGGTTGATCTCTCTGACCAGGCGCTGGAAGGCCAACTTGCGTATCAACAGCTCCGTGGTCTTCTGGTACCTACGGATCTCCTTCAGGGCGATGGTGCCGGGACGGTACCGGTGGGGCTTGCGGGAGCCGTCCGAGGAAGGTTTGCTGCTGGGTGTGACGCTGTCAGTGGCAGCAGAGTTGGTGGCGGGGTGGCTGCTCACATGTTTGCAGGGAGCTCTGCCGCCGGTACTCCTCAGGGGACTCTGCTTGGTGCGCACCATGACGCCCGCTCCTGCCCCTGACGCTGGCTGGCTGCTCAGGCTATCGCTGCAGCAGGCCCGCCGCCGGCCACTGACGAGCTCCACGACGGCGCTGATGACGAGGATAGAGTGAGCCTCCTCCAGGGCTCTCTCTGCCGCCCCTGCATGGCTGCTCTATCGTCCAGACACTAAGCACATGCGTGTGCGGCAGATGGCGCCAAGGCACGTGCATGTGACGTGACACCCTTGACACACGTGGGGTGTGGCACTGCTTGGCAGAGTTCAACTTGGGATGGAACTGCAGATCGGTGCTCGACAGGAACAATTGAGGGCATTTTACGTGTGAATGCCAACTTGGCATTGCCAAGATTTGCCTTATTGTTTTGCTCTACTTGTGATGCCCAGCCCGGTGGGACCGATGCAAGGGGTTGTTCAAAACTCTCAAAAGGTGGTCAGCATAACACCACAATGCGTGTACGGTATTATTATACTGCCAACAATTTATTTTAACATGATACTTACGGCACACCGATACGACCAGTACATTCAATACGCTTTATGTAACTTGCAGCTTACAAGTTGGTAATTAGCCTTGACGTGCTTTAGCACAATGTAAGTGCAACAGCCATTGCATCCTCGCGTTCTCACTTGCCTGCACCTCAAATATACAATCCTTTATATTTTAACGCTTATAATCATGAATCCCACAACTTTAAATGAATACTGAATACTGCTCGCGAGTGGTACGAGTATTGTATGGTATGCAATTTGCATTCACGAGGTATTGTGCTATGTCTTTTTGCCCGTGGAAGGCATGTTGTTGGCAATGGGAGGGGCAAACCCGGAGTGGTCGTTGCCTTTTCATCGCGCAGCCTACGGTGAGGGTTGAGCCCAAACCATCCCCCCACACATTGGATGCTCTCTTTAACCTGGCGCCGAGTTGGCTACCCTCATGGGTTGGCAACATATATCATGTACTTTCAATGTGATTGCCGCAGTGCCATGGACTACCCGACAGTTTCTTATGTATTTCATGTCAAGCCTTCATTGGAGCCCCGTGAGAACCAATTGAAGTATGCATGGAAGGTGAGCTAGGAATCTATCGTACTTTCACTGCATGAAGTCACCCATCGAGCACGAGGGGTTGAGATTTTACCTCTTTGTTTGTAATCGGATTGTGGAGGCAACCTCCTTGCGAAGAGCTCACGCGCTGCACGTTTTTTGGCCTCAGCCAACCAGACATGTTACCATGCACTAACACGATCTATCCAACGCTAGCGCATAGTAGTAGATCTGCTGGTATACCAGCAGACATCATGTCTCGCATCAATGCGTGCTGCACGCATTGGGTTGAATCCAAGCAATCCTTAACATCTTCTACGAGCAGTAGAAGTAAGTAAAACTAGCCGTACCAAACAACGGCAGCTGCCAATCCTGGCAACCCCCGCCCACCATGTTCCAATTGGATCAGAACTTGTGCGCAGAAATCACTGGCAGCAGTCCCGTCATACTCCAGCACCAAACAGAAATGTGAGTGCACCTGACGCTGCATTGTCGACGATAACTTCAGCACAAAGCCTTATCAACCGCTTGCCACTCCTTGCGTACTACCCACCTGTGTTCAGACCAATCTGTTACCGCATGAACACAGGTGTTGTGCTACATCAGCAGCAAAAAAGCAGCAACAACACATACCCCAGCGACTTCTGTCACAACTTGACTTGGCTGCAGTACCGCTCGACACTGGCAAAGCAGCAACTAAGTTTGCATGGCTTCAACATCAGCTTGCGTGAGCAGCGTCCCGCCACCGCTGGGATCTCGCGGCACAGGCTGTGCCATCCTTCGCAGGAACTGCATTGGTGGACACACACTTGTCACGCCATTGCACGATAGACAAAAACGAGTTTTGTACCAATAAGCGCACCTCTCTTGCAACATGAAGGGCCATGTCCGTGCTCAGATTCAGGTGCGCATCCTTGAGATGCGACGAGATCCATTGAGGCAGCTTGTTGCGCTTGTCTGCTCTGTTGTACCGCTTGTCCGCAAATATCATCATGCCATAATCTGCCTTTGATCGAATGACTCGGCCCATGCACCTGTGCACATGCACATTGACAGCAGGGTGTCATAACAAAGCGTACTTATAGCTATGCAATACAAAATGTGGTGATGGCACAAGCCACATACTGCGCAGCTTGACGGATGGCGTCAAATGCCAAGAAATCGTTCTCCTTGATCTGGAACGTGTCGCGTAGATACTCCAACCGCGCGCGTAAAATGCGACTGAGCGTGTACTGAAAAGGCACTCCAAACATAACGACCAGTCGCCCGTAATGCTTGTCAAAGTCGATACCCTCAGCAACCTTGCCTCGTGCAACACTGCCACAAACATCAACAGTTCAGCACCTAAAGCCAACAGCACCATATGCGAGCACACAGAACAACAGGCTGGAGCACTGCATCAATGGCGCAGACCTGAAGAAAACTGCCCCTCGTCCACAGTCGCAAGCACGCCTGTAGTTATCTAGCGCCAGGGATGTCTCCACCACATCTTGGGTCTCTATGAAGATCAGTTTGTTTCGCATGATGTCCTGGAAGTTGTCACATAGCAAGATTAGACAGTTGAGTGCAGCATGCAATCCAACACTGCGAAGTCTTGCAGCACCTGAAGAACGCCAATGTCGTTCCATTGGCTTATGATGGAGTCCATGTACGAGTAACTGACGAAAAAGCACACAATGCCATCTGGAACTATCTCGCACATGGAGGATAGCATGCGGCCATAGTTTCGGATGACTCCAGGGTCGCTGCGCCTGTGATGAATGAAGAGAATCAGGAACATCAACCAATGATCAAAAGTAATCCAGTGTTGCATGATGGAATCGTATGAGTGGCATCAGTGTTGCTAGTAGTTGTACGGCCGCTCAAAGCAAGCAAACACGAAATGACGTGCAAGTGACATGCAAGTATCAACTCACATGTCAAACTTGGTGCTGACAGGCAGCTGATCGCTACCCCGTGTAAGCACCATTGGGCAAATGCATTCCCTTATCAGACTCATGTCCAAGCTCTGGATGGTGACCGGGTTGAAGTTGAGGATGCGCGGGTACAGGTCAATTGGACTGAGCGTCCCGGAAGTAATGATGACCGACTGAAACCTTTCAAAAACAGGCTTGATGGCCAAGGATGCATCCAGACAGCTTAGTTGTAGAACAGGATCAGGAATGTGTGGCATGCGCTCATCAAATGGCTCAATAATGATCGCAAAGCCCTTTGCATAAGTGCCGACCAGGGTTGCATAGTCACAAACTACCTATGTCAGCAAAAGGCAAAGCAAACGAATATGGTAAGCAAGTCGTGATCAGCTAAGATAAGTCCACATGGTATGTGCGCAGCAAGGAGATGCATCAGCATTACCCGCAGATGCATAAACTCGTCCACATCGGTAATCTCTAATGTCATGAGCAGAGACTGCAGCCGGTCATAACAAAACTTCAACGTCTTGGAATCAATCCCAGTTTGGGTAGCTAATGTAGATAGAAATGACAACGGACTTTCGCTCTCCACCTGAGGCCGCCAATGGCCACATCAGCCCGAATCTATGTGCCAGACGCATGCTATGATTCTCTCAACCAAAGTCGTTACCTGTTCAACTTGCAAACGTGTGCGCAAGTACTCCACAAAGCGCCTCATGAAGGCAATGAAGTGCTCAGCGCGACGAATGTTCCCAGGTACGGCCTCTTTGAGAATGTCGTCTGGCAATGCAGGGTTGGCCAACCATTGATCTGTCTCTGTAGGTGGTCAAATACTATCATTAGTGTTTTACATACACAGCTATGCATGGCATGCTAATCATGGTCATCTGTCGTCCTGAAACCAATGCCGAGAATAAAGGTACAAGTGTTACCTGGGCGCGCGCCTGGCAACGCATTGTGCTGCTGCAGTCCTTGCACCAGCCTGTTGTACTCGTCGCGCAAACGCTTTGCATCTGTAGCCTTGAACCTAGGCAAGCACATCCAGTGTGGATACAGCAATGATGTATGCTCTAGTCAGCTCAAGTTGACAATATGCACTCACCTGTCGATGATGCGGTTGAGGCTTGCAATGTTTCGACCAGCACCATCAAGCGTTTGCTGTCGTATGTTTACGCTTAAAGCCTCAATGCAAACATTGTCAATGTTGTGGGCTTCATCAAACACGATGATGCACTCCCGTTCAAGCTCTCTGGAAACCATGCCTGTTGAAAGGTGATCAAACAACATGCCAAGTTAACAAGCCCAAGCGATGCAATTATTGGTATACAACAGGAACTGCACCTGACACCTTGGGGTCCAACAGGTACTGATAATTGTACACAACAACGTTGGCAAAGGCGATCATGTGACGTGCAAGATAATAAGGGCACCACCCTGCCTTCTTGCCGGAAACCTGCAACGAAGGAAGGCAAGTATGGCAAATGCTGCCATCTGCCATGAAATGTTTGAAAATGGCTTACCTTCATATCGGACAAAGAGTACACGCCTGGAGGCAGAAGAGCCTCTGCGCCTTTCTTGTCGTAATTCTCAAAGTATTCACAAAGCTCAATATCAGCACCTTCATCTAGCGCCTTAGCGCGAACCCATGAAGCTGTAAGCTGCCTGCACTTGGCGTCCACACCCTCGCGTGCCCCCTCTTGATTGACCTACAATACATGTCACAATGCCACACATGTTGCATTTCACCCACCCGCAGCAAGTAACTCGCATCCACTGCCTCACTGGCTTACCCTTGGGTGTATGCACAGGTTTTTACGCGAACTGAGACCGAGCGCTAAGATCTTGGCTTGTTTACCAATTTGCGACTCCTGGTACTTCTGCAGCAGCCTTAACTCTTCCAGAGCCTGAGGTCAGAGAGCGCAACATTGTACAATTGACTACACTACCACATATTGGAAACAACAAGGTACTACTTTAACACACACCTTCTCCATCTCTGGGACAGTGCGTGTGCAGTATATGAGCTTGCCAATCTCGGCATGTGCGAGCTGGTAAGAAGTAATGAGCGACAATAGTGTGATGGTTTTGCCCGTGCCGGTAGGCATCTCCAGCAAGCAGTGGCCCTGAAGATGGTAGTGTAAGTGTAGATGCATCGACTTGTACCGCGGTGGCATGCAAAAGACACTTGATGTACAATCAAATCTGTGTCAGAGTCGCAAACTGTTTGCAGGTGTTGTGCGCCTGCCAACCGTACTGACCAACTTGTAAGCATACAAACCCTACTAGTTGCAAACTATGGGCCTGTGCAGTCATTGTGGAGGCAGGTGAAACATATGCCTTTTTCGTAGTAACGTTCCGTCACAATGCACGTGAACATGCATGAATGCTGATCACCAATGACACAGAATGCTTGCCTTAGCGTCCAAACAGCGCTTGAGCTCCAGCATATAGCGGTACTGCTCGGGGTAGATGTACTCATAGGGGAAGTAAACCGTCAGCCCATCCAGCGTGAACCTGAAACAGCCCCTTAAAGCATGTTCTTGCATACAAACCATGCGCACAGTAGAAGGTATGCATGCTGATCGCTTTGACTAAAATCTCTAAAGCACACAAAAGTTCAGCACTCAGTGGATAGAACATCGCACACAGCACAAGTACTGACTTCATGGTGGAGTCGCCGTGCGCAGCACACAATGCGCTTTCGGCAGGACTTTAAGCTTCTCCTGTTATCCACATGCACAACCTCAACAGCACTATCCTCCGCACCGCATGCCGCCCATCCGCCTGCCTTTCCAACCAGCAGCCAGGCTGCAACGTACCCAGGCCTAAGTCTAGTCTAAGCCTAAGCCTAAGCCAACACCTAAGCCCTGGACTTACGATCCGCATTGAGACAGCCTGTTAAGCTCTCGATCCCGTTCTTACAATCCCAAACTCTAAACCCCAAGCCTAAGCTGAACTAAACCCTAAAGAGGGGACATGGAAAGTGATGCCTGCAGCGATAGTGCAGCAGATGCCGGCGAAGCGGCGGCGGCGGAGGCGGCGGCGAGGGCCGTGACGCCCGGCTTGCTCCCGTGCTTTGGGGAGCTGAAGCGGGTGGAGAGCTTAGCTAGGTTGCTCTTACAGCTTCCCAGCCTGCCTTGACAATGGTACTGCTCACCTGCTTTGCAGATCACACAACACCGTTAGCTGCTGCTGCTGGCCTGCTGGTTGCTCTTGGTTTGGGTGTGCATGCAGGCGCTGTTTATTTGGTAGTCGAACTTAAATACGTTGGGGTATATATACGTTGAGTAAGAGGTGCACATCCCTATGGGTTGGTTGTTGCACGCAACGGGTACGGACTTGCACTGGTCAGGGCATGTTAGTTTGGCCGATGGCAGTGCCGTGAGCAACTTGGTGTCAGGTGCATCGGAATGCAGTAGGCTGGTTGACGCTGGTGATGCGCTAAGCCATGCAGCGTGACTTGCGTGCTGGAGTCGGCTCCTCGTTGCATGCTGACAGTAGCTAGACATGCATTTGGCATTGACTTGTTGTTGCTTCATTGTAATTGTTGCGAGTTGCATTGTTCCCGTCACATACTCCAATGACAAGGAAATGTTGTTCGCATAGTGACTGATTGATCTGCATGCAGAACGGGCCGTCGGGCACTGGCCTGTCCCCTGTAGAAGAACAATCTCGCTATGTCACTGAGGCATTGCAGAATGTCAAGCAGCAGGCATACTATATGAAGAAGGCTCTGGTATGCAGCCAGTCAACAAATTCTGTGTCCATTTCCTTGAAGCATTTGCAGCGAGGCCCCTGGTTGTGTGCTTGTTGACACCGCAAAGGCTTAGGCTTCATTGTGCAGGATGACAGCAATCTGCGAGATGCATTGAAGTACGCATCATCCATGCTGGGCGAGCTAAGGACATCGCTGCTGTCTCCACAAAAGTACTTTGAATTGTGTATCCCTTCACTGAATGTCATCAGCACGTTTTGTGCCCAACATAGCACAAGAGTTGACTTGCAGTAGAGAGTTCTGGCAGCTACTCTCCCTTTCTTCTTGTAACCTTGACAGCAAGCAGACATGCGCACCTTTGATGAGCTGCGGTATCTGGAGGCGTTCTTCTCAGATGAGCAGAAGCGAGGACGTGCAATGTCGGAGCTCTACGAGTTGGTGCAACATGCTGGCAATATACTGCCAAGATTGTACGTGCCTCATACGCGCAGTGTTTCTTGACATGAACGTATGCTCAGCAACTGTTGTCCACATCGGCTGGTTGCATGCACAGGTACTTGATGACCACGGTAGGGTCAGTGTACATCAAATCTAAGCAAGCGCCAGCAAAGGAGGTGCTTCGCGATCTGGTGGAGATGACTCGGGGTGTGCAGCATCCTATCCGGGGCCTGTTTTTACGATCATATCTATCACAGATCTCTAAGGACAAGCTGCCAGATGTTGGAACCGAGTATGAGGGGTACGTCTTACTGCCGCTATGGGCTTGCCAATGCAATCCCTATAAAAAGTTGGGGAGAAGGCAGCACTTCCCCGGGTGCTCTTATGAGCCTGTTATGTGCAGAGAGGGCGGGACTGTACATGATGCGGTGGACTTTGTGCTGCAAAACTTCACGGAGATGAACAAGCTCTGGGTTCGTATGCAGCATCAGGTATGGCTCTGACTCAGTTTGTTACCAATGTATGGCGACGCATAAACTGAGGATTGAAGTGTCCACATGCGTTGTTTTGTTGTCATGCCTATATTCTTACGTTGACAGCTTGCAAGTAAGCTTCTGCAGTTTTGTCTGTGTTTGTGTACAAGATTGCTTACCGATCCCGAGTAGAATAAAGTACGCATGTCTAGTACGAGCAGTGCAAACTTCGCAGGCTAGCGCTCGTGAGCGGCAGAAGCGCGAGAAGGAGCGCAGTGAGCTGAGGGACTTGGTACGTATACACAAAGCTGGTGCTGCTCCTGAATTCCCCTGACACTGCAAGAGTGCATCCAGTGTCGCACAGCAAAACTCTTGCAGTTGGACAGTTGTGCGCGTGCTACTCACCACCATCGCTGCAGGTGGGCAAGAATCTACTGGTGCTAAGCCAGTTGGATGGTGTTGACCTTGAACTCTACCAGAGTACAGTGCTGCCACGCATACTTGAGCAGGTGAGCTTGCATGTCTGACACTGGTATCTTGTCAACATGAATATGGGCAACATCAGTACCTGAGTGACCATGGGATTCCAGGTTGTGAATTGCAAGGATGAGATTGCACAGTACTACCTGATGGATTGTGTCATCCAAGTGTTTCCGGATGACTACCACCTGCAGACCCTTGATGTACTACTAGATGCCTGCTCCCAGTTGCAGGTAAGTGGCTCAACAGTTGGTATTGCACAAGACAAAAGCAGTTTGGAACACTGTGATTCATAATTAGCCATTGGGTTGGCAGCCGGGAGTAGACGTACGGACGGTAATCTCACAGCTCATGCAAAGGCTGGCGAGCTACGCAGAGCGGACGCCGGAGATACTGGCAGTTTTCGAGCAAGTCAACTCGTTTGGCAAACTCAGCTCTGCAGCTGCAAAAGTCGTGGAAGCTTATCCTGACATGACTCTGGTGGACGCCATTGGACTGCACGTTGCCCTGCTGAAGTTCGTATTGCGTGTTCATAAGAACAGGCTGGATTTTGTCAATGACGTCCTGGTAAGTGAGTGGGTTATACATGCATGCGACCTGCGATTGCTGATGATAACAAGACATAGCTACCTTGCCCTCACATGCGGTCTGGTGCAGGCGTCATGCTGCTCTGTGCTTGCTGGCAAGGGGCGCATTGCCGAGGCTCGCGCAGCGAAGCAGGCGTTGGCAATGCTCACAACCCCTTTGGAAGCGTACCAAGACATCACTGATGTGTTGAACCTCTCCAACTACCCAAAGTTGATGGGGCACCTGGACCATCAAAACCACACAGAAATGGCAACAACGCTAGTCAATGCTGTCATCAAGCATCAGACCATCATAAGGAATCCCGACATGGTGAGTGCCTTGCATCAGGTCTAATCGCATCCATAGCATTCAAGTTATTGCCTGCAACGACATACCGATCATTGCATATCGCCTATGCAGGTGGACAAGTTGCTAGGTTTTATTGCGCCACTTGTGAAGACGTTAGAAGGAGCCCCATCCGAGTCTGAACGTGACAAAGAGGAGTTTGAAGATGAGCAGAATCTGGTGGCACGTTTGGTCCACAATCTGTATGCTGATGCACCAGAGACAATGTTTGAGGTGAGCATTGTCAAAAACAGACATGCTACTTGCTGGCATTGGCCATCATTCCATACCAGATGGATGTTAATAAAGTGTTGCTGCAGATCTTGTCCAACATGCGCAGACATTTCTCCCAGGGAGGCTCAACGCGCACACCTCACACGTTCTCGTCTATCACCTTCAGTGCTTTGCGGTTCATCAGGTCTGTGAAGTTGAAGGAGGCTGAGCAGCAGGAAACTGGTGTCTCTTTGAAAAAGATATTCCAGTTTTTGTATCAGGTATGCAAACGATTAGCAAGCATGTGCCATGCAGCCTAGCTGCTGTTGAAAAATCTGAGTGCTTCTGTCATGCGCACAATTCTGCAGGTAGTCCAATCTGTGGCAGATGCAGGAAACCCCGAGCAGGCATTACGGCTCAACCTGTTGTGCGCACAAGCAGCAAGTGATAGTGATTTTGAGTTGCTGGCTTATGAGTTCTTCACGCAAGCGTTTGTGCTGTACGAAGAGGAGGTGTCCGACACGCGGGCGCAACTGACAGCTTTGCACTTGATGATTGGCACGCTGCAGACCTGTTATGTGTTTGGCCCCGACGAGCGGGGCACACTAGTGCACAAAGCCACAGCCTACTCGGCGAGGCTACTGAGAAAACCGGACCAATGCCGCGCCATACTTGCTTGCTCGCACTTGTTTTGGAGTGACCATCCCAAGGGTGTCAAGGATGGGGACAGGTATGTGTGTGTGATGAAAATGCTACTGCAATGGTGCACATCTGCTGGAGATTGCCAACAGAAGCTGTTGACACTTGAGCCAAGCCTCCTACCATTGTGTCTTGCTGATGGAAACTCTTGGTGCAGTGTTCTGGCGTGCCTAAAGCGGTCATTAAAGATAGCCAATGCTGCTCAGCAATTGTACAACGATGCTTCTGGCGGAGCTGGCCCAGTGTTCTTGTTTGTGGAAATACTGAACAAGTAAGCCTTGCATGAAATGTTGTGTTATGTGCGTGCTGGCATGCTCCACCAGGGCAGGTTCTACTTGCATTCCCAGTGTTGCTGCATACAACATTGTTTTAAGAGCGCTTTCTTGCTTGGGCAGGTACTTGTATTACTTTGACAAGGGCACTCCAGCGATCACGCCGACCGTTCTGCAAGGCCTGCTCGAGCTAATACGGACAGAGCTAAATGGAGAACAAGAAAAGGATGCATCCATAACAAACTTTTATAGGAGTACGTTGCAACATATAGCTGCGCAGAAGAAGAAGGGGGGTGAGGTGGGAGAGCGGTACGCCAGTGTAAACATAGAGCTACATTAATGGGCTGACCACTCTGTCGCAATTGAAGTGTGGCGTGTTTTATAGATTGCTGCAGGGACTGATTGCCAATAAGTGTGCACAGGTCCCGGAAGGCTGTAACATGTCTGCTAGTTAAGAAGCATGGTTGTTAATCTGCATGAAAACTTGACTTGTATGCACCATTGCAAGTGGCCTCTTACAGCCTGATTGCTGTCCATGATATGCCACTGGTTGTAGCCACTGCCGTAGGTTACAGTGATTTGTCGTGCTTGCAGTTGCAGGATGCACTGATTTTCGAAGGCCGCCTAAAATGCCTCTGCAACTGATTAACTATGGCCAATGCGCATATGCCATTTGCATGCAACCCAGTAAAGGGATCCCTTAAATAATGGGCAGGGAATGACGGGCCAGGATTACTAGAATGCAATGATGGCACCAAGGCGATGGGAATATGGTAGTCTGCTAGCGTAACAGCAGTCCAATTGCAACTGCCAGCAAGAGCGCAATAACAGCGCCTGCCACTGTGAATAACCGCATCACGGATCGAGTTGCGCCACCTATCTGCTGCATTGTCGCGTGCAGTTCTTCAGAAGGCACCATTGTTTTGCTGCTGACATCGCTAGTCAACCCCTCCTCAGGACGCCAAGGTTGCGGTGTATCTGTTGTTGAGGGTGCATCTTCCAGTATCCTTAAAACACTGCTAACATCACCAGGCAACTCGAGACCCAACATAGCCCGACAACGCTCACTGACATCCTGTTCAACGAGTCACACGTGAGGATCAAGTTCAGAGTGCGTTTGGCTGAGTGCGACAACTGCAGCTTTGCTAGCTAAGTAGCCTTGTGACAGATATGGCTGCAACAGACAAGAGCCTTGAAGAGATGTGTGATGGGCACACGCTCACCTCCAGTGTTTCACTGGGCAACATGTAGTCTAAAAGAACAAGGCTGGGGTGCCATGCAATCTCCACGCGCTGCGGCAAGGCAGAAAACAATCCGCTGGAGCTGCAATGACCAACCACATAGTCAAGGCATATGTTGCCCCCACCCCCACCCCCACCCCCACCCCCACACACACACCACCACCCCCACACACACACGCTACCCACCGACACTTACAAAACCCAAATCAAAAGGATATGTCACTGCTCTATGCACACGCGCACCTTTGAGGTGCACACAGAAGTGGATGACTAGCCGCCTGTCCCTGCTGGTCATTCGCTTGCTGTTCTGCTTCTGTAGCCTCCGTGCTGTCATCATTGCTGTTGGCTTCTGCATCTTCAACCAGCAACTCCAAGCGCGCGTGAAGAGAGTTGAGTATGTCATCCTGTAACACAAGTGTCAATATGTGCGCGTGTACGTGCGCCATTCCCACAAACCCAAACACACTCGAATGCAACCAACATATGCAATGTGTGCTGTCACCTTGAGGTCAGCAGCCGCGCGATCCCATGTGGCACGCGAGTGCGCGTACGCCACAGCGTGTATTGATCCCGTTAAGCGCATCTGCCCTGCAAGGGGCTGATCTGCAAAAGTGATGTTGAGCCAAAAGAGACTTGTGTATACACAAACACCCTGCACGCCCAAAACATGTACCGTCCGAGTCGTTGGTGGTGGCAAGGAAAGGAGGCACATAAATGTCTATCTCAGCATCTTCTCCGGCGTCTCCCAGCGCGCTAGCCACCTGCTCGTCGGGTTTTGCTGTCGCACCGTTGATGGTCAACAGCGCCAATTGCAAGCATGCAGCCTCCGCTTGAAGCATCGCGTACGCGTGCCTATGCAGCTCCTCTTGCCCACTTCCAGCGATTGGCCATCTGGTATGATTCATATAAGATGGTAGTACTGATTGTTTCACCGCACAAGGAACCGAAACAATATGACACTGACCAGAACAATCACGATGGCAAAAAAGTAGGTTAGAACTCATCAAGTCTACGAGTGGTATGCATTGACTAGCAACAGCATTAGCTGCACTACAATGAGCTTTCATGTCTTCAAGACTTGCCTGATGTCAAGTGAATACTGGCAGCTCATCTTCTGCAGGTTGGACAGGACCACTCCAGCTTGCATTTTGAACTCGCACGGCTTCACGTCAGGGCTGGATGCACCCGTCGTGCAGCTTTTGGCCGCATACCTGGCCGCAATGCTCACTTCACTACAACACGCAGATTACAGATACAACTATGCATCCCTTAATGCAACCGAGCAGAGAAGGCACTATTTGGCAGTCTTTACTGTGATTTGGTATGTCACTGCAAGTTGCTCTGCTTGCATCCATTTCAGGCGCTCAGAGTTGAGTGGAACATCAACCACTGTAAACATCACCATGCGGCCTTGGCAGTAACCCTATGATGCACTAACTTTCGTGTTGTAGTTGAAATGTGCAGCAGCAGGGAGTCTTGAGCCTCACTTTTGGGCCTTTTGGACCACCCAGCAGCAGCTACTGCACGTAGAGCCTGCACAAGACGCACTCAAACAACATGTGTCCAATCTACATGTCAAGTCATCATGTAACGAACAAAAGGTATAACAATATAACTGTACACACCTGCACCAGGCGTGGCGTTGCTGCCTTGAACTGTGCATCGGATGTGAATGCATACATTCCTACCACTTGAATACCGCCAGGAAGCATGCGCCCAACCTGGCAACCAACAACAGTTGATGCCAGCTCAAAGCTTCACACTTTACTATGTTGTAGTGATGGTCTCTTCTCTGCTTACCTGCCGTGCATGCTCACCAATCCACTCGGCATCGATGTTGAGCGCGTTGTCGCTCTCAACTGCGGCATCATCCTCTCGCGGAGGCGTGCGGATGAGTGACAGAATCAGGTCGCGGGCGCCCACAGCACGCTTGCCGATAATCAACCCAAGCTGCATTTCGCAATACCACAGGACACGAGTGACCAGCAGTCAAACGCATGCCATCAACCATACTCCATCGCTTGTGAATGTGAACATATATGCATGCAGTGAACAACGTGTCAACATATCTGTAGTGTTGTGTCCTAGAGTCATACACACTGGACTGCACTGAACATCACAGCTTCCTGTACACTGGCAGCACACACGCACGCACAAGCACAGTGAGCAGCGATAGCGCACTGCCAACGCATGCAGCTGTGACACCCATTCACTGCGCGCATGCCTGCTGATATGCACACTGAGATACATTCAACGCAACTGCTATGCTGTGGCAGGTGTTTGTGAGCAGGGCATAATGGTTGCCGTGGGTAGTTGTTTTGAGACTTGCGAACCTTGCCGCTTGCGACGTTATACTTGTTGATGTTGCAAGTACACTGGTTCAGCATGCATCTACATCCTATCTGGCAGCCTGACTCGGTGCCCACCACAACGCCGAACATGATATGCCAGGCCTGTGAGACAACTTGCCTCAGAGGGGCAGCGGCGGCGGAACAGGTCATCCACATGGCGCTGGACCAGGGTCTCCTCAGCCACGACAGCCTTCACCATGGTGTCGCTGCCCGGCACGCCTCGCCCCACAACGCCGCCACCACCGTCGCACACAGGCACATCTAGCTCTGCAGCGTCAATGCTTGCGCAGCGCAGTCTTACAAGATTCTGTAGCGGCGGCGACTTCGGCAGCGGCGGCAGTGGCGTGGACAGGTGCGAGGTGGGGAGGGCTGTGAGAAGCTGCTGACTGCCTGGGTAAGGCGCCGGTAGCTTGCAAGACGCAGCGGCCAGCTGGTGAGAGGTTGCAGGCTTTCAGGCGGTCAGCAGCAGCGAGTCAGCTGCTGACTGGCTTCAGCTCATTGCTTTACAGTCAGTCCCAAGCTGAGGCATATTACAGTATGCTGAGGCGTATTACAGTCTAAGTTGCCGGACTGGCTTTGTTATACTGCTAGGCACTACTGTAGTGCCACTACAGTCAGGCTTGTTGAGACTTGCAGCTCACACCTGTAACTACTAGAGTGGGTGTAGGACAAGTACGGTGTTGTAGCATACCATGCAGTATACATCTCATGTTCGTTGGTAGGCTACAGAGGGTGCAGAAGAGAGCACTATGCTCGCTTTGTTATTTGTGTGTGCACGGTTATGTCAACTGTTGATCGAAAACACGCTGTTGAAGTTTGGCCAAGCCAAGCTACGTGCATGCCCTCAGCAAGATGTGCACTGAGATTGTGACGCACACTGTGGTTGCCTGTGGCAGTCAGTCCAGGCATTAAGCAGTTCTGTTGGCGTTGCCAGTCATGGAACGGGTGGAGTCTGCACCTATGATTGGCGAAGAATCCAGTTTGCTGGACAAAGCCAGGAGCACTTTGCCAACTGCATTGGGCGGCAACCAGCCTGAGGAACCTGCCCCTATTGTTCTCGATGAGGTTCCCTCTCTTCTTGACGAAGCTACTGACCCCAACTCTCCAGCGGTAGCTGCTGTCACAGGCGTCGTCGTCGCTGGCCCAGCTGACAAACCCACCAGCGCACTGGCTGACCCCTCCGCATTGAACCTGGGACCGTCCACTGGCGATGTGCCCGCTTTGTTCGAGTCCAAAGGTTTGGCGGCGCCTGGTGGTGGAGTCATTGACATGGTGAAGGGCCTCCTGCACTTGTCATCCAGTACTCCAAGCACAGATCAAAACGCACCATCATCTGACAGCAAGTAGGCAGTGGACAAACCCCCTGCAGACCTGCCAGCTGCTCGTACATAGGCACCAGGTGGTAGTGCAGTGGAGTAGTTGTGTAAACTGTAATTGTGTGTCAATTTGTGCAGTCCACTTCGTCGTGTGTTTTGTGGGTGCCGTGAGTGTGCGCATGCGTGTACACAACATGCGGAACGCTACTGCGCGAGCATTGTTAGGCTAGCTGAGCTATGTGTCATACCACGGTCCTTGCATATGCGTTGAACATGCAGCTAGTTTGTCACACACGCCAACCATCACCATCATCATTATCATTGTGTGCGTTGGGGTGTATAACACATGTGATGCTCAATTGCGGCGTGCAAACCAGCAACAAACATAGCATTGTGGGCAGGTGATTACAACCGCATGTATACAAAAAATTATATGCCTCATATGCTACCTCAGTAGTCATACACCAATGCATGACTACTAGGGTAGCGGCAATGTAGTTGTGCAATAGGGTAGCCCGGTGGTGAACTGAACTTGAATTTATGCTGTGTGTGCAATGCATAGCATGTTATGCTACTGTCTGTATGCATGTCCTATGCATGCGCATACATACCTTGCAATCTATGTACATACACATGGTGGTTTGCACACATTCAACATGCGCTGCATGCCTCTTACAAGTACTCACCCAACAGCAATTATGACCACCGAGCCACACTACCCGAGCTATTACTACAGCTATAGCCCACAATGTCACTCATGCATGCATGACTTACAAGTGTACCGCGTGAGGTAGAGCGGCCACAGATAGTCGAGCCCCGTCGTGGCGTTGTAATATGAGTGGCGGCTAGCTGCAAGTATTTGACACCATGCATGCATCGCACAGCAGCATACCCTAGTTGTACATCATCACACACTATTGGCATTAACAAAAATGCAAGCACAGCGTACACCATGTCTGTACCTAGCCACAAACTACATGTACAGCTAGCTACGCACGAGAGAGAGAGAGAGAGAGAGAGAGAGAGAGAGAGTGTCAG
>RHPI01002069.1:1704916-1727118 GCA_009103225.1 Chlorokybus atmophyticus
ATATATATATATATATATATATATATATATATATATATGTTTTTATACTTAAGTTTGTATTGCTGATTTGATGAAGGCCATATTGTGGTTGGCAGGGACCCTTTCATAATTTGTGCAGTGTGCGGACCTTTTGCACAAAGATAGGAAACATCGACGACATAGACTGATGTGCTGTGCCATTCGTGACCTCAACAACATGCCTGTGATGTAACGTATTAACACCCGGCTGGCCAACTCCTACAAAACTGTTGCAAGGGTAAAAACGCAGCTCGGGATAATGGTCGGGGAACTTCAAGGTGTGCGAGGCTTTCGGTTGAACATTACCGGCAAAGCCTTTATAAACGCGGCTAGGGCTTGACTCAAGGTCGGACCGCACGAGTATATTTTATAAGAATTGGCCAAACTTGAGTTCAAATATCGTATTGGAACTGTCAGCGCCCACACGGAGCTTGGTTTTGCAAACATGAGCAAAATAAGGCACCTCTACGCTAGTGCGAGCACAATGTGTGCGTGGGTTTGTGTGGTGGTGGTATGTGATGTGTGCTGCGTACTGCTTTCGAAGCTGTGCATTGTGCTTGCATGTGCGTGTTGCAGCCATCCGAAAATCTTGCACTTGCACATTAAACTTAGGCTCAAACTTATAGCTAATCTATTGCAAGCACGCCAGATGACTTCAAAGTGTCAATAAGTACAACTCTTTGAATTGGGTTGGAATGGTTGAAATTTGTGGATTTAAGTTTTAATCTGTATGTCTAATTAATGCATGTGTAAGATCTTCATATGTGACATACATGCATATGTTGTTCAATATGTGTTTACAATATTGCAAGATGTGGTCTTGCAATATTCACTTTTTGCATATAATTATGTAACTTACGTAACTTTAATCATTTAATTAAAACTACCCCTTAAGGATTGTAATGTTTCTATCACAATGTGTACATGTATGTCCGCAGCCATTAAACTTATTGTCGTTCTGCTGATAATCATATGGGCTAGCATGCAATTACAATATACAGCCTACATGGGTAACACACATTTGTATATCGTAAATTACGAGGTGTATAATGTATGTGCGTAACTTGTAATTTCGCGTTCGGTACAGTGTATATTGTGATAAAGTGCAAGGCACGTTATGTTTTTCTATGCTCAAAGACATAAAGCAATGGTATGAAACCGTCAACTACGCTCTCTATGTCGTTGGGCAATATTAAGTTGAGTGCATTTTTTATTTTATCTGACAATCCATCAAAAACCTCTCCGTTGCTATTATGTTGCTGTATATGGCGTGCAAGCGCCAGTTGAACACACATACGTCCGCAAGCGCGCGCGCGCGCGCGTGTGTACACATGTGTGTGTGTGTGTGTGTGTGTACACCATGTAGTATGCATTAATTGTGGCATGCATGAGAGTGTAATGCCTGCAATGCAAAACCACAACAGCACTTAGCACTTACGTTCACCACCGTGCATCCAACGCACGTAGGTATAATCACTACCTACGCAACTTCACTACCAGCCCAATCCCATTTAACATGTAAGCATGCGCGCATCATACTTATATTATAGCCATGTGTGTGTTACTATCATAAAAAATCACTTGCTTCAAATGCACACAGCTAAAGAATATTGCTTGTCTTGCAGATAGTGGAAGCCATGCTAAGCAGCATGTTATAACGTTATACCATGGCGTTTCAAATTTTGAAGCATTGATTGGGTTACTTCTATTGATGGGTTATGATACGGACGTATGACGGTTATATCACATGATGTCATCGTCTCATACCAATGTGTACACGAACGACGCTGCTACGGATGTTAACAAATTCCTGGAGCTGCAAGAAACCCTCACAGTCACTTTGCTTTAGATTATATCAAACCTGCACATATGTTGCTGAGTGATGCAAGTAATGAAATATGATATATATAATATAAACCCGTGACTGCTTCCATATGTGTTGCGTTAACATGCGTTTATACCTCATGCAAGCGCTGATCATAATGTGCCGCACAATTTGATAAGCACATTATGTGTTAAGTTTAAACCCAAATTCGCATTTTAACAATACAAGTTTTAAAGCACGTAAACCTAGAATAGAAGACACGTTTTGTATGTCAAACGCAACACATGGTTTATAATCCATAAAACGATATGAAGTCTATAATAGCCTGGATCAAATTTGCTGCAATTAAATAGCCGATAATCCTCTCATTGAATGCGCGATACGTTGTAAGTGGCGGCGACGTGTATTTGCGGTGTAAAGATATGGTGATTATTGGTCACGCAATACACCATGCATGCAAACAGGCGGCACCTTCCGTGTGTTATATGGCGGCAATGTGGTGTGTTTTATCACATTCAATCACAACAATCTCACCAATAGCTATCGAATCATGAGTCATCGCAGCACAAGGAATTACTGGTGACCAATCTGGCACGGAATAGACAAAAAACGCCACTGTTACTTGCGGCGTTAAGAGGTGGCATGTGTCATGCATGGCCGTGAGGGGTCGATTAGAGCCCTTTGCCAATATTAAGATGCCGCGCATCGTAATGGCCTCGCTGTACGTACAAGCGCGGGTTTTCGCTAGCGACCTAACCAATTACGCCATTTTGTATACGGCTTCTCAACTTATAACTGTAGTGTATTTTTGTCACGAAGTGAGGGTGTTACACTAGGTCACACAGCAAAAGGCACTGATGATTGAGGATTGAAAGTTGGATTTATGCTACAATCGTAACATTTAAAAAGACCCTCGCAAACAAAAATTTACATAAACATAAAAACATTGTTGCATAAATGTCAATCATTTGATATGATCAAGCTGACCACATCAGATGCTATTGTGCAGAATATTTTAAACATAACAACATGTTCTAAACCAGCTTGTAATAGCTTTTTAAGGTATGTTGCATGAGCTTGCTTGATACATAAGCACATGTTTAAGTGCGGTGTTTGCAGTTTAGTCTACTTGTCAGCATGGATGCGTATGCGCTTGTTGTCATTCATGTCATACCTGCATTGATGCATATTCGTTGCCACTTTTGCGCACACAACCCATCATGGTACACACTGCACAATTACTAATGATGATCCGTTTAACATGCATGCAATGGCACAAACTTCTCACTGTGAGAAAAGGTTCCACAGCTCTTACATGAATGCCTTCAATGCACTTAAGCCTAGAGTAGCGTGTACCATGCACAAGCAAGCGTTTGGTGGACTCGACAACCTCGGCCATGTGGCCTAAAATGAGGGAGCCCAAGCCTGCCTTGCCATTATAGTTGGAGACGAAAGACATCCAAATAAAAGCGGTCATGGCTTTCATGGCGCTTTCTTGCAAGCTGCTCATCAATGCACACTGCTAGCAGCTCATATCTTTGGAGCTTCAGTATTGATCAGTACTCATGACATCTTTAACACCATAGTTGAGTGGATAATTGCGTAAAAGAGCAGACATGTATTTACGTTTATCTAGCTACAATTCGCGTTAAGGTAAATTTGCTAGCCGCTAACATTTCCGACGGTTGCTATGATTTGCCGCATTAACCTCCGGCTTGCAAGGTTTATAACTTATCATAATGATACATACGCAAGGCCGTGTTTTGTGCCACAGAATATGCCGCATGTCTTGTGGCACAAACAACGTCTAGTAGATTGAACACGAGTAACATCAAGGCATGGTCGTATTCATGGATGTGCATACATGGTAGTGCACATGCCAAGGCAACTCAACTCACAAGTTTTGTACCACCGCAACTTTGTGCCCAGTATGTCAGCGCCATTAACAGAGGCTACCGCCGCCATTGCTGCTTAAATATTGCCTCTTTGCATAATGGCACCCACGGCAAGTGCGCCCTTGCAGCGCCCCTACGGGGTTAGGCTCATTGTAATCACACAACCGCTGCAGTCTGTAGCTCTTGTAAGTACGTTAACATTGTCGGTATTAAACACTCGCAACATTGGTGTGATAGATGTTTTGCTGACGCACGGTCCGGGGTGACAACCAAAATGTCACAGCCTTCAGCACTTAGCAGGTTGTCATTTAATCATATGAGCCCTGACATAGTCAACACATATGACACATATGTACATGCACACAGTGTAATACTCACTATTGTACATATGATAACAACTTTTGCGCAAAGTTTAGATATGATATGTGTCATGATTAGCACACTTTCACGCCGTAAGCGACCTTTAGCAGTTTTTCAAGTGTTCGACATCAAGGATATGCAGTCCGTTGCGTAAATAGAAGAGGTTTGCAAACCAGTTGCTTCATAACCATGCATGTTATAAATAAGCTTATAAATTATGTAACAAGCAATTATAGCAGCAAGGTGATATCGCAACCACTTGAGGTGGTGACTCGCATTGATTTCTTAATCGACCCCTCATGCATAATATGATTCAACCATTATGGTGTGAACCGTTACAGCGGCATGCATATGGTCATATTACGAATGCAAACGGTGATAACGAATAAAGGCTTGATAACATTAAGGCTCTGTAATCACTTCATCGATCAGCCATGTATGGTTGTGATTGGGGGTCACATGCAGAGGGCGTATTCACTGTCATATTACAGTATATGATGATAACGGCAATAACAAACGTGGGTTTAGACCACGTGTCACCGGCGCTCTGCAGCATGATAAGCTAATTCTCCTCACTCTATGTCTAATGTCATTCATATGAGTATGGTTTGCATTTGACGATTTATATGTTGCAATGCACAATGGACATCATGTTGTTGAATTATTAACAATTTGAGTTAATCACGCCATAAACTATGGATTCGAGCGAGTCAAGACGGAACTATAAGGGCGGAACAAGTAACCGAAGTCGGAAATTGTATGCACTGTATTGCAGTAATCAATGGTGTTGACTTTACAAGGTACAAAGGGTACAATCATAGCAACTTTGAGACACAATATCAGCTTGGTTCTCAAACAACACACCGCTTCATGACGAGACTTTCGCTTTGTGCAATGCAGCGTTCTCATTGGCCGACGGCCGCCACTGCCACAAAACGCACGTTAGGCCTATCCACTCTCGCCTGGCAACCAGGAGCAAGACAAGGACAAGAACAGGGACGTGGGCGGCGAGGGCGGCGAGGAGCAGGTGGTGGAGGGGAAGGAGTCTAAGGTTGAACGTGCAAAACGACAACCTGCAATGGTGAGCACCCTGACCGCGAAGGCGGTGGCGGCGACGGAGCTCCTGTCGTCGTCCGCGCCGTTGGCTCCCCGGCGGCGGCGCAGCAGCAGGCATCTAGCAGCAGCAGCGCCTCACAGAAAGCATGCCGCCACCGCCACCGCCACTGCCACCGCCTCCGCCAGCACCGACCCCCTGCTGCTGCGAGTAGCACGCGGCGAAGGTGAACGGCGGCATGCTGCATTACCAATCTTGTGTAGAGTGAACAGCGACAGGCTTTGTGACGTGTCGCAGAAGTTGATTGACTTCAGTTCAACACATATGCACGCACTTTGTGCAAGTGCAATTGCGTGAAAGGTGGTTGTTGTTTGCAAGGCCACGAAAGCTTTGTTGTTGTGTGAGTTTTTACGGCAGTTTGTGGTGGGTTGTCATCAGTGAGGTGGTAATGTCAAGGTCAAGTCATGCTACTGACATAACAGAACTGTAGGCCTGGCTGTCAGCTGTCTTGGCAATGTGGTTCAGGTTCAGTAAAGCTGCGCCTGTGTTTCTGTTGGCTTACGGGTTTGGTATTGTTGTATTCAATCGCAGAGGCGGAGCGGACGCCTGTTTGGTTGATGCGACAAGCAGGACGCTACATGGCAGCCTTCCGCGAGTACGTACCAAACACAAATGCCATCTTTATGCTAGTCGGCTCGAAAAAATCAATGCACAAATGAAAGGAAGAAAGAGCGATCCAATCAACGTATGAACGAGACTGAGTCCAGGACAATGATTGAATAAAACAACAGCTGATCAAGCAGAACGAGCGATGCCTCTTCGAGCATATGCATGCATGATGAAGCGAAGGATGAGTGTACATGTAAAGGAAAGAAATGTTGCGTTGTAAAAGAAAGTGTTGCGTTGACTGTTGACAAAAGGGAGGAAAAAAGCACTTACTGACTTACCAACTCACTGGAGAAGCAAACGATGGCCTGCCTGCCTGTTTTCACTGATAGAAGAAGCAAGCAAGGAAGAAAGAAAGAAAGCATGCATTATTTTCCAATGAAAGAAAGGAACCAATGAAGTATGTTATCATGCAGGTTTTCCGACAAGATCCCTTTCCGCCAGCGTTCCGAGACGCCCTCCATCGCGATTGAGCTGTCTCTCCAGCCGTACCATTCCTTCGACACGGACGGCGTCATCATGTTCTCCGACATTCTCACGCCGCTGCCCGCCCTCGGGATCGAGTTCGATATGGTCAAGTACAAGGGACCTGTCATCGCGGAACCGGTGAACACGATGGAGGGAGTGAGGAGACTAAGGTCAGATATGCATTGGGTTGTACATGGTGTGTGTGTGGATGTATAGTCACAGTTTGTGTGCTACGCTAATAATTCGATCAACCAAGCACATACGCAGGCAACAACATACGCGCTCCCCAGTGGCACGTGTGCACACGCATGCACACGCATGCACACGCACAGATGTGCTTCTGCCTGTGATTGCACACATGACACATACGTTCAGTCATTCATGACCAGGTGTGAATTATGTGGCCACACTAACAAGCAAGCAAATTACTACACATGCATGCACGCACGTATGTAAGCACTTGTACATGTGCACAGGCACACGTGTGCGCGCAAGCATGCTCCCACGCCTGCTCGCTTACTTACGCACGCTCGACTGTCCCTCGCTTTCACACAATCGCATATATGCATGCTTGCGAGCGCACCAATCCGGTCTACAGACTGAGACTACCTGCATTAGACTAAAAGCCTGTGCTGGCAGGAAGATGGACGATCCCGCTCGTCAACTTCCCTTCATTAGCGAGATTCTGCAGGTGGGTTCATTGGGATGTTGGTACATCTTCTGTCATGTTGCCACTCACTGGCCATCACACGCACAGCGTGCACACACTCTGATACAAACACATCGTACGTACACAATATATGTGGCGCACTGCAACACATTGCACGCGTGGTCACCCACTGCAAGCCCGCAAGTTTACCGCGAGTTTTTACCCAACAGGCGTTGCGTGCAGAAGTGGACGGGAAGGCGACGCTGCTCGGCTTCATCGGGACGCCGTGGACGCTCGCAGCGTACGCCATGGAGGGACGTGCTGAGAAGAACTGCAGCAGCACTAAGAAGATCATGATGCACAGTGAGTACGAGAAGAAGAGAGTTGTTTCATGTGGATGAGATTGTGATAAACACTAGAGTTGATGTGTTGAACGTTGAATTGTCATGTTGTCTGCAGGTCCGGAGATTCTGCACCAGTTGTTGTTGCATCTGACTGAAGCACTCATCACGTACGCTTGCTACCAGATTGAGAGTGGCGCTCAGGTACATGTGGCTTCACGCTGAGTCATGTGGCGACGTTACCAAATAGTGGTCAAGTAGACCCCATACACCAACCCGCGGATGAAACTATGTGGTGTGTGTTGGCGTGCACAGTGACTTACCTTACAACACCATCTCCCTTTCTTCACCTTCAGGTTGTTCAGTTGTTTGACTCGTGGGCGCACCACCTCTCTCCAGCTCAGTTTGCTGAGTTCAGTCTGCCATACGCGGAGCGAGTGATCCAAGGTGTGCGCGCGCGACACCCGGACACGCCGCTCATCTTCCACGCCAACGGGGGATGTGGCAAAATGGAGCAAATCAAGCTGTGCTCCGCTGACGTGGTGGGTATTGACTGGAACACGGATATAGCGGAGGCAAGGGACGTCCTGGGCCGCCATCGTGCTGTCCAGGTGAGGATGCATTACTGTGATTCTGTGCAGGTGTAGCACACACGTATGCGCGCACGCATGCACGCGTGCGCACGGGCACACACACGTACGCGCAGTAGGCGCATGTGCACGCAAGCATGGGCACACCTGAACGCAGGAGTGCTCATGCGCGCGCATGCACGTTGAACACATGCGCATGCACGCGCATGTGTTCAACGTTGGTGTGAGCTTGTGTGCCTTTGTAAGTGTACGCACTCACACCTGCATACATTTTTGCCCGTGCTTGTGTGCGTGTGAGTGTGGGTGTGGGTGCATGCCCGTGTCGTTGCATGTCAACGCACCCACCACACCGTGCGTGCAGCTGTGCATGCATGCGCGTGGATTGGTCTGCCTGTGTGTCTGTTGCCTGTGTCTGTCCTTGCTGCGCTGCAGTTGTTTAATATTGGGCATCGTGTGTGCAGGGCAATGTGGACCCAATGGTGCTGTTCGCCCCCGAGCACAAGATACGCGAGGAGGTGGCCAAATGCTTAGCAGCGGCGGGACCCACCGGCCACATCCTCAACGTGGGACACGGCGTGATGCAGGGCACGCCCGAGGAGTCGGTAGCGCTCTTCTGCCAAATTGCGAGGGAGAGCGGCAAGCAGCGCGCGGAACAGACTCCAGCACCCGCTTTAGCATCATAGCAACATGTGGGAATGCATAAAGAAGCAAGCGTGCTGCGCAACCCCACGCACATCCGTGCACTCTTTTGATGCTAATGCAACCAGGCGTTGCAATTGATTGCGAGTATATATCTATAGTGCGTACAATTCATCGGCAGGTTAAGTTCTCATGTTGGCTTGAGAATGTGTGTGCGTGCGCAGATTGCAACTTCATACAACTACTTGGTGCACTATGGTTCCTTTGCATACATCCTTTGCATACAAGTACATCACATCGTGCATATATGCATGCAGCTATCGCACACTGATTGACTGGCAGTGTAAATAGCACTCAACAATCGCAACAATGTTCAAAGAGTACTTGGTTGCTTCATATTCACAGGGAGTTTCATGACCTACCAATCTGGTCAACATGTCGTAGTCTGCCATAAACGACAAAGAAACTGTGCTGCAGCAGCACATGGCGCAGGAAGCCAGACAAGTGTCGCACCTCGCATGCGCCTCAGGCTGTGCCCTCGCCAAGAGTGCATACACTTGCATGCACAAGTGTGTGCATCATCAAGTGCGCATGGCTGCAACAATGGTGACCGCTTTACCGTGCATCCATATATGCGAAATGCTACTTGTGGCAGGTTGTCAGTGCATGGTGAATGGGTTGCAGCACGAGCCGGCTCCTTCCAACAATGTATGAGATGATCTCTGCCATGGTTGCACAGCTTCATTGAACTGCATTCGCATGCTCTTCAAGCAGCTTCTGCGCCGACTTGACTTCTTCACTCTCAGCACCACTCTCGTGCTTGAGCGCCCCAGCCTGCCAAACCGACAAAACAAGCAGCTCAGTGCTGTGATTACTTCGTCACCAAACCTGCACAGATCAATCTTGAGCTGTACCGTTTCCCAGTACCATTCAGAAAGTCATATTTTGTTATTGCGGCTGCTGCCAACTCCTATTCATCGGTATTGTCTTTGTATATTGTGGATGATGTATGCAAACTGCGCGTTGCGCGCTCTTTGCATACATGCATCAGGATGCAAGCTAGTTGTAGCACATCAGGCCTTAGATGGGTGCACTCACCACAGCTGTTTGCAGGTCTCTGTAAGCAGCTTCAAGCCGGCGCTTGGAGTCCGGCACCATCATCGCCGATTCTGCGAGCACATTCTCCTGCCATGCACACCAACAGTCAGCACACACGTGTAGAGGGTGACTCAAATCACGGGTGTAAGTAGCAACAAGACTGGTACATTGCGCACACAGGTGCCATTGTTACATATGTTACTCCACGGCATACTGAAAAGCAACAACACAAACACTAAGTTTCGCACAAATGTCTCAATGAGTTCGATGAGTTGACAACATGTATTAAAGGTGCGTTAGAGTATCCAATGCGCGAGGTCTTGCACATCGGTTGGATGTGCGAGGTTTTGCACGCGTGTGCAGCACGCGCGCAGCGAACTCTGTTGCACATAACAAGGTGCCTGGCGTCTAACAGTAACTCCACTCCCATAGTCACAAGCGTTGCCCAATTGACTTTGCCTTGCCGAGGATGAGTAACGCATGATTGTACAAGTAGCCGATGCTGCGTGCGGCAGAGAGCGATATGAAGAAGTCTACGACAGTACTGTGCTTTGTTGGAAACTAAAAATACGCGCAAGTTCAATGCAGCATGCGTGTCGCAAACATAGCCTGACAGGCATTCTTACAGCTGCTTTGGGCCGGCTGCTAGCCCCTAACCAACGGCAGACTCTTGTCGCCTCAACCGAACCACTGCCCCACCTGCTGCTTGATGTCGTGGGGTTCAGCGCCCTGTGCCTTGAGCTTCTCTGTCTTCGCCTGCTCAGCAACGTGCTCCTTTTCGTACGACGCCAACTCCTTGGCCACCCTCGCCAGCGACCCCGCCTTGATCTTCACCGCCCGCACCGCCGCCGCCGCATCCGCCATCGCCAAGCTAACCACCGAAATGGCGGGAAACAAGCTTGATAGATCCTTCGGTATACCGTTAGTGGACTTATTAAGGTTAGCCATTCGCTTAACGTCCAGTCACTAGCATAAGGGTAATAATGACTGCGTTGTTGTGACAACGCTGTCTATCAGCTCATCACTGCAGCGCTGTTGCAGCAACGCTGCTGGCCCAGGGTTTTTCCCGCCTTTCTTTTCTTACTGCAATCCAAACCCTAAATCTGCGGTCTGTACGTTGGCGGCAAACAGTAGGGCGGCGGCGGCCGGGGCGTCTTCGTCGGGGTTGGGGTAGGGGTAGGTAGCTTGGGCGTTGGGGTTGGTTGCGGAATTGCGAGGGGTTGCGGTGTTTTGCTGCCGTATGCTCGGCATGGCGGTAGCTTGGTGACTGCCAGGCCCGCCCAGCTCCTGAAACACATGAAGTGCTGAGGGTTGAAGTACGGTGAGCACCGACGCAGGCTTGGCCTGGGGTCGTAAGCAGGCAAGCATGGCGTCTGCGAACAACGGTGTGTCTGTGGACAGCGACTTGTTCGCCTCACGGCTGAAAAGGCTGTACGCTACATGGAAGGTGGGTTTGACGAGATGGACGTTTTACCATTGATATTCCGGTGTTACAGTTACAACTGCATACATCGCAGTGAACGCTGTCATTACAACTTGCAGTTGTGCTCAGGCATTGCTATGGAGCACTGTTCATATGGCATGGCGTTTTCTGTTGCATGTCGCTATGATCTGCTAGTATCTTCCAAAAGCAGACAAGTCCAGTCATCTTCTTGCTCTGCTTGAGCAAGCATCACAAACAGCTGTTGGTTCACAGAAAAAGTTGCGAAAGTCACAACACTTATTGTGACATGATGGATTTGTGCTGTGTAGACGTTGCTTGATGTATTTCGGTACACTTCAACGCAATGCACCGTTATTAGCAAGCAGTCCGTGGTACGTATATCATTTAGCATGACGTATGTTGCTTGCAGTGCACAGACTTGGTTTGTACCTAGCAGCATCACCAGCACACAGTGTACTCAACACTCACAACACTGTCACTGAGCAGTCACAATTTTTTAGTGTTGAGTACATCGTAGTTGGTATTATGACGTTGATTGTCAACCAAGCGTCGAGTTGTGTTTACTGGGATATGCAGCACAAAGCATGCACGTACAATTTGTAGTATTTACGTGTATTGTGTCCATCGCGTACTGCTATACTTTGGTAAGCTATCTTGTCTCCGCTGCTTTGTTGCGCAGCATCTCTCATGCGGTCCATATTGCAGGCGGATGTTGAGAATGGGTGGTCAGGCGCCTCAGCATTGGCGATCGCCACTCCACCCACCAGCGAAGACTTGAGATATCTGAAGTCAGAGTCGCTGCACATGTGGCTTTTTGGGTGAGCTTCATTGCGTTTGCGCTGGTGACTTCTTGTGAGGTTTTACACTCATCTTAAGTGGTATTGTGGCAGCGTATTCAAAACTTGATGTCACACTTGTCGAGACACGCTTGTCTTGAGGAATTCGCCCAGTGAATGCAAGAGTTTATTATGTTTGCATGTCTTGCTTGGTTCCCAAGGCATGTATACATGATAGCGTTGCTTTTGCAAGATTGCATCAGGGAGTTCATCTAACTTGTTGCAGCTGTGGCAATAAGGAGTAGTTTGGCAGTACTGTTGTTGACCTGGCGTCTCTTGTAGGTACCAACTTCCAGAGACGATTCTGGTTTTTATGCGAAGCAGTCTGCATGCAGTTACCAGTCAAAAGAAAGGTGAAGCGCCAATGTGCTTTCTCATTGCATCGCATTGCATTGCAGTAGTCTTGCAGCTTCTGCTTTGACTTGCCTCAGGAATGGTCCCAGTGCTTGGGCCCAACATATAGAATGCACATGTTTGCTCACTTCACTTAAACAGCATGGGGGGGATACGTATAGTTCATGTTGCTTCGTGGCACTGATGTGATGGTTTGAATGGAAGCCAACATTTTGGAGTCTTTGAAGGGCGCTTGCAAGCAAGCTGCAAACCTGGAACTCAAGGTAACAAAGTTTACGAAGGTGTTGATTGAATCTTGCTGTACACGGTAGATTTTCAAGATTGCGTGCTGTCGCAGTTGCATGTCAAGGGCAAGAATGATGATGGCAGCACACAAATTAAGGAAGTGCTGGATGCCATCTCCAAGGAGGGGAAGCCAACTGTGGGCATCCTGCAGAAGGAGACACCCGAGGGCGCGCTTCTCACAAGGTCAGTTGGTTGCCTGCGTGTTGAGTGTGGTGTATGCCGCAGTAGATTTCATTGTACGCACATTGCCAGATGGAGCAAGAGCCTGGAAGGCACAGGTCTTCGCGTTGTGGACATCGCCGCAGGCTTGGCGGATGTGTTTGCCACCAAAGATGCTGTTGAGGTACTGCGCTTGCTGTGACATGCCACCAAGTTGCAGGATGCAAGGCCGCAGCGGTATGATTGTTGTCTCTGTTGTAGGTTACCAACATTAAGAAGGCGGCCTTCATGAGTGCTGGCGTGATGAAGGTCAGTTTCTTAAATGTGCTCTACGAATGGGTCCCACCTTACGAGTGACATTGGTGCTAACACTTGTGTTGTTGTTGCACTTAGAACTTTGTAGAGCCCAAAGTTGTTGGCATCATAGAAGAAGAGCAGAAAATCACGCATGCGAAGCTGTCAGATATGACGGAGCAGATCATATCAACGCCTACCAAGATTGACATAAAGTTGAAGGCGGAGAACCTCGATGTGTGCTATCCGCCAGTATTCCAAAGTGGTGGCAATTACGACCTCAAGCCAAGCGCTGGGAGCGATGATAAGACGCTGCACTACGGTGTCATTGTTTGCTCACTTGGCGCGCGGTACTCTTCATACTGTGCGAATATCGCACGCACTTACTTGGTGGATCCAACCGATCAGCAACAAGAGGTAGTTTTATGAGCGTCAACACTGATATATGCAGTTTAATTGTTGGCAGCCTCCTGTTTGCATATGTGCCAGGATAATGCATAATTGCTGTGCTGCATGTTTGATGCAGGTGTACAAGGTGTTGTTGGCTGCACAAGAAGCTGCTGTTGATGCTTTGAGGCCCGGAGCTAAGTTGTCAGCCTCGTATGAAGTAAGCCATGTTGTTGCGGCTCTTAGTTTGAAGTGCAGTGTCAAGTGCGTAGCCACCTGACATCATTGTGCTTGCAGGCTGCTGTGGCGGTTATAAAGCGGCAAAATGAAGAGCTGCTGCCTGCTTTTACCAAGAATGTTGGCTGCGGTATCGGCCTGGAGTTCAGGGAGAACACTTACGTGCTCAATGCCAAGAATCAGCTCGTTGCGAGGCCTGGCATGGCTTTCAACATTACGGTGTGGTGCACAGGATACAGCTCTCATTGTCGTGCAGTCCTGTATGTCAAAAGCCAGTCTCACCCTGTTCTCCATAGGTTGGGTTTCATAATCTCACAAACCCCAAGGCTTCAGACAGTCGAGCAAAGACATACTCTCTTCTTCTGGCGGACACCATCATTATTCGTGAAGGCGAGAAGCCCGAGGTTGGTTGGCTTTCAGTTGACTTAATGTACTGTGCGTATGATAGTCAAGTGCTGCGATCACGCTGGATGCTGATTGTGCTGTGATTTCAGGTTGCAACGGCCATGGCTCCAAAAGGCATCACAGATGTTGCCTACTCTTTCCAGGTGCGTGTGCTTTCAGCCACGTTGCTTTGTTGGTCCAGCACTGTCCTGTCATAATGACTCAAAGCATCTTGTGTGGTGCTCTCCAGGATGGTGGTGATGACGGATCGAAGGAGAGCAATGACGAGGGCGCTGAAGAAGATCAGGAGATCGTGGCGCAGGCCAAGACCCGCGGGCAGCAGAATGGCGAGTCTGTGGTTCTCAACACGTCATTGCGCTCAGAAAACCAGCAGAAGAGCGCTGAAGGTGACTAGGCTCAGTTGTCTGCTCCAGCGTGGTGCCAACTCGTGTGTGTCACGTGCCATTTGTGTGTCTTGATAAACTCTTGCAGCCCTTCGAAGAGAGAGACAGGCCGAATTGGCGCGGCAAAAGAACGAGGAGAGCATGCGCAGGTGTGTAAGCTCTCATGATTGTGCGTGATTCATGTACTTCAAGCATGCACAATTATTGTTGCATCGAGGGGACATGCAAAGCAGGTAATTGGCGTGCAGGTTTGCCGCTGGTGAGGTTGGCGCAGATCAACCTGGTGGATCCAACAAAAAGGACTCCGCAGACGTGGTAGCGTACAGGCACGTGGACGAGATACCTACCGTTGGTCGGGAGCTGACAATACAGGTACAGCGCTTCAACTGGCAGTCACGATTGTTGTTCAATACTGCGGAGTCCAGTCTTTACCCACGTTTTTTGCTGCTGCAGGTGGACCAGAGGCATGAGGCGGTGCTTCTGCCGATCTACGGTGTTCTCTTGCCGTTCCATGTCTCAACAATAAAAAGCGTCACGAGTCAGCAGGTACCTCACAGTCACACTCTCCTTGAAGCTTTCGCGCTTTGTTGCAATGTATGTTTGTTGCTGTAACACCGGTGTATTTGCAGGATGGCGGACACTCCTTTCTGCGAATCAACTTCAATATCCCCGGCACAGGGTTTGCTGCTGGATACCCACCTGCCATCAAATACCCAAACTCCATCTTCTTGAAGGAGCTTTCGTATCGGTCTAGTGACGTTCGACATGTGAATCAGGTGCTCTTAATAGCGTGCGTGGCAACGTGCTGTGTTCCCTTTAGTTCATATCACTGAGCTCCAAGGAACTTATCATCGTTGATTTGTGTCCAGATTGTATCAGTTTTGAAGACATTGCAGCGTCAAGTGCGGCAGCGTGATACCGAGCAAGCAGAGCGCGCGACTCTTGTGACTCAGCAACGCCTGATCACAAGCAAGGGTAGGCATTTGCAAGTCAGCGTATATGTTGTGTGCACAGCCCACATTACTCCTTACGCTGTCCATATCATTGATGGCAGGGAGGGTATATCGACTGGAGGATCTTTGGATTCGTCCGGCATTTGGCGGCAGGGGTCGCAAGCTGCCCGGCGTGCTGGAATGTCACACCAACGGGTTCAGGTACAGCACGCGCAAGGACGAGGAGCAAGTGGACATCATGTTTGAAAACATCAAGCACGCCTTCTTCCAGGTACGCATGGCTTGGTGCGGAGTAATGTTGCTTTGTCGTACACATGGTTGTTTGCACGATCGGTGCTCGTTTTTCCAACTGTGCTCGTCCTTGCAGCCTGCAGAGAATGAGATGATTACGCTGCTGCACTTTCATCTGAAGCATCCTATCATGGTTGGCAAGAAGAAGACCAAGGATGTGCAGTTTTACGCGGAGGTTATGGACGTTGTACAGAACGTGGACGGCATGCGTCGTTCGGCCTATGACCCGGATGAGATTGAGGAGGAGCAGAAGGAAAGGGAGCGCCGCAACCGCGTCAACATGCAGTTCCAGAAATTTGTTAAGCTGGTACATATCGCCATCTATCAACAGCAGCAGATACTGCCCACACCATATACAAACTTCTTTCTTGTCGGGCAGTCCGTGCTCATGTATGACTTGCACGTAGGTGAATGAGGTCTGGGAGCGAGAATACAAGCAGTTGGATCTTGAGTTTGATGTCCCATTCCGAGATCTTGGCTTCAACGGCGTACCATATAAGTCAAGTGCATTTTGTATCCCTACTGTCAACTGCCTGGTAAGCAGTTGCTGGGCCAAACTCTGTATGCGGGCTTTGGTGTTGTAATGTGTTGTTGCATGTCGATGCACTGACAGCTATTCGTCTACACCTGCAGGTGGAACTCATCGAGCAGCCCTTCTTGGTTATAACTCTCAATGAGATAGAGGTGGTAAACCTCGAGCGTGTGGGCTTCGGCCTCAAGAACTTTGACATGGCCATCGTGTTCAAAGATTGGGCCAAGGAGCCTCATCGGATAGACGCCATCGAGAGCAAGTCCCTGGACACCATCAAAGAGTGGCTGACCTCCATGAACATCAAGTACTACGAGGGACGCATCAACCTGAACTGGAAGCTCATTATGAAAACTATCCTGGACGACCCGCAGAAGTTCTTCGCGGATGGGGGATGGGAGTTCTTGAACAACGAGGCCAGCGATGATGAGGTGTGTGATACGTGTCTGAGTATGTGTATGCGCATGTGCATGTGTATTTGCCAATCCTAGCATATACGATCTGTTGACATGGGTTTATTTGACTTGATGATAGGAGGCGCATTCAACAGAGGAGTCTGATGGTTACGCCCCGTCTGGTTCTGAAGTGGAGAGCGATGATGCGGTTTGTGCAAGCCTGAGCATTTGTATTTGTATTTGTTGTTTGTAGTATGCCATCTGTCAGTTTATGGTGATGCAAGTCAGCAAGGGAAGTGTTTCTTGGCCATATGCTTATGACTTCTCTCTTGTTGTGCAGTCTTCATCGGACAGCGAATCCCTGGTAGAGTCAGATGATGACGAGTACGAAGGCTCTGAAGAAGAAGAGTCAGAAGAAGAAGATCAGGGCAAGAGTTGGGACGAGCTGGAGGCCGAAGCAAGAAGGTATTGTTTGTTTAAGCAATGAGCATTGCCTTTGACACCAGCGGTTGGCAGCAGAGTTGCATCACCTCAACATGCACCATGCCTATATAGCTGTTGTTGGTTTGCTCAACATGTGGATGTGTGTGCAGAGCGGATAAGGAGAAGGGGTCTGATATTGATAGCGAAGAGGAGCGACGAGCGAAGCGGAAGCCGAAAGCCACGGACAGGAGACCGCCTCCCCCGACAAAGAAGATGAGGCGTTGATAATGATAACGGCCACACAAGTTGTTCCCAGCGTTTATATCCATTCGTCCAAGATGCGGTGATGTTTCTCTCATGGTTAAGTATGTCCCCCTTCCCCCTGTAGGTTCAGCTTTGTACAGTTGATTGTTTGTAACATGTTTTTAAATGCAAGCGGAGCTTTGCAGTGCGCAAGTGATTGTTGTGTTCAGTGAAGGCATCTGTGTGTGGCAGTTGCATTTCACCTTGATTTAGTGCGTGTCAACAGTACATTGCAAGTGTGCTGGTTGTGGATAAGACACTTCATGCATTATGCACCTTGTAAGCGACGACGCATCTGCGGCATTTCGCACATATACCGCACCCTGCAACTGTTCTCTGTGTGCCCTTTTTGTTGTTGTACATTGTATGTTGCCAAGGTTCATGACTCGTAATACTCACAAGAGTTGCTAAAAGCAAACATCTAAATCGGAAGGGGCTGCATGCAAGACGCACTCATGTGACATAAGTCATGTCCTGTGTGTGTCACACGAACACATAATATATATGCCACCAACTGAGAGTCCAATCCGTTGCGTACTCACGCAATCCCACACCCAATAACGGCACACCCGCGCACACACACACATTGCTCAAGGCTTGAGCGCTTCCCTGACCGTGCCATTGCCAGCCTTGTTGCCATTGGCATTGCCCGCCATGGTGGCGGAGGACGAGTTGATGAGGAAGGCACGGAGACGCGTGAGGAAGGCCGCCGCTGCGCCCTCGTGATACTGCGCGATGGCGTCGATCTCGCGGTCATTCAGCACAAAGCCGCGCTTCTGCACAGGACAGATACGGTGTGAATGGGTTTACTACTCTATGTGTAGGATGTTCAGATATGCACTCAGAGATGTTTGTTCTCTGTATCTTGGCAAGTTGCTTCGACTCAATGTACATTGTTGCTTGCCATGCTTGTCCGTGCATGGGTGATGTAGCAGGAGCGTGTGCGCGCCTATGCTTCCGTACACCCCCCAACACGTCTCATTCAAACACACGCGTGCGCATGCACATGTGCGCACACGCACACACACACGAATGTGTGTATGCGCAAAACACACTCGCGTGCATGGGACTGCGTGCACAGGGGCGTGTGCATGCGTGCGTGCGCAGGCACGTGTGCATGCGCGTGCGCATGTGTGCGCGCGCGGTTGCGCGTGTGTTGCAAGATGTTGTTCGCACAACACCCTTAACATTCACTGCACACACATCCTCCACGGCATGTCCAGTCAGGTGACGATCGAGTCAACAATGCTTCAACCGTCGCACCCACCTGTGCGATCTTCTGCAGCTGCATCCAGTTGTCTTTGCGCGCGGCGAGCGCGCAGGCGTTGTCGAAGGCGTGCATGCCGATGTCGGACGGGAAGTAGCGCGACCACGCCTCAGCCGCAAGAAAACCGTTGCCGAAGTCCCTGCGAATGACAGACAGACCTGGTTTTTCGGTTTTCACACAACCAATAACAGCACCGGACTGCATACCAACACGTTGCAGTTGGCTGAGCTTTGCTTCTGCCAAAGTTGATAGCTGTTCTGTGCTCCTGGGAACTTTACTGATGTGGCAGTGGAATGACTATATAGGACTGCAAAGCGTGATGGCGCGTACTGGAGACAGGTGTTTTATGCTGTGTGTTTGTGGGTGAAAAGATCAGCAGTACATTTTGCAGTTTGCTCATCGCACATGAACAACTGTGTGTGCTGTTGCACTCTCATTTTATCACTCAAAGGTTGTCTGTGACCAAGGTCTGCGCAGCCAATGAGGACTTGTTGCAGATGTTGTTTAGCAGCATAGAATGGATCCAGCTTAGCTTGCGACAAGTACCTTGTGATGACTCACATGACCTGTAATTGTCGTGTTGTGTCAAGTGTTGTTGTGCGCACCTCCTTGGGTTCCTGATTGGGTGGGACAGGTCCAGGCTGAGCAGCCACTTGAGAGTCTCCCTCTGAAGACCAGCCATACTGCTCCTCTGCTCTGTTGCAATCTGATCTCTCACTGTTGTCTCGCTACATCAGACTGCCCCCCAAAAGCCAGCCACTTTGACTTCATCACTAGCACCACCCACCCAACCTCCTCCAGCAAGCAGCTTCTTTACTCCTCCTATGGCCTGACTCATACTCAGACTCAGACTCTTTGCCAGACCAAGGTGTGATACTGATATCGTACAAGCGCGGGGCACGTGGCGTCGATATCACTCACCTGTCACGTGACTCGCTCGCAGCTCTCAACGATAACCCATATCATCCAGCTCGCCGTTAACGGTTGATGGGCGACGCCTGTTGGGTGGTGTGGTGGAACTCTACTCCGCTGTTTAACTGTTAACAAGCCAACTTCGCACCGCCGTTGATATCTGATGCTGCAGAAAAGTGCTGTTTTTCCATGGCTGGCGGCGTCATGATGGGCGGTAGCGGCGGCGGCGGCGGCGGAGGGGGAAGCCACGCCCTGCCCAGGGAGGTCATCAGATGGCTCCTCAGCCTGGATCTAAGCTACCCATTCAAAAACGTCAGACGGTAAGACAATAATCAAAGCGTGTGTGTGTAAGCAGAGAAGTTGATAATAATTGTGTGCGTAGACAGAAAATCATTATGTGTGTGTTTGAAATGAATTCTGCGTTTGATCTTTGTTCTCTCTTGTAGGGATTTTTCCAATGGGTTTCTAGTTGCGGAGATCTTCAGCCGTTATTTTCCCTCTGAGGTGTCTATGCACAGCTACGACGCCGCCGCCACCGCCACAGCGAGAAAGAGGGACAACTGGGGACTGCTGCAGAAACTATTCAAGGCAAGAGCATGGTTGTGTTTGAAACCCCTCTGTTACGCACGCAGACATCAGGATGGTGACGAATGTGGTTATCATACAGCCGTAATCATACAGCGGATGTGATGATGATGATGATGATGATGATGGTTATAATTGTTACCTTCATTATCATCATCATTGTCAAGATGATGCACGCATCCATCCTCACCCCACACCCGCACTCTCGTCCAATCGCACACGCACATACACACATGCGCGCGCTCACGCACGTACATGCTGGCGTGCACGTGATTCTATATTGGAGGGTGCAAATTGACACAAGGTCACTGCACGATATGCATACAACAGAAGAAGGGGTTTTATGTGAGCGATGAGGAGTCTGCTGGCGTGATAGCGTGCGAACCCGGCTTTGCCGTGCCGCTGCTGCACAGAATACACAGGTTTCTCACAAACCGCAAGTAAGCGCCGCTTTGTGTGCGTGCTTTTGAAAGCAACAACCCGATACAAAGCCACCCCTTGCTTTGTCCTCTGTTGCAGTGTTGGCGATGTCGACGTGGGGCAGTTGATATCCATCGTGGAGGCCGAAACCCGCATTCATGACAACGGATACCAATTCCATGAGCAACAACAGCGACAACAGCAACAACAGCAATTCCACTCTCAATTTGATTCTCAAGACGCGTATCACATGTATCAACCTCTCCAACAACAACAGCTCCAACAGCTCCAGCATCAAGATCAAGAGTCGCAGCTTCAGCTGCAGATTCAACTGCAGATGCAGATGCAATATCAGCAGCTCCAACAACAACTCGCATCACTCCAACAGCAGAAACAACAGCAGCAGCAGCAGCAGCAGCAGCAACAACAACAACAACAACAACAACAAGTTGAAGAAAGTGAAGGGGAGATGATCTCATCTCGAGAGGTTTACAGCAATGGTGTTGAACAGCTTGATATTGTTGATGAGGACGACAGCGATATCGATGTTGATGAGGAGGACGACATGCGCGAGTTTGCACAGCGGGTGAGCGCCATTGAAGACAACTCTCATCGTCAACAACAACAACAGCAGCGGCGGAGCGAAGAGGGGCCAGCGAGCACCAGCGGCAGAGAAAGAGTTTTGGTTAACAATGGCAGCAGAGATAACAGGAGCACGCGCAGCGGAGGCAACAACAATACCAACAACAGCAAACCGCAGAGCCGGAGAGGGCCACTCAACGCCGTACAACGCGCGAGGTGAGTGTTGGTGTTGCTGCTGTTGTTGTGTTTTTTGGTTTGTTGTTCATGTTGTTGTTGTTGTTGTGCACGCTAACTCGCTTCTCTCAGGGAGGCCGAGGCCCAGGCCCAGGCCCAGTCGTCCAAGTCGGGTCTCTCCCCTGGCCGCGGTCAGACCGCCACCGCCACCGCCGCCGAGCGCAGCAGCACACGGAACGCAGACCACCATCAGCAGCAGGACACCGAACGGAGCGGGGGGGACCCGTCGCTGGCGTTCAGAAAAGGACCGAGAATGGTAGGGGGATAGCAAGCCATGCTGTTGTTGAGGTGATGTGTGGATGGATGTGTGTGTGTGAGCGCACGCGTGGTAGATGTGAGGTCTCAGGCTTTCTTTGTTCAGACACACGCGTGCGCGCGTGTGTGTACGTGTGGCTGCACGTGTGTGTTGTATCAGCGTTTCTGTACGTGTGCGTGTGCGCGTGCGCGTGCGCGTGCGCGTGCGCGTGCGTGTGTGTGTGCTTATCACGATCTGTCCTGTCTGCATCCAGCCCGGTTTCGAGCCTTACACTCTGGAGGACTACCAGCGCATGCGCGGTCCCGGCTACTACGAGCTGGGCAAGCTGGGTCCCGACCTGGACGTGGACGCGCTCGCGGAGAAGAAGGCAAAGA
Source organism: Chlorokybus atmophyticus (assembly GCA_009103225.1). Taxonomy (NCBI): domain Eukaryota; kingdom Viridiplantae; phylum Streptophyta; class Chlorokybophyceae; order Chlorokybales; family Chlorokybaceae; genus Chlorokybus; species Chlorokybus atmophyticus. Next base: position 1,726,828 of record RHPI01002069.1, read on the forward strand.
TCGACAAGGCCAAGAGTTACGCGCAGGAGGCGAGAGCCAACAACATAAGCACAACCAATGGGGTCAGTAAAGAGGCATTATGCGCATTGTGCACTGCTTGACTGAGGTGGAGATGTTGTACAAGTTGTTGTGTCCCGACTATGTGTGTCTCCTCTGTCCTGCAGGTTGATGGCAGCAGACAGGGGAAGCGGGTTGAAAAATCTGCAGACAAGCCGTCCACACGCAAAAAGGTGCGCTTACCTGAATAACAGTTGCTTTGAGCAGACAGTGAGCTGCGTTGTTGGGGAGAGG
>RHPI01002069.1:1729600-1741830 GCA_009103225.1 Chlorokybus atmophyticus
CCCACACACACACGCATCGTGCATTATCGCACACATGGCATGTATGATAACTTTGTGCACTTTTATTATATAAAATAGACACACATGTTGCCACAGCCACGCAGCTGCTCCAACAATATAAGTGCAATTCTTACACCGTGTGCGTGACGCATGCCGAAGCATACTTGTGTTGATCTCTATTAAAGAGAGTCGATTCTTATGAACATGCATCACCTAACGCTAGGTACTACCTAGCGTTTGTGTGCATCATACTGCACGCACCTTGGTCATAGGGGCCATCCTTAATGAGGGTTTTAGCACAAGCAATAGCTATCATTGCAAGCGGTTGTCGGCACTACTAGCTGACATGACTTGGTTGTTGGTGGCCTCGGACGCACTTTGAAAACGATTAACATTGTCGGGTGCGCATGCTGGCTGATCCTCATGATATGATTGGCCAGAAGAGGTAGTCGAACTTGTTGATTACGTGTGCATTTAGCGCAATGCATTGACCAGTCTTGGCGGTATGTTAAACTTCCCGTGTTGACACTTCCATCATGTCAATAAGAAAAACGCTTGCCCTGCACATGGCATAGTTATTGCACGAACAATACGGACTAATAGGAATAGGATACATCACAAGCTCAAGACCAGCGCACCTTCCTCTAGGTGGTTTTCAGCTTGGCGCTCAATGCTGCTTGCTCAAAAGTCAGTATACTTTGACGTGCACTCCGCGTAAGCCTTACCTGAGGTACATGTTCATAGCATGGTGAATCTTCGGATATGTTGAGTTAGTTAATGCACGAGCAATTGCAACTCCGTTATCAAGACATGGCTGACGCTTTCAACGCGAGCGCTGCCAACATTGAGCCTGCCCATGGTGCAAGTTTTTGCAGAATATCTGGTGGAAGCTCGCTTTCCAAGTTGCAATTCCTTTAATCAAAACGTTTACCTCAACATGTGCACAGTATTGAGTGCGGCGGCATAAATGATCGCGCGTGCCAGTGCGCACGGGCACGCGCAATCATTAAGACTTAATCAATCTTGAATTTAGCAGTTGCATTTCTTACGCAGTGTATCAAATTGAATGTCTTTGCACATCTTGTTGATGCTGTTTACATGCATAGTTCATTTGGACATTAAACACATGCATTTGTAGACATGTCCTTTACAAGTGATTGGCTACTAGCTAATAGTAATGTGTATTCATATATAATGTAATGCAGCACTTGCATTCATATGCATACATAATCTGTAAACATAAACGCATATGTCACCTCAATTTACAACAAGATCTACATAGTTTTATTCGACTCACACAAATTGTGACAGCTTTGAAATCATGACCGTCACATCAATTAAAACTTTTGGTTATTGTGCGTCTGCGCAGCATAACAGATTGCATACAATGTGCCACATACATTGCGGCAACACATGCGTCAAACAGGAAGAGTTTATTTCCCCCCCGTTAAGAGACTCTTGAGGTAACATGAGTGTGATGATATATTCAATTTGTGTACATCTGTTATATACGTACACGCGTTTTCCCCGCACGCCTAAAACAGCCCTTGTAACGAGAAGGTAATAAGGCAGTAATAATTTTATTATATGTTAATATTATTTTATGACGCAACGTTAAATCAATAAAAAGCTTACCATATATGCAACGCAATCGCACATTTACAAAGCTTGATGCATGCACGAAAACTGTTGACGTAAAAGTAAAGATTACACACATCAATGATTTTGCGTGTTGCCATTAAACTGAGATCAGTCACACATGCGCCCCAACATGCTTGGCACTCTGTGCAGGTGTGTGCAAATAATTTGCTTAAATTGCATATTGTGTGACATGGTAAAAATGACGGCTATGTGAGAGCCGGCACGCGCATGAAAACATGCATTGCGGTATGCTTATTGCTCACAATGTTGGGTGTGTTTACAAGCTGCTGTTGATGGTGTTTGTTTGTAAAGTAATCTGCTGATCAAACGAGTTGAACTGTTTCATGCTTTGATGACTTTGTATTGACACACATGATGTGTCAATACGAACATCATGTGAAAATAACAATTATGTATGTACATATAATGATGCTGTTTCAATGCGTTACCCACTACCTTGCTTGAACGTATACACACAGTATAATGCCCAAGTATAAATCACAATAAGCCGGTGCGGGCTTAGTAAATCAGGCTAAAACGGAAGCTGAGGTAGTGGTAAAACAATATGTTATGAACTCATGTACATACCTACCTACTGGTTGGCCTAAGTTACATGAACACCTTCAATGACTGTCCGATGCAGCTGATCTAGTCGCTAGCCGCCTCGTAGGCGACCGTTGGGGACGGCGGGGATCAGTTCGAATCTTGTCAATGACACCAGTTGCCATACTTAACTGGAAACAACCGCAAGCGTGTCCACTTCGATGCAACTCCGCAGTCAGTTGAAGTAGATAATCAGGTAACTGTTCGAACTGACGGAGCTTTTAGGTCTTCAACAAGATCACGTGTCTTGTTTGTCGCCGAAGTATGGCGCGCTGGCACTGTCTAGGCCTAAGCCTAATGCAGAAAGACCGTTGCGCATGACTGATCCGTCATCGACTGCAAGACCAGTCAATTGCGGCACTATTCCTTAACTGGTCGAGTCCTTGTCCGATAGCATCGACCCATCATGCCGCAAATGGCAACACCAATGTCCGGTGATGGGCACAGGGGTGAAGCGGCACAGGCAGGACCTAGGCCTAATGAGGCTGTCGCCGATAAAGACGCGGTGAGCTGGGACACACGTGATGAGATGCGACCGACGCCTACCGCCAATAGACTGCAAGGTGGTTGTCGGGAGCTGGAATGAAAGGCGCTTTTCGGGACCGTCAGCACGGAAGATATGAATGTTCCTAGACCAGGTGTATCTGCGACTGGACAACGTGGACAAGCAGGTTGGTTAGCTGCTGCTAGCCCACGGTGAGTTCACAGTCAGCTAATGGTAGGCCTTCATGTTCAGAGCAAGGTTTCTCAAGATCACGTTTACAAAGGCTGCTTTGAGGTAATACGGTAAAAGCTCCTATCTGCGGTATCGTTGCTGGTGTCGTGATTCTATGAAAATGTGTAAGTCTGTGACAGTGACAGTGCTCGAACCCCAGAGTTGTCATGCTACGCCAGATATTTGACAAACGTGAACACGAAGTTCAGGCTTGAACTCCGCCTTGACTGACAACTTGAGAGTCACAAGTCTGTCTGGCAGTCACAGCGGTAACCATGGTCGAGGTTACAGCCGACTCCGATCAACCAATGAATCGTTGTCAACGACTCGGTGAGCCGCGAAAGTCACCATAGGCCTACTTTCACATTAGAGCAATGCGGGAGTTCGCACTGGTCAAGCGGAAACGAGCCTTTGGGGCCAAAGGCTTTGGCTGAGTTAACCAAAGTCGTGAACTGTGTGGGAGCGGGTTTTCGGCGTGTCGCATGCCGTGTCCTAACCGTGTCTGGCAAGTAACGGCATGCAAGCAAGTCGGCAAGCAGTGCACTACTTGAGCAGCGGCGGTGGTGGTGGCGGCGGCAGCGTAGAGGTTGGTTGGCGAGTCGTTGTCAACCGCCTCAACAACATGGCGGAAAGCAGTAGATGACAGCAGTAATACCTGAAAGTGTAATGCGAGGGTAGGCTGCACCTGTCCGTTGGGTCCCCCCCCCTCCCCCTGCACAAGCTGGTCGGGTGAGACAAGCAGCTGAGCATTGAAGGTTGAGGCACGATCTTCTTGCTCTTACATACCTGGAGCTTGTTGACAGCTGACTGACTCGTTGTACAGATCGGGTTCTTGAAGCTGTGCACACAACAGCTGTACACATGTACACCATCCTATGTCCATCACAGCAGTGTTCGCTGTATGTAGTGTTCTGGTGCTGGTTGGTCATCTGCACGTATGGTGCATTCAAGCAGCAATGAGCTGTTCTGGTTGCAGATGCCATGCACTCTGCTGACCTCTGGACATGCTAGTGAGCTGGTCTTGCCTCAAAATAAGCTCTGTGGCATGTCTAGCACAGCTTTTGTCATTTGGTAGTGTGCTGTAGCTGCTACTTCTGGCTGCTGCTGCTGATGTCGCTGCTGCTGCTGTTGTTGTTGTTGTCGTCAATGCATACTGCTCTCATTGCTGATGCGCAGCTTGTGTTTGTCAGCACTGATTCCCAAGTTGCTGTTGTGCCCTGCAGGATGGCTGCTTTGAAGAAACTTGCGGCCTTGGTGCTGCTGCTGTGTCTTGCGGCGCATGCAGTGGGTGCTTTCAGGGTGCTGCAAAACGGCTTCCGACTGGATGAGGTCCTTGTTGGCGCGGGCATTGTTCAACCAGTAGCCATCAAGCTGGCATCTGATGGCAGGGCCATTGTTGCTGAGAAGGGCGGACGTGCAAAGATTTTCAAAAATGTTAATGCGATCGCGCCAGACGCTGTGCTAGATGTAAGGCTGCACTGAAAGTTGCCAATGGAAGTTGCTTGTGAAAATTGCACGTTGCTCTTTGCATGGTGTGTGCTTTGACCACAAGTTGTTGGAGGGAGTGTCAGCTGCCATCCCACGACCACAGTTACACTTCTTTGACCTGTAACCGTTTACCAGATTGCCAATGTGCTGAACTGTTGCAGGTGAGCGCATACTGCGCTGTACAGAACGATCGCGGGTTGATGGGTATAGCATTGCATCCTCAGTTCACGACAAACCCAGCCAAAGCGTGGGTATATCTGCTATATACTTACAGCAGGGACAACCAGCGTGACTGCCCGGACCTGCAGGTGCGTACATGTATATGTAAGCCCATCTCCATGCACAGCAAGCCCCCCCCCTCCTCCTCCCCCCCCCCCTTGTTTGAGGAGCATCACCCAACCTATCCGCATGGCAGTGTCCAGCCAATGCACGCCTGTCAAGGTTCTTGACAAAGCTTGACAACGGAATGACTTCGGCTGTTGGTGGGGAGCAAGTTTTGCTTGAAGGCTACTGGTGCCAGGAGTTCCCTGCGCACATGATTGGAACGGTAAGGTGTCAATGCTCAACACATGTGTAATCACAAGCATGCTATAACAGTGCAGAGTTACTCATGGGTAGCTGGCAATCACAGATTGTCTTTGGGGAGAAAGATGGTGCTTTGTACATGGGCTCTGGAGACGGCTCGTCATGGTTTTCTTTGGACTACGGCGCCTCCGCGGCAAATGCAGCTTTGCGCAACCCGTGCAACGATCCCCCTGGCGGCCCGTCCATCACGCTGCCATCCGCTGAGGTAGGGTCGTACGCCTGAGTTGAAATATGCCAATGCTTGGCTTACCAATCTGCATGCGTTACAGTAACTAAAACGTTGTCACATTGACACAGGGAGGAGCGCTGCGTGCGCAGGATATCCGCACCCCTGGTATGAAAGCGTCTTGCTGGTTGCTTCTTCTTCTCTCTCTCTCTCTCTCTGCCAACATTGTTCTGTTGCATGCAGACGACCCATTGACATACGACGGGTGCATCCTGCGCATTGATCCAGACACCGGCAGGGGTCTCCCCGATAACCCGTTCTACAATGCGAACAACCCAAACGCTGCTGAGAACCGCGTTGCTGCTTACGGCTCCCGCAACCCTTTCAGAATGACGGTCAAGCCCGGCACCAATGATATCTACATGGCTGACGTCGGCTGGGGTGATTATGAGGAGATCAACCGCCTGCAGGATGTTGCTCAGACACGCGTAGGGCCCAACTACGGCTGGCCATGCTATGAAGGCCCATTGGTAAGTGCGTCCATATACTGTTTCTGTGTTGTGCATGCATCTCAGGAGCAATTGTAAGGCAACTTACTGCTGCTCATCGTGCAACAGCCTCAAGGCCAGTGGAAGTCAGCTGGCGCGGCCCTTTGCGAAAGCTTGTATAAGAACCCTACGAATGTACAGGAGCCGTACATCAGTTGGAAGCATGGCGTGGCACCGCAGCCATCTGTACGTGTTGTCGGCGTTCATGTTGGATGCATGACTCACCTGTCTTACTTGTCGCAATCACCCTTGCTGAAAGCCTATGTTGTGCAGGGCTGCAGCAGTGCGTTCTCGGGCTGCGTAACAGGTGTGGAGTTCTACCGTGGCGGCAGCTACCCGTCGCAGTATACGAATGCGCTGTTCTTCTCTGACTTCACCATGAAGTGCACGTGGGTGGCGCTTCCAGATGCACAGGGCAACCCAAGCAAGGTATGAACGATGGCGTGACAATCAACATATCATCTATGAATATGATACAATTGTGACATTGGCTGTGTGCGCAGGGCAACTTCATCACCCTCATTGATGACATGGATGTGGTGGACATTGCCACTGGTCCGGGCAACGACCTGTACATAGTTGCGTGGGGCACCGGAAACATTTACAGCCTGAGCTATGTGTCCAGCGTCCCAAATGCAGCATTCACCCCCAGCAAGACTTATGGCGTGGCACCTCTCTCTGTCAGCTTTGACGCCTCTGGCTCCCGTCCTGGCTCTAGTGGTAAGTGTTACATATGATTAACCAGCGAATGCTTATGGCAGTAAGACTATCTTGTCAATCTTATTCTCCCACTGGACTTTGTGTATGTAGGAGGCAGCATTTCTTACAGCTGGGACCTCAATGGTGACGGCACGTATGGTGACTCAGCAAGTGTCAAGCCGACTTACACGTACACCACAGCGGGCACGTACAATGTGAACCTGCGAGTGTCGGGCACCGGTGGCAGCGACACTGCCAGCACCAAGGTCACTGTCGTCAGCAACAGCGGTCAGCTACCCAACCCCAAGATCACCTCACCGGCTGGAACACTCAAGTGGTCGGTTGGTGACCGAGTCAATTTTGCGGGTAAGGGAGTGCAGGGGTGCCTGTATGCACACATGCGTTCATGTGTGCGTGCATTGGCCTGTTGTGGGATGCATTGCTGGCAGGCCCAGACTCAAATGCTTTACTGCAGGATCTGGGTCCAAAGCAGCCAACCAGATAGTCTGGAACATCGTTATGCAGCACTGTCCAGTGCCAAATGTGAGTCTGCTTTTGACTTCTTTGCTGAGGACAGTCTGCGCTAATATCTTGCACGAGTCCTCTGCTGACATGCAAGTCGTTTGACATATGCTGCTTGTGCAGTCATGCCACTCCCACTCAGTATTGCGCCTGAACAACGCCCAAAGCGGCAGCTTCCAGTGCCCCGAGCATGAGATGAGGACTTGGATTCGCATTCAACTGATAGAGACCGATCCAGCCACTGGTTTGTCTGCCACAGCAACCGTGGACATCTACCCTTTCACAATCAATGTCAACATGGTCTCCGTCCCACCCGGCATCCCGTTAGTGTTTGCAGGTGAGTGTTGTCAATCTCTTGTTGACCAATATGTTTATAGTCATTCATGATAGCATGTTTTGTGCAGACAAGAACTTGGTGACGCCTTATACCGTACTCGCCATTGAGAAGGGTTCGTCTACAATAGCTGCCCCTGCCACAAGAGTGTTGCCAGACGGGTCTGTGTGGAAGTTTGATCGATGGAGCGACGGGCAGGGCGCGACACATGTTGTGGGTATCCCAACGTCTGATGTCACATTCACTGCATACTACACCAAGTCTTCAGGTACTGCTGAGTATGATGTAGAGTGTCCCCTTGAACTGCGTGTGAGACATGCGTGACACGTGTGACGTGCAGGCCAACGTGTTACCGGCATCGACTGCGGGAACAGCCAGGCTGTCACGGATGGAGCCGGCCTGGTGTGGGCTGCGGATACGGGTTTTGTTGGAGGCGTGCCCACTGATACAGCCAATGCAATCTCGGGCGCTGCGGCTGGAAGGTCCCGTGTTTACCAGGTGTGTTGGGTCATTTGGTACTGTAATTGAACGTTGGCATGCTCATTTGGTCAGTTGCTGGCCGCTTCTATGCAAAGAGTGTGGGGAACTCATGGCGTGTGCCTTCACCTTGCAGACTCAACGCTTTGGGGGTGCATTCTCGTATGTCATACCGCTCCAGGCTGGGAAATACACAGTCATCTTGCATTTCGCAGAGACTTACTGGACTGGTCCCAACCTGCGCAAGTTCAATGTGAACATACAGGTACACGCACTACTTGACACTACCACTGTTGTGCTTATGGCATTCCCTGCTTAACATGGACCAAACTGGTGGCCACGCGTGTGCTCTCATTGACATGCGTTTGTTAAACTGGCACCTTGTGTGCAGGGTGTACGCGTGCTGTCAAACTTTGACATATACGCAGCGGCCGGCGCGATGAACAAAGTCGTCACAAGGGCCTTTGTTGCCAACGTGGCCAGCACGGGGAATCGCCAGCTGAAGATTGACTTTGCCGGCGCTGTTGACAATGCACAGGTTTGCAATGCACTCCTTGCATTTGTCGAGGCAGCCACTCGTCAAAATAGAGCTGTGTGTGGGTGAATTAGAGCTTCATGCACTGCGCTTGCTTATAGCAACATCAGCAACAACAGCAACAACATCAGCGGGGTTGATTCATTTGTTGTGTCTATTCTCAGGTGGCAGCTATCGAGCTGTATGAAGCAACAACGAGCACACCCAGCCCCACTCCATCTCCGTCTCCACCAGCATCAAAATACTACCTCAAGCCGATCGCCTTCATTGCGTGTGGCAGCGCAGCTGACCGACCAATCAACAACGTTGTGTACAAGGTCAGCAAAGGACTCAGTATACACAAGAGAGCTGAGATAGCGCTGCCGTGCTAACGCCACCGTGTTGTTGGTGATTTGCAGAAGGATTTTGGATTTATTGGCGGCCAGGCTGCGGATCATCCCGAAGTAGCTATTGTATACAAGAATGCAGCTTGGGTAAGCATGAGCTGAAACAGCTTGCAGCAAGCCTTGAAAACAATAAGTGCTGCTCCTGCTGGATGAAGAAAACCAACACTGATTGGTTGTTATCACTGCTACAGGCTCGACTGTTGCAAGGCCAGCGCTATGGCACATTTGCGTATGAGCTTCCAGCCGCAAGTGGCGCTGCTTACAAGATCTTCTTGTGGTGAGTTGTGGTGCACCTCAGGCCACTGAACATACACACATCTCAAGTCGAGCGGTGCATGTGATGTGGCCCTTGCTCAATATATGCTTGCACACACCAGGTACGCTGAAACATACTGGACAGCTGCCGGACAGCGCTTGTTCAATGTCAATGTGAACGGAGTTCGCTTCCGCACGAACTACGACGTTGTGAAGGCTGCCGGAGGCGCTCGCAAAGGCGTCGTTGACTCTGCGCGCTTCCGTATAAGCACCGACAAGCTTCGCATCGACTTCATTTCTGTGGTTGACAATGCAATGGTAAGTCATGGCTTTGGCGTGTGTCAAGTTAGGTAAGGCCACAACATGTGTGATATGTGCGCACACATTCTCACTCTCACTCTCATGACATGACAGGTCAGTGGCATTGCGGTGTATCGCGTCATCTACTACTAGATGGACGCGCCTCCACATGGAGACTTGAGCTGTCACGACTGTGATTTTTTGTGTGAATTCTTAGGATCAAAGCAGCACCTCCAGCGTTGCAAGCAGCAAGAAGCAGGCCTGCTCCTTATTGCTGCATCGGTAGCTGTTGGTGTGTGTTGTTTTGCGCGCAGCTGCAGTGGTATTGGTCGCTATACTTCGTGTATAGTACTTGCCATGTAGAGCAGACTAGCTTGCGGTCAGCCATTGCCAGTGTAGTCATTCTTGATTTGTAGTCATTCTTGACATAGGCTTACATATGTACGTGTATAGAGGAGAGACACGCTTCAGTGTCAGTGAGAGCAGTCATTCATGCAGGCACCCTCGTGCCTGCAACTTGAGACCGTACTCCGCGTGCGTGTGCGTGCTACCTGCATCTGAACATGATGAATGCCTTATGCCTTGTTGACGCTAAGTAGTCCTCTCTACACAAAACCACACAACTTCCTGCTACCACTGCTGCTGTATCACATCACCACTCCTCGGCTAAGCAGTGGCGGGCAAGTCCCCTTCGCTTCTCGCCCCCTCCGGCGGCCTCCACTTCTTCCCGGCCGCCACATCGTACCTTCCTAGTCCCGCCACTCCGGCCGCCTTCAGTCCCAGCAGGAAGGCGTCCGTCCCCACGGCGTGGCCGCACTCAGCGAGCGCGGCCACGCAGGCGGCGGGGACACAGGCGCCGGCGGCGATGATGCAATGAGCGTCGGCGAGCGGGTCGTGGTCACGCACAAGGACGAGGGCCTCCGCCAAGTATAACTGCAATGAAACAAAACAAGCTGGAGTCAGAGGGAGTTGTCGTCGCATGCGCTGTGCGCGCGAGCATGGGTGCAGGCGCATGAATGTGTGCACTCGCGTGCATGTACGCGTGCGTGCGTGCGTGCGTGCATGCGCTGCACCTCAGTCCGGAAGCTGCTTCTGATCTTGGCTTCCAGGTCTGCTGTGTACCGACGAAGGCCGTCCAGATGGTGCCAGCATAGCGCGGATGTAAACTTCTGCTCCAGCAACTGCGCACGCCATCCCAGATTGTTGAAGAGATTGTCTCACGCAATGCATTCATGTGTGGCACACACACTCACCAGCGCCACTTCTACCTCCTCTCCACCCTCTCCTTCGGCTTCCAACAAGCCCGCCAGTGCGCCAATATCGCGCCCCGGCAAAAAGAGCTCCAACGCCGAGAGCACGTGTACCCGGGGCACCTTCGGGCCAGCGAACGCCTGGTAGACGTACGGGTAAGTCCACATAAGCGCGCCCACGCATACGCAGACGCGCGTGGGCCTAAGCGTGTACTTGCGTGTCCCAGATGCATTGGGTATGCACACGCACGCACGCGCACACGCACACGTGCACGCGCACGCACGCACTTACGCATGCATGCATACACACGCACACGCATTGAACATTAATCCATACCTGGCACAACAGTCGTAGTCCCTGCATCATGCACTCTCTGTCCCTCACCGCCTCCACCCCCATCCTTCCCGTCACCACATCCCCGAACATCACCAGCTCCGCGTCCTCTTGCTCACCATCCATCATCAGCACCCGCACGAGGGCGTACCCCTGCGCCGCGGCGGCCTCGTGACCGCGCTCCTCGTCCATAAGACAGCTGTACAGGGCCTCGCTGGCTCTTGCGCCCGTCGCCTGTGCACGGATGTGTGATTACTCGATGAGGTTACGAAATACAGTACACTTGTTGGGGTTACCTTTACTCGGGAGAGTGTGGCCTGGCACAAGCGGCGTGCGTCGCGCACGTCGCAGCCGTCCGGGGCGTACTTGATCGGCCCGCGCCAGCGAAGCATGCGGGGGAGCTCGGGTCCCAGCCCGAGGCCCTGGTACAAGCACACATGAGTGCGTGCGTGCGTGTGCGCGCGTGCGGAGTTTGCTTGCGCAGAAGGCAGTTATCAAGCTGACATGCAAGTCTGCTGTTGTTGCTGTTGCTGCTTACCTCTGATGGTACTCCTGTCTGGAACGTTGATGAGCTCGCTAGCTTCGACCAGTCGGGTGGGTCCGGCGCAGCCAAATGCCTCTTCAGTTCCTGTTACACGCCAAGACAGTAAGTACAGTGTAGCATATCATCAAACACAATGCCATACGGGTGTCAAAGCCTCTTTGTAATACTATCACGTTGGGCGAATGATGCCTTGCAATCACCTGTGCTTGGGCCAGTCTCTGCTGCAACGGTTCGACATCGGACGCTCGGTACCGCGGCGACGCCATTGATCGTGACATGACCGATATCTGCAAGCACACAAAGTAGTGTGTGCGTGCACGCGGGGGTTGAAGATGTGAGTCAAGTAAGAAAAGAGAGACTGAGGTTGGGCGGCGAGCCAACCAACCTGCTCTTGGGCCTCGTCAAGCTTGACGGTCAGTTCGGATATGTGAGCCTGCGCGAGTGCAAGTGTTGGATGAAGTGCAAAGTGAGCAGTTGTGCATGTGTACACAGACATGCGCATATCTGCATGGCCATACATAAACGTGCATGCGCACACGCGCGCGTGTGGGCGCGCGCACGTGTCTGCAACACTATGCGTTTGCTGCATGTGTGTGTGTGTGTGTGTGCGTGCGCGGGCGCGCGCGTGTTAGTGTGTATCCGTGCGGGCGGTACCTCAGCGAGTTCCAGACGGGAGCGCGGGACAGATCCCGCCAGCACCGCAGCATCAACAGCGTGCTCGCTGCGCGCCCGCTCCACCTCCAAACTCAACTCCGCCAACCTCTGCCCCAAACCCAGAAGTCAGCCCTCAACCCCACACTCCCCCCACCCCACCCACCCACACCCACCCACCCACCTGTCCCACCCTC
>RHPI01002069.1:1741943-1774344 GCA_009103225.1 Chlorokybus atmophyticus
TGCACACATACACACACCCACCTGTCCCACCCTCTCCATCTCCCCGGCCCCCTCCGCCCTCCCCTCCGCCCGGATATCGTCCTCCCGGTCGATGGCCTGCTGCAGCTCCTGCTTCACCATGCGCATCTCGTCCTTAACCGCTCTGCGACGGGAGCGCTCCTTCGAGTGAGAGTCGGCGGCTTCAAGGAGTTTCTGGAGGGGTGAAGTTACACATGTGAGGTCCACATGTTGGGATGTGCGCGAGGTGTGACGGATACTTCTTGCGAGAGTACCCGACACAACTTTCGTACGACACACATATGTTGGGATGTGCGTGAGTTGTGTCGGGTACTTCGTGCGAGAGTACCCGATACGACTTGTGTATAACACACGACACTGTTGACCTTGTTGAGCTCTTTGTGTTGTTTCCTTGCTGCTGCGAGTGCCTTCTCGAGGCCTTTGGACCGCTCTTCTATCCTCCCCACAGCTTCACTCTGGTGTGTGTTGTACGTTGTGTCATGGTATGGTCACATAGTGCTGAGAGATTCTCACACAAATGGTGACGCTCACCTGTGCCACCATCTGTTGTGCCCAAGCGGCCCTCTCGGCTTCCGCGCGCGCGAGGTCGGTCTCGAGCCGGCCAACAACAACAAAGTAGGGCACCTGTGTGTGCGTGCGTGAGTGCGCACATGTTTGGGGGCCGGCGCGTGCACGTGTTTGTAAACAACATGTGCGTGTGTGCGCATGTGTATGTGTATGTGTGCATGTGCGTGTGCGTGCGTGCCCCGTGCATGCGTGCACATGCAATCGTATCAATGCGTGTATGTGTGAGTGCTTTGACATGATGTTCCACGGTTTACGTATTCAAGCGCGTGTATGTGTGCGTGCATGCGTGCGCGTGTGCTGACATGATGTTCTACGGTTGATGTAATCAAGTGCTCCTGCCTGGTGCATTGAGAGGGTTCCGTCGTGTTTGGTGGCGTAGTACTGCGAGTACACGGCCGCCGCCAGCTCGTCCCGCACCGTCGCCAGCACGCGCCCCCAAGGCCCGCACATCCCGCAGAGGTCTGTGTGGTAGCAAGTATCACATATTTGTTACTGCAGCACCACCTGTTACAGAGCATGTGTACTGCCATGGTAAGGTGCGACAGGGCTGTTACAAAAGGTGTACGTGCCCTGCACTCTGTGCAAGCGCGTGCGTACACCTGCACACATTTCGCGTTTTTTGTGCCCGGTGCACTGTGTTCGTGTGCGCGTACGTGCGCGTGTGTCTGTGAAGTACGTGTGTGCCCGTGCGCACATGAGCATGTACATGTGTGCCGGGCCACGCAGTGCAATTACCTGTTACTACACAGGTCTGTAATGTTACCACCATAGTGTGGTACGCAGTGATCTGCCCGTTCGAACATGCATCTTGTGCATGTGCATGTCGTCGGTGTTACCGGACAGCAGCTGGCAGCAGACGGCGGTGCGGAACTCCTTCGCACTCACGTCGTCCGCTTTGCTCTTGGCAGCGACACCACCACCCTCCGCGCCGCCGCCGCCGCCGCCGCCGCCGCCCTCGCCTTTTGGCGGCAGGTTCTGGCTCTTGTGAAACGCCTCCGCAAGCTTGACCTGGCAAGGAGGGTTTGCTCAGCGTCTGCGTGTGCGTGCGCGCATGCATGCATGCATGCATCCAAGCCTGTGATATCGAGAGAGCATGCGACTACCTTTCAGCACGTACACAAACACACAAGCACCCCAACAAAACCACATCCCCCCCCCCCCCGACTCACTTCGCAGTACAGCGCTGCGGATCTGAACCTCGGAGGATTCCCCTGTCCCCTCGGCGTGGGCGGTTTGGACGAGGAGGACATCGACTCCGCCCAGCCGACGGCACTGAGGCCGGGGGGCCACACACCCGCGACAGCGGACACGCCGTCGGGGTCGCTCTGGGACCTGAGGAGGTAAATGTGATGGTGATTAGTTGCGCGAGTATTGAGTAGGTGTGAAGAAACGAACAAGCACAGTCAGACGAGTGCGTCAATGCATGTGTGTGTGCGCGCACGCAGCTATTCAAACGTACTGGCAACAGACCAATCAATGAACACGAATTTAACAGAAAGACAAGCAAGCAAGCAAGCAAGCAAGCAGGGAACAGACTACAAGGAGCATCGAATGGGAAAGAGATTAGATCAGCAACACAGAGAGAGAACAATAGTATACAAACAAAGAGAGACAAATACATACAACCCAACAACGACATACACACGCAAATAAGCAACCCAAGAAACAAACCAACAAATGTAAACATACTCGCACAGATTGCAGACAGGGCCTCTCACCTTTTTGTTCGGATCTCTCCAGTGCGCATCCCATACCCAAACCCACCGCTTGTGCTCGCCTCATTGTTGCTGTGAAGCCTGTTATTCCCTTCACCCCCTAACCCATCATTACCACCACTGCTAACACCAGCTTCATTTTGACTAGACACAGAATTGCTGCTGGTATTGTTGAGGTTGGTGTTGGTGTTGGTATTGTTATTGCTTCTGTTGTTGGTGGTGGTAGTGGTGGTGGTGCTGTTGCTGTTGCTGTTGTTGTTGTTGTTGTTGTCTGTGATGTGCTGCTCCTGGCCGGAAGTGGTCGGTTTGGAACGGTCCACCGCTAGCGGCGGTATGAGAGGCAAGCGCAGCATTGGACTTCTTTCTTTGCTGTTGTGATGACACGTGGCGCTGCTCACGGCCGCGGCGGCGGCGGCATTGTCGACTTTGTTTTTCTGCTCATTTTCCCAGCTTCTGTAAGAAGGCAACCAAACACAAGTCACGTGACAGATGCACCGCGTTTCCTGCGCTGTATTATATCATATAATACAGCGCAGGAAACGGCTGTACATGATTTATAAGCAGCCTGCATAGCCGAGCTTGCAGCTCCCGGATATGCATACCATGGACGATGGTATGACGCTTGACCTAATAAACAAGAACTTCAGCCGAATCACTCATGAGATGCTTAATGTACCAGACCTCATGAGCCTTGGTACAACGTAATATATACTCGAACTAAATGTACTTTCTACAGCTCATAAGACATTTTTTGTAAAAGGTATAAGTCGTAGTAGAAATGCTTAGCACACGTGCATGCGCTGGTTAGCAGGGGCGCACAAGCAAATCAGCAACCAGCCTGAGCACACAAGGCTCTGTGTTGCACCTGGCGTTGTATGATATGCAAAAACATAAAATGTATTATTATAATCATGATGTGCTCGTTGCTTGTCATGTTTACCTTTGACATACATTTTACTTTGTATCACACTATGTGTTGCAAGATTAAAGTTTAAGAAATACCGCATGACTTATCACACAGTATGTCACTGCGCGATAGATGTTTCTTCATGTATTGGAAAATTTTCATAGATTGCCATTGTCAATTGCCATTTGCATTTGATATTGCAAGCGACTTAAATCAAACTATCGGTCAATGTTCAATCAAAAATAATCCGTGCGCATGAAACAACATCAGTGTTTACAATTGTGTCATATCGACAAGTTTTAGCAAGCAGAATCGTATTAAAGTGCCGCTTGCAATTATAAGCTTTGACGCATCGACCATGCTACGCGTTGCCTTCATTACCAACCAGCATGTGCCATAACGTCGGATATGTTACATTTGGAGGTGCCAGAGCTAAGCGTACGCATTCATGCTGGGGTGCGCCGAGCGGGTTGTTGGACACACACGAATGTGTGACCATCTAAAAGTTATTCGTTTGTATGTACAAGTGCAGCAGAGTGCGATGCAAGTGACATAGGCGCCGGCATGCCGGGGCAACGATAAAACATAACGAAGATCTTGTGTGAATGAATGTGTTGCACAATGCATAAACACCATGCACTGAGGCACACATGGTTTAGCAGCATGCGAGCTGTATTTATTGAGTTTTGATTATAAGCATAACTATTACAACTATGCTGTGTCCAGTACAAGAAGGTCTCAATGGGCACAACAATGGGCACAACAATTGCAAGTACGCACGTTCACCACTTGGCTGTATGACTGACAACATCAACGGGATGTTATAGAGCCTTCACAACATGCCACTCCAATCAATTGGGTTGAAGTGCTTACGGTTGCTCTCGCGTGCTTCATTACCTCCATCGTGCGTATTAATATAAATGTTCACCTTGTACCGCTTAACATCCCTCGTGTGCTGTCTCAAATACATACCGATAGCATGGATAGTTGCAACCAATGATGTCTTTGTAATAAAGTACTTGCAGCCTTTAGGCTGGTCGAAAATAACATCGTCATAAAAGACATTCATGAGATGCCTTTCGTTATTTTGGTAAGAAGGGGGGGTAGGGGCATGATTTAAAGGCAAAGATATTGTATTTGCAATTCAATAAATGAATACTTTCATTGGTAGCGATAGACTCACTGTGTCGCATATCCCGTTGTTCTTGTGGAACATTACAAGCGCAGTACCATTGAAGACTGATGGGGGCTTGAACTACTCAAGCGCTCACAATTGTCGCACACGAGCTTTATGGTTTGTTACTTTTAATAGCGTTGAAGATACAAACTTCTTGCGATCCACATCTCGCGTTATAACGTATTGTACATATGATATATGCGCAAGCATTAACAATAATATTACTCAGCGCAATGCTGACACAACATCAACAGTTGCTGTTGTATTAGCATTGCACCGCACCAACCTTGCATATATTGTAAGTGAAAGCAATGGCTGTCGCAATGTTGATCCGGTCATCATCACAATGACGTCGTTGAATATATGAATAGTGTTTTAAAGATCTTTTACAAATACCACATCTGTCAATTGAAATATCACCAATATGTTGCAAAAATGTATATGGCATATTGAATTTAATGTTAGCAACGCTGTATTGTAACATTTATACTAAGTATTAATGTTTATTAACCGGATATAAGTTGCCAACCAACGGGGGCTTTTCATGGCTATCCAAACATAATCTTATTCGTTTGATTCGCGTGAGTGTTAATCTAATGTCCGCCAAAATGTTTTCGATTGATACATGTGTGTGTGTGTGTGTTGTAATACATGCGGGCCTTGGTAATTGTGGCTTCAGTGATTGCGGCATATCGTACTGCTGCAATAACATTCCTTAGTTGTGGATTTATGGTCATCGCCACGTTGTTATTATATTGTTTTCTGCCAAGGCTGTATGAAGTTGCGTCGATCGGTAAGTCGTGGTCGTGTCGAAATCCCCAACCTTAAATGTCATAGATATCACATAGCAGCATCCGATGTGCTTAATGAAAGAGCGGTGTTAATTTGTCATTTGCTTCAGCTACGCCCAGTCTTCTTCAGACACCCGCTTAGAGCATGGCCGCTACATTTCCGTACACCATATGGCATATGACCTTAGCCTACCAATTATACAAATGTTGCGCTTCTCTTATAGCGTGAGACAGTTTGATGTCGTTTTTTTTGGAAGTTGTCCTTGAAATGCAAGGCTTTGTAGTACGTGTCGATACAATAGCAGCAAATCACGCGTTGTATGTAATATATTATTGATTTACTATGCAAGTCTTAACCAAAGGATGGTGTTCATGACGTCGTTTGATGGCAGGTGCTAAAGCGCCAATCAATTTATATTGGAATTGGTGATATTGGCTAACATCACCTGTTGCGTTATTGCAAGTCCGTGAATCCTCATCACTTCAATCTTCAACGACGTTCAATATCGTGCAAAAGGCAGATTGTTTCTGCATCTACGAATACAATAGCATGATCAACGTGTTGAATAAAAGGTTTGAACCAACTGAGCTCGCCGCAATCCGAAGGAGAGTGGTAATTAAATCATAGTTCACGATAAAGTCCTCTCCAACGTCACGCAACATTTGGTTTTTTATGCACTTAAAAAGCCTTATAATCGTATGTATTGGCTGAGCAATTGTTATGCAATTGTTATGCAACGCCGTCGACGGTGTACCCAGAGCAGTGGAGATTGCATCGGTATTCACGATGTGTATGCTAGCACACGTGGCACGCACGCACGCAATAACCATAATAAAGCCAGAGAGTGCGCGACACACGTCACGTCAACGCGATGGAGAGAGAGAGAGAGAGAGAGAGAGAGAGAGAGAGAGAGAAGCAATTACACGCATAAATACACGCGAACACACTCACTCATGACATTATATACAAGCACGGCGCATGGAATCTACTGTACATACTTGTTCCCACTTAGCCCCCACTCCTACCATGCCATACATAATGCCACCAAATGCTAATGTAATTGAGAAATGACACACTTGATAGTAAGGGGTAAGGGTAAAAAGAATAGGAAAGGTTAAGGGTCAGCGTGTGCAGGCGGTCGTGCGGTGGCAGATGTGTGCTCTAGCGTTGGTGACGAAGGGGGGCCGTCAGATGGGGCGAGAAGGCGGCTGTTCAGCTGAAGGTGACGTCCACCATCGGTGCGCCGTTCTGTCCTGCTCAGCAGGCGCGGTGATAGCGTCAGGGTATCGCCGCAGTTGTCACGGCGATTATCATGTGCTGCTGCTGCTGCGGTGAGGGCGGCAGCGGTGATGTGACGCTAATTGATAGCTGGTGACGTGGCGAGCCAGCAGTCCCGGTACGGATTGCCGTCGTTCGCCTTGCTGCCGCCGAGACAGCTGCGCTGTCGCCGCTGCTGACGTAAACGTTGACAAGTCACATGACAGTTGCATTTGTGCAGTCGCAGTGTTTCGCTCTTTTTCCGCCGCATTCTTGCAGTCATAAATGCAGTTGGCGAGGGTCAGAGGGAGGGTGAGAATGGAGGTGAGGGGTAAGGCAAGGGTCCGGGTGAAGGTGCCAAGGTGAGAGTGAGGGTAAGGGTGAGAATGGAGGTGGAAACGAAGGCCAGGGTGACTGGGAAGGTGCCAAGGGGAGAGTAAGGGTGAGGGTGTGTGTGTGTCCCCAAATCATACTGGCATGGGCAGATTACTGCTCCTCGTGCTCTGTGCGTTAAAAGGTTGCACGATCTGCTTATACAGAAAACAAGTGTCCACTTAATACATGCA
Organism: Chlorokybus atmophyticus; assembly: GCA_009103225.1. NCBI lineage: Eukaryota > Viridiplantae > Streptophyta > Chlorokybophyceae > Chlorokybales > Chlorokybaceae > Chlorokybus > Chlorokybus atmophyticus. Next base: position 1,748,943 of record RHPI01002069.1, read on the forward strand.
CGGTGTCTTGCATAGCAACTTTAGCAATGTCTTCATCAAAGCATGTCGACCGTGTTGCGTGCCATCTCCGTCAGCAACGAGACTAAATTCTCCATGAAATCAGCTCGATAAGTACATAGCCGATAAAACCGCAGCACATGTAAAGTAATAATCAACGGAAATATAGGCTTATCTGATTTGCTATACAACTTCGTTGCGATGCCGACTTTAACGGTTCGAAACACACGTACATCTAAGAACGGATCGCTTTCGCCTTCATGTGTTTTGGCCACCGTCAACATGGTTGCCGGATATATGCCTGCTGCGGGTGTAACATGTTGCTGGTACAGCAGGTGGTCGAACTCTAAAACCTCCGCCGTGAACAGATCATTAATGTAACGCAACACCTATGTGCTCATGCTGTGAAAGAGGTCGGCATTCGCTGTGAGCTTGGGCTGCTTCATGAAGTCCAACTCGTTTGTCAATAAAAAGAAGTTGGCTAGGTACACGCCCGCGCTGTTGCCCATGGGAATGCCGATGGTTTGCCGGTATATGAGATCCTGTGCCGCCTTGACATACAAGTTTTGCAAGATATTTTGCAACATGGCGCGGAAGGTAGCAGCATCGAAAGTCCTCGTTGTGCTGCCCTGGGGGACCGCTGCATATCCAGCACCACGTGTCCACCACGGTCTCCCCTTCTCCTTGTCAACCAGTATTTATAGATGTGTGTGACGATGGTGATGATGTTAATATTCAGTACACTTGTTAACTAGCTGTGTAATGCGTTGTATATGTAGCAAGGCTTCATGTTCTATCTTCGTGTACAGAGAGGTGAAGTCGTACGTCTCTAAGTGACACATGGTCGGCTTTTGCGCCGCCCTGTGTGTGATGTTGTAGTGTGTCTTCAAGCGTTCAAAGCCCAAAACATCCTGCAAGATCCATAATGTGCCGATGACGTGTAGTCTCAACTCCTCCGTCCACACCGCATTCACCATTGGTAACAATGCTTGATACCCACGAGTCAACCATACGCTCGCTTCTGACAGCGTCGTGCCAGTTGCCGCAATGAAGCGTAGCGCTAGCTGTGATTTGTGCAACTTCAGCAACAGATACATGTGGGATAATGTCAATTCTCGGTGTTGCGCAACGAAGCCCTGTTGAGTTGTCCACTCTTTGTGCATACGCACATTGTTGGTGTACTTCAATCACACGCAACCAAGCCAGAATTTAAGTTGTTTGTAGTATCGGCGAAATCGCTCAAATTCTGTGCATTTTATATGGGTTAAAGGATATAAGGCGTTGTTTATATGGTTAACCACAAAGTGAGCAAGACCGGTTGATAGCCTTTGCATAAGGCGAGGATGAAGTCTTCGCTGCAATACGGGGTGGTTGAATGATGGTGTAATGGTCATACCCCTCCGCCCCATAATCAATGTGAGCATTTTTACGAGAAACGCACGGCGATGTAGGTGCCCTACATCGCCGTTGACAAGCATCTACAGGGCTTAAGCCGAAGCCAGATAACAAGCCGCCACGTGTGTAGCCTGCGCAACGAAAGTCGAGGCAGCTGAAAACGAGCTGGGCGTCGCCAACACTCACGTGGGCTGTCCTCTCACTCGGTCGCCAGAGCCATTGACTGTGTAATGCGGTTAGGCAGGGCCGATTTGGCGACCGCGTGAGAGGTTAGCCACAAGGACTGACTGATGGTAACATGAGACTTGCCACGACTGACTTTCGTTGTTTAGCAAGGTGACACTATGTAACAAACCCATTTTGTTTTATATGTTGTGATATGAAACTTTGGTGTAATATATGCAAAAACATTAATCACATATGGGAAGAGATTGTATGGTTTGCGCCATTTGACGGGTGTAAGGTCATGTATCAGCGCTTATGGCTGACTTTTCAATATCGCACCCAAGAATAATACGTAAATGTTTAAAATAATGAGTAAGCTGTCCTCCACGACGTCAATGTCCCATTATTGATACAGCACAATATGTTGTTAATTGCAAATGAATCACAAACAATAAGTTACACCACAATAACGCATAGTGTACACAATACTATTGCATGAACCATACTACGATAAACATGATTTCATATATCAATCCGCATACATGAACGAACTTGCGTTTTGGTTATTAATCATGACGTTAACACTCCAGAATGCTTCAGCAAACGCATTTCCTGCTGGGCTTGGCCATGCGAGCAAGGCATTCACTTTTTAAAAGTTTGCGATTACTTCAGCCCCCATATGAGGGCTGAAGTAAAGCATTGAGGAGCCATTATTACAAGCGCGCATCGTTATGCCAAGTACATGTCACATCTTAATTAATTAATTAATTGTATACTGGTAAATATGTACATAGTTATAATTAGATATAGATTGTGATTGTGCAATATCATTCTGATATCATTGAAACATATGTGTACAACAGATATACTTCCGTTTTTAAAATTATTTTTTTAAAACCTGGGTGTTAATCTGAGCGATTATGTAACGCAATGCATAATCCACAAGGATAAATATTGTGTTAATCCATCACCATATTATAGATCACAAGATGGGCGTGAATTCATTGACATAAAGCGCTTATGACTACTCATCTCATGCAATAAGATAATACTCGTGCGGATGTACGCGAACTCATATCAACATGTTATTCCCTTACCTTAACCCTATAACATAATGAGTACTAAACAAGCTTTAAAATGAAAAGCTGACTTTTTAAACAAAGATTTGCTATTATAGCAATAATGATTACCATAAGCTCTTTGTATTCATTTAATACAGACCATGCTCTCATCAATGAAGCGTACTTTTGGGCAACCCTCTGGGAGCGACTTAGATTACACTATCCGCATTGATTACATCGACACATTCCAAGACGCATGACAATTTTGCAAATGATGGTTGTACTATAGCACAAACATGATGTACGTATCACAACCTATGTTTATACATACATACATACATACATTGAATAAAAACATGTAATGCGCGATGAGTTTGCAAGCTTGCTTTAAGGTGCTCGAAGCTTGTGGCAATGACACATTGTCAGCTGTGGGTCATAGCCCGTGATCCATGGCCATGCACTTGAACAAGGTGTTCCTTCTTACTGCACGAAGTCGCACAGAGCTTAGCCAAGCATACTTTTATATATGATCGCACATCAAGTTCAACGGGTATTTTGATACTTCGACCATTGAATTATTAACGACTTACTTGCTGTTGAGTAACTTTACTCACATTACATTTAATCGCTGATTTTTTCACAAAGTGACTGCATTATTAACGCATGTGCAAACGTTCATTAATATAATAGCATGCACGGTTTTAATAATTGCAGTGCATACATTACAAAGCACATCATGCATGTGTGCGTTGCCCGTGCTGTTGTCTATTGTTGTCATCTGAGCTAAGCATGACCAACATTCTACCGTATGTTAGTAGTTCAATGCGATGCGACCATATTTTCATAAAACAAACGTCTCAAGCAGCAACCCTCCGATTAACACATGCACTACAACTGCAAGTTGTTCCTATTGCCGTGTTGGTTTATGACGACACAATTGCAATGTGCATTACAACAAACACAGCATTTCCTTCTGACGTTGTGTGGTTGCACAATTAGTCATAGCACTTAGCGCGCCACACACGTAATCATGCATGATTGTACCTGAATGCTTAGTGTGCGAAAAGACAAACGGGCTATCACCATTGCATCCAGATACCGTGCTCATACTTGACGAAACAGCAATGAGTCAAGCATCTAATATAAGGTGACAAAATTCTGACTAAAGTCAACCACATGCACAATGTTGCGCAATGGCTCAAACACAAATGCAACGTCATGTCAAGCTAGCCTCTATATAAAACTTCTATGTACAAATGTAGCACATGCTACAACATATTTGGCACTGGCAGAGCCAATCCAGTTGGAGCTGTGCCAGACACAGCACCAACCGTTGTGCCACTACTACGCCAGCAGTGTATGATACAACTAGTAGTACAATGATGCAATGTCATCAGCTATGCCTGAGCTAGAGCGGTGGGTCCCTAATTACCTGAGGCACGAAGTCGTGCTGGACATACCTACTGAAGTAGTCGGCGTAAACCTCATACCTTGCAGTCATGCGGAAACCCCACTTGTCTTTGACTTGCTGACAGAGGTTGAGATCCATCTCCGCAACCATTAGCCCATCTCGACACCTGCCACACATTATTGAAACTCCAAACACTTGCAACTCAATGCAGTAGTTTCAGGGTTGACACACAACAACACCTGCTCAAGCTTGGCGTGCGCGATGCATCGGGAGCGGCAAAGTAGCTCGAGCCATAGAAATGACCAAAATCATTGTGTGCAGGCTTGCCATCACCAGAGGTAAAGGCATTGGGGAAAGTCTCCGTGCCCACCCGGTTGATGGACCCGACAAAATAGCTGTTCGCAATAGCGGCGTTGCGGCCTTCAATTGCCCACATGGGCTCACTCAACGAGCCCACTGTGGCAGAGGGGTTGAAGACTATCTCTGCACCGTTCATGCCAAACACCTGCACATGAAGTCAGTATCAACACTCGTGATCACTGCATCATTGTATCACGTGTGCCAGTGACAAAAGACACTTGATCATGCTGACACTATTGCTACATGCCTGCCAGTTCATGGGATGGTGTCGTCCATAGCAGATGTTGACAGCAATCTTGCCATAAGCGGTCTCAAAAACCGGGTGTCCAGTGTTGCCCTCCATATAGTATGTGCTCTCGTTGAAGTCACCAACACGAGGGATGTGGTTCTTGCGATGCTTGCCAATAACATTACCTGCAGCAGCCCAAACGAATGTAGTGCTGTTGCTCTACGGCATTATGTCTGATAGCATAAACACAAAGTCATGTACCCAGCAACTGTAACTGTACCATTGTTGCCAACTATGACAGCAGTGTTCCAGATTGTTCCCCCGTGCGCCTCATCACGCTCAAGTATTGGACTCACAATCACCATATTGTGCTTGCGAGCAAGCTCCTGGCAGGGCAGCAGCACGCAGATTAAGAATGGCTCACAATTCACATAGACCAGACACACAGGTCCTGTTCGTGTTCAATCAGATTGCTAAGCCTTGGCCTTTGTGGAATGCAGCATCACACCAAGTAGGTTGAGAGCAAGCCAACAAACGAGGTACCTCACCTGAATGAATATGGTGGACTCGCCCTTTTCTGCGCTTTCTGCAAACTCGCACCAGCTTCTTTCCCGCGTGCAGAACCCAAAAGGCATAGTCCAGGCCTCCTGCATGAGCCAGCACAGAGTTGTGAGCATCAAAAGTGGGGTTTAAACACTTCGCGTGCAATGCAGTCTACCTGCAAGCAGAGAACCTTGACGCCAGCAGCACCAGCTGCGTCAATGATGTCACGCACGCGAGCCATGATCGCACGCTTCTGCTCGGGAAATGGTGCTGTCGTTGGCAGGACGATCGCATTCTGCACCAGGCCAACCTGAGGTACACAACATTACCAAGTAGTTGGTGAATATATTCAAGGCCATGCTAGCAACAGCAGTTGCCCTCCCAAACTGTGTCTTGCAGAAGGCTGTATAATTCCGATATAGCTCAACATTTCAACCATTCACAAGCAGAAACTGTCAAGTGTTGGATGTGATTATTACCTTGACAATGCGTGGAGCACGCATCTGCTCCGGAACAGCCACGAACCTGAAAGCCTTGCGCAAAGGAAGGAGCATAAGAAACCCTAAGACTTGTGTACAAAGTCTGGCTGACTTCCCACCAATAGCATCTGTCACACACTCACCTGCAGGTCAAAATTGCCCTTGCTTGCCGCCACCAGGGCGCGGTCATCCACCTTTAGCTCAGCCACGGGCGACCCGTTGTTGAGGCCGAGCATGACACCACGCGCAGCCGCGAGCGCATCCGGCGGCAAGTGCGCCGCCAACAGCGCGTCCAGAGACTCGTGGCCGGCAAGCGTGGCGTCGGCATCCTTGTGCTTGTGCGAAGCCTGCACAGATAAATGAAACTTTGACACACGCTCACCATTCTACCTGCGATATATATAAGCTTACAAGGACAGTGGGTGGGGTACTGATTAGTGTGCGCAGAAGAGGATAGGTACTGTTTGTGTTGGTATGTTGGTGTGTTAGCTGTCGTGTTTGAGACGACAATCTGCACGCTCGACTACATGTGCGACCGCGATTGCTCGTGCCCCACCAACTTGATGAAAGAGAAGAGCACGTGCACAACTACTTACTCCAAGCAGTTCAAGTTGTGGCTTGGCCACTGACTGGTAACAGCAACGACCAAGGATGGAGGCTGTTTTCTGTGCAATTTATTAACATGTACTTGGTGAAGGGCTTGCTGTTAAAAGGGAGAATATGTCAATTACAATCAATTGGCATTCCTGAAACAGCAGTTGAATGACATTCCACAACAACTGAAGCACGATGCGCAGACAATTTGTTTACTCACAACGTAATCAAGCAATGCACGTGCCTCGAGAAGCATGTGAACAAGGGACCGAACCAGCTGTGATGCATGCTGAAGTACTGATCTTTACTGTACCACTTCGTCATGCAGTTCAGCAAGGTTGGCAGAAAAGCACGCGGAATCCTACCGATCCATCAGCCGGTTTGCAAATTGGTAGCAAAACCGAGAAGGTCATTTACAACCACGACGACACAGTACCTCTGCGCCCCCGCCCTCGCCATTGACAACGTCGCCCGCCATGCCGCCGCCCGCCGTCACGCCAGCACCAATTTTTGGGTTAGGGTGAGAATTTTTAGTTAGTGCTGAGTACGAACCAGCTCCACGGAAACCTGTAAGAAGAAACGGGTTCGTTCACGACTACCGTGACCAGAACTTTACGTATACTTGTTGACTCTTCTTGTTTGTTTTTCGCTTCGTATGCCGTCCTACAGCTAGTTCCGGATGTTTCGTTATTTGAAGTGTTTGAAAAGTCGCGCGGAGTTTTGTTTCTGCCGGCGAGTCAATGTAAGTTGAGCTGTTGGCGCGCGAGGCGCGCGGCCCTGCGGCGGCTGATTTCTGGCAATCCGTTAAACTGCTAGGGTATATTCACCTTATTTCGGAGTTGACCCTAAGTTTGTGAATGGTGAGCATGCAACGTTCGCCTATAATAAAATAAAGTGGAATTTACAGGGATAGTAGATCCCATTAAAAGCTATTTAACAAGCTACGGACCGGCTTGAACGACCATGTACTGCGCTTGTACCATATCATTGTTTGTATGTCAACTGACCATACCATTGGTACCCCTGATTTTCACAATGCTGGGATTGATAATAACTTCTGCAATACTTCACCAACTTGGGTGGCGTTGAGCGCTACGGAGTAATTTATTCTGTTGTAGAATTAGGTTTGCAAGTTTTTTATATTATACGGCTATACACCCCAAGTTAATCCACTTCAAGTGATCTACCCTATAAACTCCCCTACACAAGGTTATCTCCACGGTGGTATGATTGTTATATCCAGTCTGGGCCGCCCAAAAGTTGGTGGCGGCCACAAAAGTGATGTACAAGGTCACCACCGGTCTTAACCACAATAAATTAGCCATCTTTTACCCTAGGAGCTGTCAAATAGCTTTGAGAGTAGTGTGTTACTTCCGAAGTTAGGGTCAACTCCGATTTTGCGGAAACCCCAAAACCACACCCTACTTTGGCGCACCGTCCCATGATAGCAATACAAACACCGCCGTGTACATAAAATCCTCAACTTCAAGAACATAACTACACTGCCGCCGAGTAAGCAACGTAGCAAAGGTTACAGGCTGAAAACCTCAAAAAATCCCGAAGTTAGGTGAAGTTACCCTAGTGTGTTGTAATACATTTTACGTACGAGAGTGCTTCTGAATTGTTTTTTTGGTTTTTGAATACGTAAAGTTCTGGTCACTACGGTACTTGATCACGACTTGCTGATCCGGTGTTCAATGTCACTCAGGAAGGACGACGTCACGTCAATCCGCCGAAAGCGTGACGCGGCTAGTGTGACTCAGCTATTCGCTGCGAACAATGGCTGCGTCGCTTTTTACGTGCCATGCATGTTTTGCTGGCCAATCGATGCATGCCCTTGCCGCCAAGTTGCGTTGCCGAAATTATTGAGAGAAGGACGCTTGCTTGCCTGCCTTTAGTCGCACGTGGCGCACCGATGTGAGCCAGATGCGTGCTTCTTTTGTGCAAACTTTACAAACCAGACAGGCCCTAGGCCTAGAGATTGATGGAAGGGAGTTAACTTGCCTGTGTAGTGTAGTAAAGTGACTCTACTGTCTTGCACGCAGTCAACACGTTGACAACATGACTGACGCAATGGCTGTCCCGGTTCAGCTGCTCAACAGGGACCCCGTAGAATGCATTGCATCAGTGCAGGTAGCAGGGTACCAGGTACCGCAGATACTGTGCTTGCACCAATGGGAAACGCCGGTGGCCATGCTGTGCGTGCCATGTGTCACCTACCTTGTCAAGGACTGCCCAATATGAACTGATGATGCAAAGGCAAAGCAGTCCCATTGCAGTTGGTTTCTCAGTCTACTGTAAGAGAAAGGCCTGTGCGGAATGACGTCGCTCGCTAGTCCTGCTGGAGTCCCCAGGCATAGATCAGTGGGGAGTGTTCACAGTAGGCTGCCAGCTAGCTACGCAGCGTTGCCGCGCTGCGTAGCTAGCTGGCAGCCTACTGTGGCTACTGGAGAAAGTGACTGCCTCACAGTAACAGCAACATTCAAGTCAGATTGATGAAAAAGGTACGCATGGCATATAAGCAAAGTATGCAGTTCTAGCTCGAAAACTACACCGAACTCTCAGTGTAAGTTAAGCCAAGATACTGCCAGGTACCATGCATTGGGGAGAGAATAAGCCTTAGAATCCATCCTTATTTCACGAGAGTTGCCCGGGCGACGTCGCCTCACTCCGAGCGAGGTGTATCAGTGTGAAAGGTCAGATTGAGTGTGAAAGGTCAAAGGTTTTAATCCCAACAGTATCAGAGTAGCGTAATCAGTACAGCAGCGAACCGCCCCCTTTACGAGGTAGTACAAAAACCCCCCAGCCTCCCTTCCACTTCACAGAACAAACAGCAGCCGCAGTAGTTGCTACACCCTCGTCTCACCTCTACCACCTCCTGCTCCTTCTCCTCCTCAGCCATGGCGACCATGCGCGCCTCCCTCCTCGCCCTGGTCCTGGCCGTAGCTGTGGCCGCCGTTGCTGCGGAGAATGGCCCCGTCCGCCTGCAGAACTCCCGCTACTCGGAGGCGCTCGGGTCAAAGACGCCGCACCCGAGATACTCTGGATCAGGAGGCATTGTCCGGACACTGGACCTGCCTGACGTATGTGTTGGTGTGGGGAGGTGTGGGTGAGGGGTCTCTCTCTCTGTGTGTGAGTGTGCGGGCATGCATGTGTGTATGTGTCATTTTGACTGTGACTGATGTGTATGTTCATGTGTGTCTCAGTTGGACAAGACCATGGTGAATGTGTGGAGGGTGACTCTGTACCCTAGTGGACTGATGCTTCCCACCTTCGTTCCCGGCGGCCGTGTTGCCATCCACATCATTTCAGGTGTGTGGTAACTACATCTGCATTCATGCATGCAGTACGCATGTGCCAACAGATACCAACACACCCACATTGTTGTGCTTGACAGGCAGCGCCAGAGCCATGGTGACCGATGTGGTGGGTGTCCCCATGCCCATGCGCGACCTCGGCCCCTACGACTCCATCCTCATCGGCGCAGACCAGGTGTACTCACTCCTCAACATCGGCGAGGGCAACCTCGAGGTCATCATCTACGTCATGTGAGTGTGTGTGTGTGTGTTTGAGAGGAAAAGAGAGTGAGGAAAACCACATACCCACATCATCTTTGTGTATGCCAGTCTGCGTGACCGCCTGTTCTACCCTATTCGCTTTGCTACACTCACCGGTGGCAAGAACTCCATCCTCGCTGCTTACTCCGACGTCGTCCAGCGCTCTGATTTCAACGTCTCCAAGGCTCTCTACAACGAGGTGTGTGTGTTTGTGTATACGTGTCCATGTGTGTGACTTGGTCTCTGACTTGGTTGGCTCTCTCACTCAGGTCATTGGTGGTGCCACTGAGGATGATTATGTTACGCTCGCCAAGCCTGAGCTCTTGACAAGGAACCTATACCAGGAGCGTCCTGGCTTCCCTCTCACCCCCTTCCCCAACATCTTCAACCACGATGGAGGTACTCATACACCCTCCATGTGTGTGTGTGTGCGTGGCTGATTGTATGTGATATTGCAGGTTTGCCTGCGGCTCAGATTATCCGTCTTCAGCCTGAGATCAACTCCAGCCAGTACATCGCTTTCACCTTGGAGCCAACCGCCATCGAATTGGCTGTCGGCAAGGGAGGACCTGTGAGTGGTTGTTGACTGTGGTCTTGCACTCCCATGTTGTGTCGACACAACTTACCCTCACATGTGGACACCACCATGTTGTGTCACACAGGGCGCTGTGCTCATCCTGAACTACGTCAACAACGCCATGCGCTACGTGTACATCTCAGGTAGAAGAGTGGCACTATGTTGGTAATGTCACCCACATCCACTTGACACAGCAAGAGCGATGTGATGTGAACTTTGTATGTCTCACTGTTCAGAGGGACGCACTCGCGTTGAGTTCGCCACTCCGGACGGTTTCCCCAAGTTCCGCAAGACCCTGAAGAAGGGCGACATCGTGTTCATCCCTCCTGCGCACCCCGTCGTGTTTGTCGGCCCGTGCGACGAGAAGTACGAGCTCATCGCCTTCATCACGCGGTTTCCTCCGACCACGTTCTCACTCTCTGGCGTGTGGAACCCAGCGGCTCAGGTACATATGCCTGTGTGTGTGTGTGTGTGTGTGTGTGTGTGTGTAGAGGCAGAGAAGTTAAGAATGTAGTGCGTGTGCGTGTGCGTCACACAGAGAAGTTGAGATGGCGTGTGTGTATGTGTCATTGACAAGCCACTCAATCTTCACTGTTGTGTGCTCCACAGGTCAAGAACATCTACAACTCTTTCGATCCTGCTCTGCTGGGTTCTGCTTTCCCCGGTGCGTCGCAGGAGGGCGTGGACACCTTCTTCAATGCGCAGGGCAGGTCGCTGTATCTGCCCAACCAGAACTGCCCCGAGCTGTTCAAGGGCGTATTCTTCTGAATATATACCCTTTTGTCTGGCCTTAGAGGCACTAGAGAGACCTCAGCAAACCCATTTGTTTGTTACATGAGAGTGGCCTTGTAGTTCCCGAATAGGTAGGCTCTGTTGCAGCTGCGCTCAACTAGCAGTCAGGGCAGTTGAGTTGCACATGAAAAGTTCAATTTGCAGCCAATTCCATTATTATCTTTTGTGTCGCTCCAACGTACACTGCTGTGCGAGGCTCTGTTTGCGCTGATTGTGCATATTCGCGCAATATCATGACGCACACATGGTGTTTTGCAAACTACCTATACCACAGTCATCCACTGTCCATGTGGAAGCCAGTACAACACGTCAGAACTACGTCACTCCCTCCTCATTCTCCACAGGATAACTTCTACAACACCTTCAGCACCACAACTTGCCAGCAACAATGCCATGCAATGGACAAGCTTGCCCATAAACCCAAACTGATGTGGCAGAGTATAACCAGACTTCTCTGCCAACCGGGATGGGGCACCGCTGCAGACGGTGCCACCGACGGCGGAAGAGGCCGCCGTGCTCGCTGGGGGGTTGTGAGCAGTATGGCCCGTTTGCGCAGGGTGTATGCGCTAGCGCTGCTGTAATTGCTGGTGGTTTGTGGTTGTTGTAGGCATGGTCGCTGCCCCAAACCCTTGGCAGTGCTCTCTGTAATGTAGGAGTTGCTTGTTTGAAGACAACGTCCATGTTGCTGTGCAGCAGAGCCAAGTTTACCAGCTTTGCTCTTGCCGAGCGTGCAACTTATACGCACCTACTGTAACATGACAACACGTGAATGAGCAGGGCACACCCTTGTCAATGCCAAGCAGCAACGAAAACCTCTAGGCGTTGGGAGCTCCTTGCAATCGCATCAGCTAGCTGGATTGATTGCACGTGTTTGCGACCCAGTACAATCTACCATTGAGTGTCAGCAAGACCGATTGACCGTGCCAAGTCTGAAGCGCTCAGTGACGCTATGGGCAAATGACATAGATCAAACTAACCTCTCATATGCAGTCTTGCAATGCTGCCCCCCCCCCCCCCCCCCCCCCCCCCCNGGATCGAACACTCACACGATGCACGCTACTGCCATATCACTGGATGTGCCGAACGCATACGACATTGCACACAACATTTATCACTAACAAAACACGCGCTGCACATAAACAAGGTGTTTATGCGACGCAAACGCAAAGGAGGTTGCTACTGCTATGTGACCACTGCGAAGATCAGCGCTTTCCTTTCGGTTTAGCTGCGCCCTGTTTTCTTTGCTCCTTCTTGGCAATACCCGCCTTGCCTTTATTCACACCCAGGGGGTTGGCTTTCCCCCCTTTGCCTTTGGCACCTTTCCCCGCAGGCTTTCCTGCTCCTCCTCCCGTTTTCTTGTTTGCCTTCGCTCGCCGTTGCTCCGACTCCACGTTGTATGTTGACACGGCCTAAATTGCACAACTGGTGTCATGCGTGGTGCACACGATGACAACTACAGCCAATGCGAGTCACAATGTAGCTCATGGTCAACATTCATACCAGAAGCACAGGCCTGAGTGCGCGAGCACGTAAACTGATGCATGCCAACAGCAAAAGACATGTGCAAATTTCTTAAGCACATACATGCGGCTCTGTTGACACACTTATCTGCAACGCATCACTTTACCTTGTTGATGTCAAGGATGTCCGAGCTGTTCTTGGCAAGCACCGAGTCCACAAAACTCAGCATGCGCTTGCTCTCTTCTCCTCGCGCCGTCCTCGGCTCCACAGTGGGCGCAAACTGTGCAGCAGGTATAGAGATGTCACAACTCAACAACTCACTTTGTTTATTCGCACACACTCCTTGATAATCGCGAAATAGTGCTCGTCGCAAGCGCATAAAGCAATGCTCGAGTGCCACACAAGCGCACATGTGTGTTTAGCTGCAACAGATACCTTCCGCCTTTTGCCTTTTTGCGCCAAGTCTGGCCGCTCACCGGGCAGCTTCTTATCAAACTTGCCTCCGCTGGCTGTGGCGGAGGCGGCAATGGACGCCGCCTGCGCCAGCTGTCGCTTATCATGCTTTATCCTACCGGGCTCGGCTTTGGGCATGCCTCGCTCCACTGGGATGTGTGATGTCAAAGCGATAGTGCTGGCAAAGAGAAAGTCAGACAGTGTCAAAAGCACACTCTAATGTTGCACACCCACCTTGGAAGTGCTGATCTGCCATTGGCTTTTGCAGCAGCTTTGACATTGCCCAACTGCTGGGCTTGGTTCTTCGCCACTCGAGCTTTCTTGTCAACACGCATTTTTGAGAACGGATCTTCACCAGGAACTGCAATGAAAACATGAGTGAGCACGCAGTCTGTGTTTGTGCAAGATGGTCAACCTTGCGTTCATACAGCTCTGCTTGACTGCTATTTGGTTATGTGAAGCAGCAGTAAAACTTGCTCAGTACCATCAGAGGCTTTCGCTTCAATGTATGGAATTTCCTGTTCATCGTTGACCCGCTTGTAGCCGTATCGTCTCCTCCACTCTGCTGCCTTCTCATCGTACTCAAGTTTGCTCCGCTTCCGCTTCACTATACCTTTCTCCTTTGCAAAGCGCTCCCACCTGCACAAACCCCACAGCTAAGCATATAGTGCACCGTGCGCGTTACTGTTGGCACACCATATGCTCATCTGTTAATGTGTGTACTTACTTGGTGGGAGGTTTGGGCCTTGGCAGAGGCTTATGTCTGGGAAGTGGAAACGTGGGAGCAGGCAGCTCGACCATGCGGCCTCCAACATCCACAGGCCGCGAAGGCAACGCGAACAGCTTAGCCACCAGAGTCTATTTGCAAAGACATGTATTATGACCACTCGAATGGCCCTTACACAACCTAACGATGTGCATGCTTACTGCGTGCACACTACTACTGCTCACACGAACAGTGGCTCACCTGCAGGACAGAGCGGGCATGTGACAAGCATGCTGCTTCAACGTCCGACCTGTTACACGCAGTCCCACATCAACTATACGAGAATACACGTATGCAGTACATTTCCTTGCACAACAGCATGTGGAGCAAAGGACAATTGCTCTGGTTACCAGACATGATGTTTGACGACCAAGCATGAGAAAAGGGAGTTGCTATGCGCATGATGAACTTCTTCATGCCAATTGCCATTTTCGTGAGAAGCATTCCACTTTGCAATGTGAGGATAATCATGCTTGTGAAGAAGTGCTTACTTTGGGCCAAACAAGGCGGGGTCAAGGGGGCTTGGGTCAGACACCAGCAGGTTGCCGAGGTCAACCTCCAACGGACCCTCAAAAGCGCCTCTACAATCATACGCATCAAATGTCAAACAAACTGTCAGCAGCTTTCCCCAATTCCAACGCATGCACAAGATCAAACCCCTCTCACAGGCTACTGTGAGGCTTCGTCCCAAGCAACTCCTCCGTGGCTTTAAGCGGCGCAACGGCCGCACCACCCTCCCCGCCAACGCCTTCCATGTCTACCATGTGTTTTCACGCCCAGTAGCACCCAGCTGACCCACAAAAAACACTCCGCCAGCCACCACGCCGCTCACGAAGCCTCTACTCCCGCCGCCGCCGCCGCCGCCGCCGCCGCCGCTACCAGCTGGATCAGTGATCTCGTTTGGCTGTTCGCTGAACAACAGAAGCATGAGCCATAAAACTGAACATAAGTGAAGCCATGAACCCATGCGAGAGCTAAGCCAAGGTGTTCACTGCGTACTGTGAAACGTGTTCAATCGTGTTCAATCGTGTTCACTAGTAGCACTGAACCGTTGAATTAGGGCTTGGGCAGCGGCAGCAGCGGTGGGGGTGGTGGCGGCGGGAGGGGTGTGGGGTTGGTGGGCGGGCGATGACGCCGGAGCAGCTTGTGCTTGACCTCATCAACCCCGAAACGCGGGAAAACGCTCTCTTGGATCTCAGCAAGGTGCTGGCTACAGCAGCTGCTATTCATTGCGTTTGGTTAGGCAGACTTGTTTGTTTGCGTTGGAGGGCTTCCGTTGATGTTGCAATATCCATAAGAAAATACCACTCCCTTTGCTAGCAGTTAGCTCAGAGCATTTGCTCCTGTTTTCTTGCAAAAACTACCTTCGTGTTCATGTACTTTGTCGCGTGTGCTTGTTCGTGAGTTATGTGTACAATCCATGCAGCGACTGCAGATTCGTAAAGCTTATTCGTTAGTTATTGTTTTCTCATTGTGATTCTTTCTCCTTGCATCACTCGGGCAATCTTGCGCGAGCTAACGGTGTGCGTAAAAGGCTAACAGTGGACTGCTATTGAGACGTTGTTGATTTATTTACAGAAGCGGGAGGCGTTTCCGGATTTGGCGCCAATTCTTTGGCACTCTGTTGGCACCATCTCTGCACTTCTGCAGGTGCTGCATGCATTATTGAACTGCTGTTCAGACATGCATCGCTTGAGTTCTGCATGGTCATGTAGTTGAGAATCCATGCATAGGCATTATACCCACGCACGCATTATGATGACTCGCCTATCTTAGTATATCATTCAGTTTGATTGATGACCAATGGGGCTGAGTGTTCCTGTTTGGTCACGCGCAGGAGATTGTGTCAATATATCCGCTACTGTCGCCTCCTTCTCTCACAGCGCATGCTTCGAATAGAGTCTGCAATGCTCTCGCCTTGCTGCAGGTGCGCTGCAACCTTGTATGACATACCACTCAATGTATATACAGCGTATGCCATGCTGTTGTTCACATGAAGGGTTTCGCATTTGGACACCAACCTCTAGATGCATAAATTTATATCATACATGTGTCGTGTTGTCGTTTAGTCCTGCACTTGCGTGGGTGCGTGCATGTCTGTGTATGTGCGCTCGTAGTGCTGAATTTGTCAACTCAGACTGTTGATTTACCGCAGTGTGTTGCATCGCATCAGGAGACGCGCGGCTTGTTTCTTAACGGTGAGTCACATGCAGCTGTGCTGTGATGCTTCTCTTAGCAAGTGCTATGCAGTCTGTCGCTGCATGTTCGGTAAGTAGGCTTAACGCAGTCATGTGTTCACAGCACACGTGCCACTCTTTTTGTACCCCTTCCTGAATACTGTCAGCAAGACTAGGCCCTTCGAGTATCTGCGGCTCACCAGCCTCGGTGTTATTGGCGCTCTAGTCAAGGTGTGTGTCTCTTGTGCAGAATGCTTTTGTACAGCCTATTTTGTATGCATCACTTATATGGATATCAGACTGGGTATCATGTTCTGAATTTCAACGAGTTCAACGAGTGTTGAGGCATTGTTTATGTGGTTCAGGTTGATGATACCGATGTCATCAATTTTCTCCTGTCGACTGAGATCATTCCGCTATGTTTGCGAACAATGGAGATGGGCAGCGAGTTGTCCAAGACGGTCAGCGCATACTTAACTGGCTGCTCGTTGGCGTAGTGGAATGCAGCATTGCTGTCATACTCAAACATGACACTGAGGAGGTGTGCTGCAGGTGGCTACATTCATCGTGCAGAAAATCCTGCTCGACGAGGTGTGTGTCTCGTTGTTCCAATGCTGATCACATTGCGATGCCACATTTACACTTGCACCGACACATTTGTCAAGCAGGTTGGTCTGAACTACATTTGCGCAACTGCGGAGCGCTTCTTCGCCGTTGGAGCTGTTTTGGGAAGCATGGTGTGTAGTGTGTTGTGTCACTCAGCTTGCATCACGCATGCTCAACTGGCAATTGGGTAACATCAAATTGATGCCTGTTAAGGATAGCTCTGAGCTGGCAGAGCAGACTGACTTGTTGATGTCACGGATAGGTCTCTATGCTGGCAGAGCAGCCGTCAGTCAGGCTGTTGAAGCACATAATAAGGTGTTACCTCAGACTATCCGACAATCCACGGTGCGCATCGGTTTGAGTCTGGGTTCTTGTATCTTGCATCTTGAGTGCATGCATGCTGATTGAGTCTGGGCGCAGAGCGCGCGAGGCCTTGCGGCAGTGTTTGCCGGACCTGTTGAGAGACCCCAACTTTACCGCTTGCTTGAAGGTATGCACAACCATGCAGCCTCAAGGGAGCTATCCTTGTGTTCTTAGCCATGAACAGGCATTGATTTTCAGGAATGCATTGCAGGATGATGTGACGACGCGGAGATGGCTGGCGCAGTTGTTGATAAATGTTGGGCAGATGGGCCCGGGGGGCGGTGCTGGCGGCCTCTCTGGCCCGCCTCAACAGCCTCCATCTTGATGCCCGCTACCGGTGTAGCCGCTGTACATCTATGCCAAATAATTGTTGGCACACAGGGCTGGTTGCGCATCTGCCTGGCAGGCACGCCTTGAAGCCGCACCGCCCAGGCTTGTAGTCGTTCTGTACCTCTTACCTTATTGACTTGTATGTGGTTTAGAACGTGTTTATAGCGCAGCACCTTTGTACAAGTAGAGTTGGTTCGTTGAAGGAAGTACTCCCAGCAAGCACCCAAGCGCTGGCTTGAACTGAGATGTGTCGGTCATTGGTTGGGTAGCTTGTATACTACTGTATCTAGGTACTGCCAGCAACGTACTGATATGATAGGGAACTGCGCGTGGGACTGCTACAAAGGTGGCAGCAAGCTGCTTAGGCCAGTTCCAGCACAAGTTAAAGATGGGAGAGCTGGTGTTGCCCTGAAAAGCATGTGCTTTGCATCACTTCCATCCTGTGTACAAAAAAACGGCGAGGGAATTCACTGCGTGCAACATATACCATAGCAGGCACAACACAGCGCCGCCAGCAGCTGCATGCCACTAGCGCCACACGCAACATGACAATCACACATAAGCACCTTTAATACAACGACCGGGCTGAACTGTGTTCACCTACTTCCACATTTACTCTACCACTACAACTACCCCACCCTGTCAGTCATGCATGCATGCAATCCTCAGAGGCATTCACCTGCACATCGCCGTTGGCGTTAGTGCTGGTATCACCACCACCGGTTGTCACAACGACCAGCTGACTCCCCTCACCGCCTCTCTCCCACCCTCCACCACCGTCATCTCTTCCAACATCACAGCCGTCGCTGCCGACTGTCGTTTGCATTGTGTACATACACCAAGACATCAATGCAGCATGCATGGTGATGCTTTGCATACAATGACATGCTCCCGCAGACAGTGGCACACCTGTCCTGGAAAACAGCGAGGTGAACGCATATGCATGTGCGTGCTTGCATGGCTAACGGGGTAGTAGGGATAGTGTAGTGTGTTAGGTGTAATAGATGAGCCCGGTGGTAAACGTTACAATGGTGTAGTTTGTGTGCGTATTGTCACTGTGCATGCTGTTGACTATGCATGCCACTATGAATGTATCATACTGCTTCGCATGTTTGTACATACACGCCCACACAGTCACCTCACATTCACATGCTGTGTATAATATAGTATGCAAGGATTGTGTACAGAAAATCGACGCTAGACGCTATTGTGTGTAGAGGAGGGGGGGGGGGTAAAACGGCAAGGCCAAGGTCAGGGGAGGCACAGAGAGTGGCTTGCCGTGCCTTACTTGCATTCTGTTGTGCAGCAGCTTCCACCAAACGATGCACGACCACAGCCAAGAAGGTGAACCTTGTTCGTGTAACGGACCTAGTACAGTGAGTAAACTGATAGAAGAGTATGTCCCAATGACTTGCACAGGCTTTGCATCAGCAACACATGGACAGTCTAGGCACATGCTTGATTGCCGCAAGTCCCGGCCATTGCGGGCTCATTTATAAAGCGGTGAGCAAAGCTATATCATAAACAACATGAGCAAGGCTGACAAGCAACAAGCAGGTCAGCACACCATTGAGCAGTACTGCTGTTTGAAACCAGCTCTTGCGGAAATCAATAAAAGCTCCCAGCCTCAAGCAGGCAGTCACATCAACAGGCAGCAACACGCAACCCAGTACTAGCTGTACGTGCAATGCTATCGCCGAGGTCCGCCGAAGGCATCGGGAGGTGGGGATCTGTTTGAACTGCTTTGAGCGGCACTGCCAAAGGCGCCAAACCCACTGGGCTTGCTGGCCGCAGCAAAGCCCCCGAATCCGCCCCCTGTGGCGAATGCACCGAAGCCAGCAGAAGTTTGCCCGCTGTACGATGCAAATGCGGCTCCAGCGGGCGGAGCTGCAGATGCAGCACCACCGAATGAAACTGGAGGTACAAGGGCTGCCGCCTGGCCGAACCCAGCTCCCGGCTGCACCGATTGACCAAAAGCTTGTGGTGCTGCTGCCTGACCAAAACCAGATGGTTGACCGAATGCTGACGGCTGTCCAAAGCTGCTGGCTGGGGCGCCAAAGGCAGGCGCAGACTGAGTGCCAAAGCCAAAAGTTGAACTGCTGCTTTGTCCTGCTCCAAACACAGATCCAGTGGAACCAAAGCCCTGGCTGGTTGGCGCCAGCTGCAAATGGACAACCACATGTCTCCAGTCAGTACATGAATTTTCAATACACATAGCGTTGCCAGCTTCCAGTTAAGGTACCTGCGATGGGGCAAAAGCTGCGGGCTTGAGTGGTGGGGCAGGCATCGACGGTGATGGTTTGGGGCTTTCATCCTCCTCCAGCTCCTCGTCCATCTCGTCCTCTTGGTCTGGTAGGGCCAGTGCACCCATGCCAAAGCCATCAGATACGGCAGGAGTGGCCGAGTTTGTCAGTGCACCTGCAGGGCGAAAGGTCAAGTGGCATGTCACAGTGCAGTATGCCGTGTAATACTGCGCACCTGCACCCAATGACAACGGAGCAAGTGCTGGTTTCGCAAAAGGTGATGGGTTGGGTGCTGGGGTTGATGGAGCAGTAGCAGTGGCAGCAGAACTAGGAGCGCCAAATGATGAATGGGTGGGTGCTTGGGTTGATGAAGCAGCAGCAGTGCCAGCAAAACTAGCAGCGCCAAATGGTGATTGGGTTGCACTGACAGCAGCGAAAGGTGATGAAAATGGTGAAGCTGCAATTGCAGGCTGGCCCCAGAGAGGCAGGGCAGGTTTGAAGGCATCCAGAGATGCGGCTGGCTTTGGTGGTGTTGATGGCTCTGCAGCAGGCTTGAAGGGCGATTCTGTAGCAAATGCAGTGGCTGCCTTCTGTGGTGTCGACGGCTCAGTAGCAGCTGGCGACCAAGCCGGCTTGCGAGGTGATTCTGCAGCACTCGCTGTGAAAGGACTGGGTGCAACTGAAGGAGCAGGCTGAGATGCATGTGAAGTAACCGGTGATGGCGAGCTTGCAGCTGCAGTCGCTGCAGGTGTGCTGATGGTAGCGGGTGCAGTCGTAACAGGTGTTGTTGCGACTGCAGCACTTGTTGACGAAGCGATCAAAGCAGCCTCGGTGTTTGCAATTGCAGGTGCAACTGAGGGTGTAGTTACAGGAATAATTGCAGTGGCAGCCGGGGCTTCTGTGGCTGTGGAGGCAGGCGCAGATGGTGCTGTTTCTGTTGCGGGTGATGGTTGCGAAAAAGGTGTCCCAGCGCCAAACAAAGGTGGTGATGCAGTTGTAGCCTTGGGCGGGGTGGATGGCGCTGCCGCACCAGATGAGGTTGCTGGTACCCCAGTCGCAAATGCAGTCGCAGCTGTGGGAGTTGCTGCGGGGAAAGCCATGGCAGCGCCATAAGAAAATGGTGATGCTGTGATCGCCGTTGCAGGCTTGGCTGGACGTTTAACAGCATCAGGCGACTGCATGGATGATGCAGTTGCCGACGTCTGTACAGCTGTTGTTGAAGTTGGCGTGGGCTCGGGAAGTGCTGCTGGCGCAGTTGTGGGAGGGGTTGCGGGCGTTACTGCTGCAAATGAGAGCCCTCCCCGAGCACTTGCAGGCATTGTCCAAGCACTTTGCGCTGCAGAGAACATCGAACGAGCTGCTGGTGGAGGCGCTTGCTGAAAAGCATGAAACACGCCGGGGCCTTTACGTGGAACTTGGCGATCTGCTTCTGACTCCTCCTCTGTTTCGTCTGATTGCTGTGATGCGGCCGGAGGAGGGGCTCGCGCTTCAATGTGGAAGATGCTTGGACCCTTTCGCTGAGCTCGGCTCTGTTCTTCTGAGACCTCTGATTCATCCGTTTCCTCATCAAAGTGGGAGCGTCTTGCGTTGAATGCCGCAGGCGGTATCAAGCCTGGAGCCGGAAATGCCGCAGTACCTGGCTGGCCAAATGCTGGTAACATTTGTGGCGGCTTGTTGTTTGTGGTTACAGCAGGCGGGCATTGAAAAGTGAATGGTGCCGCAGGCCCTGTTACAATGAGTTCTGCACGTGGCGTGTCCTGCACGGCGAGAGGCTTTGCAGAAGGAAAAGTGAATGCTGGCTGTGCACTTGGTGCCGGGCCAGCTGCCTGTGGCTTGCTGCCAGCCGAAACTGTAGCTGGAGCTTGTGAGAAGGGGAATGGTTGGGCGTGATTCTGAGCAGCAGTAGAACCAGGCCTTTCTACTGTTGATGTTGCCGAGGGCCAACTTGGCTGGCCCGGTGCCGGTGCAAAGCGAGAGGGTGCATGTGTGCGTGAGGGTGCAGAAGAGGCTGGTGACATCGGCCTAGCTTGAGGTGGAGGAGGACGTGCAGCTGAAGACTGCTGGGCTGGAGGCTGCGGTGCAGGGCGCTCTGCTGGTGGTGAAGTAGCCTCCAAGTCAGGCTGTTTGCTTGTTGCTGGCGGCGACATGGCAGCATATGGTCTTGGTGTGCTTGCTGTAGCAGCCACTTCAATGGGTAATCTTGTTGCTTGCAGGAGCCTACGGAAGTCAAATATGAGACTGCGCCAATGCTGCGGGCTGCAATTTCTGAAACTGCACTGCTATGACAGGAATGCAACTTGCGATGTCACACACTCAGGAATGCAACCAGTAGTATGTGGTGACTGTAGGGGCATAGAGTTTGGTACATAGTACTGGCAAGCAGTGCATGAATCAACACCTGTCCATTGCTCGCTGTCGTCTCTGAGAGGTAGCAACGTCGACCCGAGGCGATGCTTCGTTCATAAACTCAGACTGCTGGAACTTGATGTACAGGCCCTTCTCTCTGTGCCTGCCGTGATGCAATGGGCCATCTGTTGCCGTTGGCTTTTGCAATGAGAAACTGCGCTGTCTGGTGAGCACACAACACAAGCTGTTAGCAAGGTGCTGCAGCACCGCTACAACAAACAGACATCTACACTGCGGTCAACCAAACTCACTTGGGCTCCAACCCCAGCTGCGCCATCAAACTGGCGAGATGCAAGGATTGATTGCGAGCCACCACAAGTTGAGTATTGACCGTGTTGTAAAGTGCTTGAATCCTCGCTGCTGGCGGCATGACTGCCGGACCTCCTTGTGAACGCTTCTGCCGCTGTGCAGCTTCCAGCTGCTCAACGTGTGCTTCAACCTGCGAAGTCACATGCGTATTGACATCAAGCAACAGCTACACAGTGCAGAACATGTAATTCGTAAAACTATCACCTCGGATAAACGCATTTTCATAGCTTTGAAGGATTGGGTGGTGAACTGTCGCTGTGCAGCCAGAGAAGGCTCCAAGTCAGCCTTGCGTTCCAACTCCTCATGCTGTGGATCTGGAGTCCAAAGCATGCGCACGTCTTCCACTTGAGAGATGTCCTGCACGACCTCAGTGGTTCACAAAATTGTTCATTTGACATGGAGAGTCAGCCGATACTGCAGACACAGCGCCACATTGCTGAGATCATGTCACCTGCATGATGTGCCCTTTGAGCTTGTGCACTTGATGCCGCATGTGCACCATTTTGTCCTGCAGTGTGTTTTTGTCTTGTGTCAAGCTGCGAACTAGTTGCATTGAAGCCTTCAGATCTGACAGCAACAATACAGCCGCCTTTGCACGGTTATCTTGAAGGATTGCGTCCTGATTCTCACCCATCCCTCGTATTCTGTTCACTAGGTCATCTAGCTCAGTGCTAAGGAGGCGGACCTGCCAACCACAGCTCTGGACCAGTCAGGACAATGCACCCTTGAGTTACCTCATGAGCGCACTCGGGCTTGAGCAATGTGATTAGTTAGGGAAGGTATCTGCTGCACTCACCTGCTTCAAGGTTTCCTCAAACTCTGCTTCCAATTCAGACACGGGCTCTGAAGCTTTCTGCGGAGGCTGCTCCTTGAGCCTGGCCTTGGTTGCAAGCTTAGGAGGCTGCTGTGTCTGCGGCATTGGAACAGATGCTTCCTTGGACTTGGCAAAGGCAAAGGGCGCAGACTGAGGCGTTGATTGCGGCGCAACAGGAGGCGTTTGGGCAGGAGGTTGCGACGGATATCCACCGAAACCACCAAAAGGTGCAGGTGCTGGCGACTGACTGGGCAGTGCTCCCGGCCCAATTACACCAAAGGGAGATGGCTTGCCTCCTGCTGGAAGTGCAAAAGAGAAGGGCTGGGTCGAAGTTGACTTGGCGGGAAACTCCAGCGGTGGGCGCTTGACTAACTGTTCATCAGGCTTGGGTGCTGCCAAATCAGAATGTCAATCGCAGTGCATGCCACTGCTGTATGTGATATGGATAGGTGAGGGCGATGCAATGCACATGGGCTCTAGCCATAGTGGGCAGTTTGCGCTGTTAACGGCAGAAGGTAAAAACAATCTACCTGCAGGTGCTCCTAGCAAAGGCACATACGCAGCCGGGCTTTCCGGTTGTGCTGCCTTGGGTTCACTTGGACGCTGTATAGCTTCAGGCTTGCGCAACAGCTTGCTGCCATCAGGCGACGAGAATGAAAACAGACTCAACGTGCCGTCCTGCGCGATGGCAAGGAGCAATGGGGTTGGCTTCAAAAGTGTCTGCCCGCTTTTGTCTCTTGGGTCTTCTTCCTGGTACGACAGCGTAGGCAACATCAGAAAGCAAGTTGGGGGCTCGTCATCCTCCGTGACAGCTGACACGTACTTGCAATTCTGTTTGCGTGTGGTCAATAGCCAACCCAACAACAAAGTTGTCCTCCTCCTCAGCGGTCATCTGTATCCGAGGGATGTAGTCTGCGTCCACCTCCAACCCATGCACATCACTGCCAAAGGCTACCAAGTTGATGTGGTCATCGGAGCTTTTGCGGTTGGCCACAACGGCCGTCTTCAATCCTAGAAATTGTGCCAATCAGCCTGTTTCAAAGTAGCCCTCAAAAACCGACAGAGGCACACCAGGCCTACCTGACACATAAATGGAGTGCAAGTAGGGTCCTGTACCCGGTGGCATGCTTTGTGAATCTATGGATGGACACAGCCCCTCCAATGCCACCAGACGGGCAGCTTCTTTAGAAGTCGGTGTGGACAGAGGTGACTCTGACTGCCATTGCATGAGGAAAGAGTTGACACTAAGCACACGCTGAGCTGCACAGTACTGAAACAGAGATACATGTCACACTTGAAGACTTACCTGCAGCACAGCTAGAGGGCAGTTCATGTCTTCGGCATTGTCGTCCACAATTGAGGTCTCCACAGCGCCAATGAGCAGTCTGTTTGACTCGTGCCAGTACAACGAATCTATGCGCACCTGTGTTGGTCAACATACGTATTATATAAGACATAGTAAGTAAGCTACAATGGAATGCATGCTCAGAGACCACATAAATTGCACCATTGTGTCTTCCTCACGATCCGCCCATTCTGGCAAGCAGAAGTCGTGAAGCGTGTTCAACTGCGGGCTGGCAATGGTGACAACATGTCTGCTGTGAGCGAATGCAACAAAGCTGCCATCTGGCGACCAGGATGATGTCAGTACATCCGCTTTAGTGGCAGTTACACCTGCAACACACCAACATGTGCATCAGGGATGGCTGTCACCAAGTGAATATGGACACCTGCACTGCATTATCAAGGTCAATCAAACAGCTTTCTACCTTTTGCCACTGTGCCAACTTTTAAGACACCGCTGCCAGTGGTCAACAAGAACTGCTCCGCAGCAATTGGATTCCAGCAGAACTCGCGAATGCTATTATTGCTCTCTGCTACCTCTAAAGTCGCGTAGGGCTCCTCACATTTCTCTACTAGCAGCTTGTACATATGATAGAAGCGTAATCTGTTTGTTGCAGCAACACACAACACCTCCTCGTTTGCAGAAAACCCGAGGCCAACCGCTCCTGAGACTGGAACTCTCACCAATTTATCCTTGGCAGCATCAGCAGTGGCGCGTTCTTTGGATTCGCTTTGTTTCTGTGTGTGAAAGTCTCATAAGCAACAGCACGTAGATACTTGCTAACGAGTGAGTGCCTGGCAATGTGCAGGCAGCGCATACTTTACAAGGGGGACAACATGGGTTAAGCTGCTGAGATGAGCTCGAAGGCACCAACAAATTGCCGAAGTTGCTGCCTGCCCCCCCCGCCCCCCCCGGAAATCAATAAAAGCTCCCAGCCTCAAGCAGGCAGTCACATCAACAGGCAGCAAC
>RHPI01002069.1:1774637-1806750 GCA_009103225.1 Chlorokybus atmophyticus
CCCTCGACTTGACCCCACACCATAGTGTATAATGTGTGATGCAAGATTAGCTTTCATACTCTACGGCAAGTCAACAACCAACTGCTTCACGTGGAATGAAAGCGCACCCCTGCTTAGTGCAGCACAAGGGATGACAACGCACTTGGTTGCTAATTGCTTAACCATCGGTGTTGACAACACTAATAGCATGTGCAAGCAACAATGTAGCCACATGTGCAATGCTAGCACACGCTTGTGGGATGCCAACGTAGGCACTGAATGCATGCAGTACGTGCATGTATTGCCGGCAACGAGTACATCCTAGCCTGCATGCAGTGCGAGAGCACGTGCGTCCTCACCTGTGCAAGAGCAACAAGGTCTGCGGTGTAGGCGGCATAGCAGGCTGCAGCATCCCCACAAACAGTGACGCCAAAGCGGTTCGAGACAGCCAGCAAGCGGGCGGCGCCATCCGGTGGCTGAAACTGTGCAAGCTCCTCAGGAGCCGACGCCCGCACATCCCCTATGCGCTTAAAAATGGTCCCGTTGGCTTGCACAGGCTCCGCCACCACGACGTCCATCACGGCAGCAGCCATGAGGAAATTAAACTAAGCAGCAT
Organism: Chlorokybus atmophyticus; assembly: GCA_009103225.1. Lineage (NCBI taxonomy): Eukaryota > Viridiplantae > Streptophyta > Chlorokybophyceae > Chlorokybales > Chlorokybaceae > Chlorokybus > Chlorokybus atmophyticus. Next base: position 1,775,233 of record RHPI01002069.1, read on the forward strand.
AGCCCTTGCATGGCCAAGCAGTATGGAGCACGCTTGCCAGCTGACAAGCTTACAGCTGCTGGGGAGCTTACAGCTGCTTGCAGGCAGGCAGCAACACCCTTGCTGCTAGCTTGCACCCTTGCTGGCTTACTCTGCAGCCAAACAGCAGTGCTGCTAGTTGGTGTTGGCAGTAAGATGCTTGCTGCCTGCTGATGAGCCAAACTTCACAGCTTGCACGCAAAGCGATCACCTCCAATGCCAGCTTGTGCATGCATGAAGAGAACCAGCGGTTGCTTCCGCCGCCCGCCGCCCGGCGCAGGCGAAGACGTCTACTCATCGAAGGCACCAATTTCGAACATAATTTCGAGCACACAACTTGCTAAAGGAACCCTACGCGAGCTTGTGTGTTGGTCTGGGCAGTGGAGGTGGCGGCGGCCTTGGCGGTGTTGGCGGTGAGGATACTGAGGCCGTTGCCTTGCGTGGTGTGCTGTCTGGCGTTGAGCACCCTTTCTTGTCCTGTCGCGGCTTCTGGGATACTCGGGTAGTTCAAGGCGAGGCTCAAGATCAGCAGGAGTTGTTTGTTCGCCGTCTAGCCCACTAGGGTTGCTGCGTGGGATCGTCTGCTATTTACCTAGCAAGGGCCGCGAGGGCTTGGGCAGGGGTTTCGGAAGGGAGCCCCCGGCTATGGTCAGGCTCACGCTCATCGCCCGTGTGATAGATGGGCTTCCCCTAGCCGAGGTATGGCGTTGTGGTTGGCAAAGTTTCTGTACAAGCGCTGCTCTACTTGATCTACGTGCACGCAAGCTGCTAAGGTTTTGCATGGCATGCTGCAGCTTGTGCCAGCCGTTTGTCATATGGTTCCTGCTCTAGCACCAGTGCGGTTTAGTCCATCTCAGACGCATGTTGCTTAGAACCTCTATATCCAACATCAACCGCGGATCCTTCAATCTAACTCTAATACTAGGCGCAGCGTTTTGACCAGTCGTTTACAAGCACAAATGTTCATGCCCATTGTATTGTGTAAAGCCTGAGCTCCCATGCTTTTGTTGGCATTGTCAAGCAAGGACTGTTGCAGATTTGCTTGCGTTGTGGTGATGTAGCTCCTGCATCATTGTCGAGAGATTATGTTGTCGGGTTGGCTTTGAGAGCGCAACTGGCCTTCGGTACTAACTGTTGGTTGCACATGCATCAAGTTAAGTGTAAACAAATGCTGGCACGCTTGGAAGCTATACTCTCGTGTTATGTGTCATGGGTGCAACACTGTGCGGCACGCTGATTACAACTCTTCTGTAGTAAATGTAGCAATTCTTGGCGGTGCAGGCATGGTACGACATGCATATCTACATGCAGCCTGTAGCACTGTTTGCCGCGCTCACATGTGCTTGGTATGTTTGTTGCCGTCTGTGCGGCAACAAACCGCAGTTTCATGAGTTCGTGGCACTCAGGAACGGACAAGAGCATGCTTACATTAAGACTTGTAAAGCAGCTATTAATAAAACGTGCATTTTATCCCGTGCTTATGTGGTCTGTGTTGGGCTGGCAGGGTCTTGAGAGCGAGCGAGAGCAACATGAACTTGAAGGTTACAAAGCCCAGGCCAAAGCGCTGTTCAAAAAGCTGTCCGCAGGCCCCGCACCACCCTCTCGTTGCACATATGAGTCAGGCCCGTACACGTTCCAGTAAGTGCGCATACGGCATACATTATAAGACACAGCCGCCTGGCCATCAGGCATGTGACTGAGTAACACAAGCATGATGGCTCCTGATCGAGAACTAGCTGCATGTCTACAAGTGCAACCAACTGCTGTAGATGCGTGTGCTCATGCGTGCATGCATGCATTGGGGATGCTGACATGCTTCTTGCTGGCAGTTACCTGATTGAGAATGGCGTTTGCTACCTAGCGCTCTGTGAGAAGTCGTATCCCAAAAAGTTGGCTTACCAGTACCTTGAAGACTTGCAAAAGGAGTTTGACTCTCAGTTCCGAGATCAGATTGAGACTGTGGCACGACCATATGCGTTTATCAAATTTGGTGAGTCCGCTATGCGCTGCATGCAATTGTCCCTTTCTGCTTTGGGCATAGTTGAAGACAGTTTGTTGAAGCTGTGCTTCAGTCACCCCAGCGGCTTGTCCTGGAGTAACCCTCACTGAGCGTTGTTATCTCAGATACGTACATCCAGAAAACTAAAAAGCTGTATGCTGACACACGGACTCAACGGAACCTCTCAAAAATGAATGAAGACTTGGTTGAAGTGCAGCAGATCATGACGCGCAACATCCAGGAAGTTCTGGGGGTTGGCGAAAAGCTTGACCGTAAGTGCATGCCTGGTCATACTTACCACAACATCTGTCCATCGCCATCACAACCATTCAAAGTTTTAAGGAGGGTTGCGTTGCTAAGTGCATCACTACCTTCGCAGAGGTCTCAAAGATGTCATCAACTCTTTCTGAGGAGTCCAAGAAGTACGCTGGCAAAGCAAAGAAACTCAGCCAACAGGTAGTAGAGTCTCCAGCAGGTTGTGTCCGCAACAGTGAACTGAGTTGTGCTTATGTGTGACTATGTGGCAGGCGTTCATCAAGAAGTGGACACCTGTTGCTGTTGTTGGCTTCATTGTGGTGATTGTGCTGTGGTTGAGATCGTTTTGGAGGTAGCAGCCTCATTGTATAGTAGAGATTGATTGTTTGCGGCAGCCCATTGTCTGCACGCGCCTGTCGTCCAGTCCACGAGTGTTTGTTGGCATGGCACGGGGTACATGGTGTGTGTGTGTGCACGTGAGCCCCACACATATGTAGTAAGCTTGAGTAATTGTAAGGGAGCTACATCAGCGCACACATGCACAGTCGCGCCCGGTGGTGGCGGCTAGCTGCTTGGAGGTATGTACAGAAAATGCGAGAGGGGTATGTGTATGGAGTGATTGTTGATGCACGCTGTGCTTGCGCTCCGAGCTATTCAACGAACTCTATGCGTGTATGCGTCGAGTAAATCGAGGGCCCCAAAGATCATGCAAATACAGACACACAGCATCGGTGTAGGTTGGTAAGCATGCTTACACAACACAACACGCACAATCAGCATGGCAAGGTCATTGTTAATAGGTTAATACCCATGGCAAGCAGATTCTTCTAACTGTTTATTACAATGCATCAGAGTGTCCATATGATGATACCACTACTTACTTGCTGCTCGGGCAAACATAAGCATTCAAGAGAAGAACTTGGATGGAAGTCCCACCAGCGTCACCGGTGCAGCATCTCGCAGGGGAAGATGCAGCTCAGCACCAAAGGGGGGAGAGGATGTTCACCGGCGTATCCAGTCAGTTCCAGTCCCAAGTATGTGCACACCTAACACATGATGCAGCTTGCATCTTTTGTACACTCACGTGCACCACAACACCACACCCCACAAGGGATGAGGGGGAGAGCCCCTTTAACAGCTAACAACCATGCACCCCACGCACAAGTGGCCCTCTTGTAAAGCAAACACACACTGATGTCTTGACCAATACTGATCTGATCCCTACTGAAGGATGCAACTTGGCATTTATACCACATGCTGCTCTCGCGACCTGGCACACAAGATGTCCAAGGCCATTTAGGCCTTGTCACTATGCGCTGACTCTTTTCCAACATCGAAACTAACAAACTCCACCTCGGGAGTATCAACCCCCCACGAATTATCATAGAAATAACAGTCCTACCTCGGAATCCTTAATTAAGGCTCCCCTAGTGCACCAATACTTCCGTATCACTTGCTTTGCGATTATCGCACCTGTGGCAAATTGCACTACCAGAGTACAACCCCTGTGGTTTACCAACTTTGTTAACTTATTTTGCAACTGCCACTTCTTGTGGCAACTCACAATACAATAACAAAGGCTTGCATGCCGTAGGCATTGACAAGCTCTATGCTAGCCCAGCATTAATGCCTTGTGTAGTTTATCATTACTCAAGGCCCACATAGGCTCTAGAGCGGACTGCATGAGAGCACACGCCATAAGCACTTACACCCGCTTATGAAATGGAAAATCCCATATGGTCCCTTCTTACTAACACTAACATAAGTGGCATAAGGGACAGGGAATGACTTTTGCCATCTTTATAGGCGTGACATTTCTCCCTTCTTGCTCTGCAACGACCGCGTTGCAATAGGTGGAACACTTGTCCCGCATAAACCGCAAGTAGGGTGATCAATCCTACAGCGCAGGCTGCACTCCACATGTAAAAGTAGTGCAAGTCGTGGGCGTGACAACCAACTCTGCTACTGAGTACTAGTGGGCCCGGTGTTGGTATGTCAAATGAATCTTCTCTTGAGGTTACAGGCATGTGCTCATGCTCTTGCAGCTGAGCACAAGCACTGAGCACGCGCTCAAAAGTGGCCCTTGTGGATTCGAGCGCATTCTCAAACTTCTCGAACTTGACAGCACAATTTAACAGTGCAAGTTGTTAAGCTAATCTCTCAAGCGTTATGTCTCTTCGCGATAATCAAGCTACTTATTCGGTTCGAAAGTTTTCCAGGCTAAACCGCTCTGCCAACAACGGCAACGACCTCATACTTAAGATCACTTAACTTAACTTCAGCAGCCATTGTATTCCTCCCCACTTAGGTTGAGACACCTCACCGTTTTGCCAACATTGGCACACACTTTGAGCATGCTTAGCAACTCCACAAATTACGTGTGATAAACACAAGGCACATGTTCCACATCAACAGCCATCAGGTCCTCCCCACTTGGCTTGTAGACTTCCAGCAGTGCTTCACCGTCAGCTCTTTCAAGCGCAGTTGGCATCTTGCTGGTCTTGTGATGCCACTAATGTCTTACTGACAGCTTTGCAAGCACAATTGGCAAAGTGCAAGCACTAACACCAGAGTCACAAGACTATGCACCCCTGGCATCGTGCACATGCACGTGTCGTCAGTGCCAATAGCACTGGCAAACGGCTTAATTTAAGGGGTTGAAAAGAAAGCAAGGGGTTTGTATGGTCGGTACATACACCTTCCAGCCCCTCTTAATAGCGTTACTCCTATAACAGTTGAACTATTCTCAACAACTCTTACTTAATTTTTCGTGTACGCACCTGCATAACACATCATTTAATTGCTACATTAACAAAATGGTGTCATCGTGAAGGAAGAGCTACTTAGCTTCAACAACTCCTTTGTTAAAGTTTCATTGTGCCTTTCGATGTCCGCATACAGCTTGACTAAGCCCTTACATCGGCATGAACACTTACATAATACAAACAAGCGGCATCACATGCCATGTTTAAGTGGCAACTCAGATTGAGCAACATTGCACACAGGCAAGTGCGCATGCGTTCAAGGCTTAAAAGCAAGGCGTACATTGCTAGAAGACTCACCAAGTGACGGGGCACAAGTCGCATTGGCATTCCGCTTTAGCAGGGGTTTGGTTCCTTGCCATACCATTTTTGTCACTTGCTTAGTACTTAATGAACAACTTGAGACATTGATACGAGATGTACCAACGGTGGGTACGACATTGTGCCCATCCGCTCGCAAGGTCATACAACCTCGCTCATTGTAAAGTTCGAGTATGCACGTGCATACTCGACTCATTCTCCCTCGCAGCACCGTTGCATGATGAGGAAGGCGACATCAAGTCACTATAAGCGCATTGCTTATCAATATTTATGGAGCGAACGTTCATTTGCGATCGATTGCATACATTGATGGCGCATTGCTTCATGTCCCTCATACATGAGAGCATGACCTCAAACACTCTTAGCTTGAGCATGACCGAGCTGCATGCTCGTGCTCAGCTATTCCCACATGGGAATAGCTGAACCCACCACCACATAGTGCGGTCACCTAACAGATGCACTCGCGCGTACACGCGCGCTTACTTGCATTAAGTGCGGCAATAAGCAAATGCATGTGCAAAACCGATCACAAGTGCAAACGCACACAATTGATGATCAACCCAGCTTGTTAAACAGCCCATACGTAGCATGCAAATGTGCGTGCAGCTGAAACCACACCACTCGGTGCAGTCACCATGACATGATGCACTTATGCGCAAACATGTGCACACGTGCACACACGTGCAACAAGTGCAGCAACAAGCAGCAAGTGCATATGCACACGACCACGGCACAAATCAGCGTGCCAAACAGTCCGTAACTAGCATGGAAGTGTGCGTACAGCTAAGACATCATCATGACAGATGCACATGCATGCACACGCGCATATACACGCGCACACGCGCAGCAAGTGCAGCAGCAAGCAAATGCATGCGCAAAGCCTTGCACAAGCAACAAATGCACAATACTAGAGCATGAATCAGCATCAGAAACAGCTCACACCGTCATGCAAACATGCGTGCAGCTTAAGACAGCATCATACCAGATGTATGTACACACATACGCATGCATATGCGCACACATGCGCACATATGTGCAACCAGTGCAGCAACAAGCAGCTGTGTATACATGGCGTGCATGGCCGCGCACGTGCAGCAAAAACACACAACTAGTGCACAAATCAGCGTGCAACATGGCCCACATCGTGCATGCAAGTGTGCACGCAGCTGGAAATGCCAACAACCATGCACAATCAGCATAAAACACTGCCATGTAGTGCATGTAAGCAAAGGATGCAACGCATGCACCGCTCAGCAAGTGTACAAGGTGATGGACAAGCATGCAAGGCTTGGACACGAGCTCCAAGTCCAATGCAACAATACCACTACTTACTTGATGGTCGGGCCTTGGCAAACTTATGCACAAGCACTTGGAATTTACGGATGGAAGTCCCACCAGCGTCACTGGTGCAGCACCTTGCAGGGGAAGATGCAGCTCAGCACCAAAGGAGGAGAGGATGATCACCGGCCTGTCCAGTCAGCTCCAGTCCCAAGTACGCACACATGGGACACACTCACGCGCACATCACTACACCCCACAAGGGATGAGGGGGAGAGCCCTTCCAACAGCTAACAACCAGGCACCCCACACAAGTGGCCCTCTTGTAAGGCAAACACACACTGATGTCTTGATCAATACTGATCCGATTCCTACTCAAGGATGCAACTTAGCATATATACCACATGCTGCTTCAATACCTGGCACACAGGATGTCCAAGGCCATCTAGGCCTTGTTACTATGCGCTGACCTTGTGCCAACATCAAAACCAACAAACTCCACCTCGTGAGTATCCACCCCCCACGGATATTTATAGAAATAACAGTCCTACCTCCAGGCTCCCCTAGTGCACCAATACTTGCGGATTGCCCATATGCACCACTTGCCTTGCGACTGTCACATGTGTGGCAAATCGCACTACCATAGTATACCATGTGGTTTGCCAACTTGGCTAACTTGTTAGCCGCCTACCACTTCCTGTGGCAACTCACAGTAATAACAAAGGCTTGCATGCCATAAGCCTTGACAAGCTCTGTGCTAGCGCAGCATAAATGCCTTGTGTAGTTCATCATTACTCAAGGCCCTTCTAGACTCAAGAGCGGACCGTATGAGAGCACACGCCATAAGCACTTGCACCCGCTTATAAAATGGAAAATCCCATATGGTCCCTTCTTATTAACATAAGTAAGGGACAGAGAATGACTTTTGCCAGCCTTATAGGCGTGACAGTCCAAGCATATCAGTTACTATGCTTATAGCTATTCTTATCGTATGTGTTTATCAGGTGTTGTGAATTTAGTAGTACAAACTTGATAATGTGAACGATATTGATATCGAGCTCTCAGCGACTTGTACCATGGCATCGCATTTCATAGCAGTAGTGGTACTAGCAGTGTGCTCAGCTGTGAACAATTTGTAGGATGGCAGCAACTGCAACGGCTGACCTCATATATAGAATGTGCCCGTCAATCCACAATATTCGAAAACGTATATTCTAAGAAAGGGGCCACTCTTGCACGGTCATGCATGTGCGTGTGTGCGCAATAACATGCATATTTAATAACATACGTATGTGTCATTAATTATATATACCCCACGCCCATGCCGAACATGTCAGCGATATTGATGGCAGTGAGTTACGTGACGTAGCTAGCTTGACCGGTGCCAACGTGTCATATCGGTTGGTGCCTGTTGCATGTGATAATGTAAGAATTCGTTGCATGTCATTGCATGCTAGCATATGGAAAATAAATCTAGTAACGTAAATCTACGATGTTGTACGCGTGCTATGTAAGCTTGCATAGATCAGCTCTCATGTAAGTTTCATACCAGACCTACCCCTCATTGTTATACACATGAGTATGCATGCAGTCCAGCAGCTAATAGCACTCACATGAAGAATAAAAGCAAGTTGGGGGACATCAAAGGTTCCAAACAAGTGCGAAAAATAATCATGACGTTTTTGGCTTGATAACGGCGAGGTGATAAGTTTAGTAATAATATACAGATTATGATAAAATACTTCAATAATACCATTACAATGCTTATTCCATTGTCCCGTGTGTTTTCCTTGCGAAGGAAAACCAGAAATGGCATTTTCACATAAAAAACTTCTTGAAAATGCATAATGTCGAAAAAAGTATCTGTCGGCCGCTTGTCAGACGATCTTCATGTGCCGACGTAGCTAATGTCGATGTATTGAATGCAACGGCAAAGTTGATTACGAACATAAGTAGCATGAAGCTGACAAAAAACGAATGATGATCAATCGGGTACATGGTATGCAAAAGTATCCATAATAAAATATCATTTAGCAAATTATCAATACATCATATTGCAATAAGGATGCATCTTTTTATTATTCACAACCTTTCAATGGTTTTGATTACCGACGAATATATCCCCATGGGTTGTTGGCAATAAACATGCAATAGCTTGTTACGTGTTGGTTGTTATCCAACGCTATTCCTCCCACCTCGCCTAACATGCGACTCTGTATGCTGCTGTGTCTTTGTAGTTTTGTGTGCGATAAAAAAAGAATGCTTGTGTGCTGCTTGTCTTGCCTCCCTACCCTTAATCAGTCCGATAGCTCATTTTGGCAAGTGACATCCAGCACAGCAGGGATACTGAGAAGGGATATCTCTGTGCCACTCGAGTTGTTGGCGCCAGTTTTGGCGCGCCACCCCACCCCACGCCTGCCAGCGCGGCAGGCGTGGCGAGGGCGCGGGCCGGGGGCGACGTGGCGCACTGATAGTGCAACAAACGGGACGCTTTTCGGCCCATCGCGGAAGTCACCCACTTTTTCGGAAGTTTACTGCCCAGCCCGCTTTCACCCGACGCATGCAGCGCGCGACACGTCGGATTGACGCTCGACCGCATATGCGAGACGCGCACGCATATCCACTCCAAAAAGGCGCCTAGAATTCGACTTCAACTTTCACAAAAGTCCCCAAGCAACAGCCAAAATAAGTGTAGCGGACTTCGCTCACCGCCCTTCTGCCGGTCAGAGCTACGGAACCTAAAGCTAGCGTAAAGCTAGCTGCTCTAGGTCGCGCGCCCAGCGGTCGGACCTCGCCGGCTTTTTGCCGGGTGAAAAAACTGACATTGGTTCAGCTTTCGCCTGCTATTGGCCTGTTATCTGGCCCAAGCACGTACCGGTGTTAGATGCAAAATGTCTGGTTGTCATCAGCCATGTATCACATTCTGCGAGCAAACTGTCGGTCCAGACAGCTCGTAGGACCAGTAAAATGACCGGCTGTAGCGACCTATCCTCAGCGTGTGCTGCTGTCATATGGGCAGCCCCAACTACGCCCGGTTTGACTATCGGCAGCGGCGGCAGCGGCGACGGAGGGGGGCGCGGTCTAGTTGTGGGCGTAGGGTGCAGGCTGCTTGTCAGAGCATAGTTCTAAGTTACTGCTTTCCCGCACACACTTCCAAGCAATAGGACTAGAAGTAATCTTGTGCTGAGTTTGCGTGAGCGGGACAGGCTAGGTGTGGTTGTGTGCACAGGGTTGAAAGGGCAGCAGGACGTTTGGTTTGTGTGTGGACTGTCTGGCGAGAGGAGTTTGAGTGCAAGCGGTGAGTCTTCTGTTTGTTTGAACGTCACTTGTGCTTGTGCTTGTTGGTGCTTTGCTTGTTACTTGAGAAGTTTATCAGTAGCGGCTGAATTCATCCGCACAGCTGCCTTCAGCAGTGCCTTTGCTGCTAAGGACGAGACACGAATAGCAGCTCATCAACTTTATGTGCATACACACTTGTATGCACTCCAGCTGCTTGAGCAGTCATAGGTGCATTCAAGAAGTTTGACTTCGTGCATATTATTGATTGGTAGGTGTGCAGGAACTGCGGATCAAATTACTCAAGCATGGCATCCTCGGCAGCTCTATCGGCGTCATGGGTGGGTCTGCATGCCAAGGCCGCAAGTATCGCTTCGCATGCGGCAAGCTGCAGCAGGCAGTGTTTTCCAGCGTCAACATCCAAACCATACAGTGTCAACCTTACATCGCGCGCAAGCAAGCCTGCCCGTTCAGTGACTAGGGCTGCAGCTGGCGTTGTAAAGGAGAGACGATCCACCAACTCCCAGCGTGGTGCACTCTACGTTGAGGTCAGTGGTGAAAGCTTCTGAACAACAGTCAGTCGATTGGCGGTGTGTTGTTCACTTTGTCGTGAACGTGCTCCCAGCACTGTTATATTTCCATTGCAGGACTACCTGACCAGCAGCTAAACTTTGCCATATGTGTAGGTTGATCCGCTACTCGATGATACTTGGCGAGTGGACATAGTTGTTCCCCTGCTAAAGAACGGAGCTGTTGGAGTGATTCCCACAGACACCTTGTATGCCTTCGTATGCGACTTGGAGAACCGTGAAGCTGTGCAGCGCTTGTACAAAATCAAAAACATGGAGGCGCGCAAACCTCTTTCCATCTTATGCCGGTGGGTCACATTCAATGCATCAAGAAGGCATGCTATAAAACGAATTCTAATTCTAAAGCAAATAGCTGACCAGTTATGCCCTACTCGCAGCGATTTTGCCGACATTGATGAGTACACCATGGGTTTCCCACAAGTTGCAGGCGGGCAGAGGAATATTTTTCGCACGGTTCGGCAGTGCTTGCCTGGTCCATACACGCTCATCCTGCCTGCCAGCAAGCGGTTGCCAAAGCAGTGTGTAGAGTTTGTGCGTGGAACCAAGGGCGCCAAATCGTGTTCGGCGTTTGCTTCACGAAAGAGCGTGGGTGTGCGCATGCCCGCAGATCCTGTTGTACAGAGGATACTCTCCCAACTTGATCGCCCGCTCATTGCTACATCAGTGCGGTAAGGGAGTTGACACAACAGACAGCTGCACAGACAGTTGCATGTGCATGTAGACCGAGCTCTGACTTAACACATCGCCTTGACTGCAGGACTGCGGATGATGATGTTTGGTTGCTGGACCCGGTTGAGATATCAGATAGATTCGGTCAACGTGGTGTAGACTTTGTGGTGGGTGCTGGTGTGCGTCCGGCGGCTCCCTCCACAGTCATCGACTTCAGCGAGGGTGAACCGAAGCTGCTGAGGAGAGGAAAGGGGGATTTGGATATCTGGGGTGAGTTGGAGAGTCATGAAGATGACTCCACCAGGCGCAACCCATATGCAACGGTTGCAGCAGACAGTGATGACGCTTAGGTTGGATTCTAGGAGCTGTAGCTTGTATCATACATGATTTGTACAGGTGGTTAGCTCTTGAAGAGCTAGTCAATCGGTCAGCTGTCGAGTGGTTCATTGTGCCTTTCACAGCATCAATTCAGTAGTGCTATTTCATGCTCTCATAGTACGTTTATTCTAATTGTTGCGCATATAATCAGAATAAACGTACTATGAGAGCATTAAATACTCCCGAAGAATTTTTATATACTTGGCCTTGCAGAGTGTGCGTTTGTGAGTGTGAGTCTTGTGTACTGGCTGTGCGCTGGGGCTTTTTGCCTACCCTGCTTCTCACAGCAGTAAATCCATAGTGTATGTTTTTCATCGTGTCAGTTGGCGAAGCCTACCAAAGTTCGGTCTGCTAGCGACATTGGCAATCAATTTCAGCACTCATTGCAGCTACAACTAGCCATGGTTTGCTACCCATTGACAGCACAGGTGTTCATGCTGCAAATTGCAGCTTCTCAGTTTCTTAAGTGCAGCGTGAGTGTTGCTGCTGCGAGTAGCTACTGGGTGCTATCTTGTCAACACAAGCGGGTATGTTGTTGCAGAAGTTCTCACAAAACTACTAGGACAATATGGTAGCAATTGCACCTGAAAAAATCGCATTTGACAAGTTCCAAGCCTGCACACTTGTGTGAGGTGACACAGATTTTCAGTTGCAATGACTAACACCGCAGCAGACGCAACAAGCCTGCACGGACCCATGTCGTACAGTAGGTGGTGTACCAAGCAGGAACACTGTCAATTGTCCTGCGTTACCCTCAACAGTGTCCTGGTGCTGGCAGTACACCCTTATACCCGCTAGCAACCACTGGACCAATTCACTCTGCAATGGCTAACACCGCAGCAGACGCAACCAGCCTGCAAGGACCCGTATCACAGAGTAGGTAGTGTACTAATCAGGGGAGGCAATATCGTCAAATGTCCTGCCCTACCCTCAACAATGTCCTGGTGCTGGCAGTGCACCCGTATACCCGCTAGCGACCACTGGAACAACATATATGAACAGTGCAAGCAATTGTCCAGCTGTCACAGTCGCGACAGCATAGGCGTACACTCGCCAGGGCACCTTGCGCAAGTTGTAAAGTTCTCCAACAAGTGTTGAGACTGTGCTCAAGTTCCCCAGCACTCCCTGTGCAACAGCCTTTTCCCATAAGGTTTGCCTGCTGGCTGCTGTGTCATACACGCCATGCACCGCAACCGGCCGGAGTGAAATTGCGGCGTAAGTAGCGGAGGCACTGGCGTTGGCGAGGAATGTGCCGAGAGGGAACCACCTAGCGGGACCCCATTCGCGTGTGTTGAGCACTGATAGCCACCAGCGCAGCCACACACCGGTCGGCCCAATGGCACACGACAACCACAACGCCTTGCGTGTGGGTGATGAGTCCTTCACAGCACCAACTAGGGCTGCAAGCAACATGAAGAAAACTGCTGCAAATGCCATGAGACGCAGCATTTGGCGTTGGTATGGATCCTTCCTTCGCACCATCAACCAGGGTGCACAGCGACCCGCAGCATTGATATGCAAAAGCGCTTTTGCAACGTGCACGCCAACTACCAGTGACATGATGCACAACTCATATCCTAGCAGCACAGCAACGAAGCCCTTGAGTACCAACCCGGCTGCAAACATGCGCGCCACCTGCAGTGCCGTTAACACACAGTGTAAACAACACCTGCATTCATGACCTACTGTTGATGTTGGGGTGGAAGACTAGCAAATGCACCTGGGGTGAACGACTAGCAAATGCACCTGTTGGTTCCATCCAGAGTACGTTGTGATTGAGCCCAGCAGCCCAGTTGTCAATCCCAGCAGCAAGTGCTCAGAAACTGCTCCTATGTGCTTCTTGAGCGTGACGCCCAATACGCCCATCAAGAACGATCCCAGCATGTTCTCGGGCAGGTCCGTGAAAAGCGGGGACCATGGTGACGTGATCCCGGCATGGTCAGGGCCAAACAGTTTGGAGATGCCATACCTGAACAAGGCAACTTGTCACATAAGCTGCAAAGTGTGCCAATGAGCTTGGCCCTACGGCTGGTATGCGTGCTGCTACTTGCAGCTACTTGCAGCTACATGTGTTGTATTAATGTCACATACATACACTGCGGAGACGCGGATGTTCACATCAGACCAACCTTATCAATACGCCAACAAAGGAAAAGACCGCCAAGTGCGATAGTAGAGACAACTGTTTCAACACGTGAGGTAGTGCTTGGCCAGTGGGCAAGGTGATTGCGTCATCTTCCGGTATGGCAACCTGTTGACAGTGGTAGATAATATATACTGCTGGTGTTTGAGTGCTGCTTGGTGCATGCAAGAGCCTGTACAAGGTGTATACTCACTGTGACACACCCAACCTTACCACTCCGTTAGGTACAGCGTCAGCAGGATGAGGTTCATTCCGTTCCAGCGTTCCTCCTTGATTGCTAATTTACAATTTGCTTCAATGATGCACTACACGCATGTTGCCGCGTGTAGCCTGCATGGAAAAAAGACACAAAGCCGCACCCAGTCATTGCAGTCTCAGACAAGGCGACTTTCTGTCAACTGATGCTTCTGCGTTGATGCAATAGGCTTCTCATCACGTGTTTATGCGGCACCATGGCATGGAGCGTAGCAACCTAGCGAGTGCATGATGCTTGCATGCGGCGCGATGCACGCACTCACGATAATAACCTTCGTACCGCAGATACCTACGTACTAAGCAGTATGGTGTCAGGCGACTTGACTCAACTTGAGTCAAGTAACTTGAGCCACAGACAACTTCAAACTGTTCATGACTAGTGCTCATGGCCTACCATCAGCCTGAATGGTCAGCATACATCGCCTTCAATGCCGATAAAATCAGCAAGTAGGCGATTAGGCATAACAAGCAACACGCGTCAACACCTGCTGACAATGTCAATGGACACTCTCGCCGCCACCACCTCCACCGTCGCCACGTCGGCTGCAGCAATGCAGTAGCTTGCACAAAAGCTGTGGGTTCTTTCATAAACGTGAGCAGAGAGCATTAGTTATGAATCACGTGCGTTACGGCCCAGTGCGTGCAGGCCAAAGGAAAGGCGAGCCACGAACGTTGTTTGTCAGTACGTAAGCCGTAACGTCCGCAACAGCAGGTTTTTTATGGATGCACTTGACGATGCTGTTGATACCTGCTGCCAGCTGGCAAGCACGGCGAAAGTGACGCGGGTGTTGTTTTGATGGCTGGCGTTTGCGGCGTTGGTGTCGGCGGTGTGGTAGGCCCAAATGACGTTGCCGGTAGCAGTGTGGTGCTTGGGTAGCGTTGCTCGGTGACCTCAATCGCAAGGGGTGCTGCATTGCTGACCACGAGCTTCTGTTGGCTGCGAATGCTTTGAGGTTGAAAAGTGACGCGGCAGCATTTGCTGTGTCCAGCTGCCAGCATCACTCACTACCGCTGAATTGAGATTGGTGCATTGCGCACTTGCTGCTTGCTGCGTGGTTTGGTACATTGCGAGCTGTATTGTGCTGCTGGTTACTGTTGCAGCTGCGGTGAGGCGGAGCAGCTGGGTTGTTTTGGTTTGGGTTGTACTGCTTGATGGGACGGCTGGTGTTGCTGGAGAGGTGGTCGCCTTGGGTGGTTCGGCAGCATTCAGTCTAGCTGGACAACTGCTCAGCTGAGCCATTTGACGTTCAGCATGGCTGAGCGCACAGGCGCGGAGTCAGCGCCCACCTCGACGTCGTCAGCGCTGGTGGCCTTTGCGGCGGGGCTGAGCCCCCGCTCGACCGCCTCCGCCGCCTGGATGGGGGGAGCAGCGGCGGCCATGGCCAAGGCGCTGGGCCGCCTGGCTGGGGCTGCTATGCCCGACGTGGTCAGACTGGGGAAGAGATCGCTGGAGTCCTCCTCCGTGATGGCGACGGTGGTTGCAGCCAAAGCGCGTCTGTGGTTCCGCCAACAGGCCATCCGCGTGCTCAGCGCCGGCCCTGTCCCTCGCCATGTTAGTATCATCATGGACGGCAACCGGCGGTATGCTGAGAAGCACGCTATGGATCGCCAGCAGGGCCATGCTCAGGGCTACGGCAAAATGCTTGAGGTGAGTGTATGACTGCTCGTTGCTAGTTTGTGCAGACTAGAACAGCAGAGTGAACTGCAAATCATGTGCATGGTGTATGACGGCTGGCTGCTGCCTATCATATTCGCATTTTTGCACTGCGCGCATTGTGGTTCAGTTGCATGAATTTGACCTTGTCGTCCTTCCGCTTCTGCTGCACATGTGGATTCTATCTGTGAGGCGACAATGTGTGTTGGATCGTACCCTGACACAATATACCAGCAACCACTGTGACGAGTAAATGCAAAGTTTGCACCTCTCACTGACAGTCCTCACAACAGGCGCTACAGTGGTGCCTGGATCTAGGAGTCAAGTGTGTGACAGTATACGCCTTCTCCATTGACAACTTCAAGCGCTCCAAAGCTGAAGTGGATGCTTTGATGGACCTTGCTGAGCAGAAGCTTGCGGAACTTCTACAGGTGTGTTTGTGTGTGATGTGGCCCAACATGATAGCCCTAGGCTCTTTCTCTCACGCAATGCCGACAGGATGCCTTGCAATACAGATGAAGCACAGAAAAATGATGCCGGTTCAGTTTTGGCGCTCAAACACTCTTCATCATATGCACTGCTGATTTTGAACACTGACTGCCAGGAGATTGTGTTACTGGAAAAGCATGGTGTGGCAATCCGTGTCCTTGGCAACCTTTCCATGCTGCCGCCAAAAGTGCAACGTGCAGCCGCTCGTGCTATGTATGCCACAGCCCACCACAAGGGTGCCGTCCTTAACATCTGCTTGGCTTACACGGCCCGCAATGAGATGACGGCTGCAGCCGTTGCTCTACAGGATGCTGTGCGATCAGGGTACGCTGTATTGTTTACTGCTTCCATCGTTTTGTAACTGGAATTGGTGCAAATCAATGGACTTGTGTGTTGCAATGTGCTGACTGCATGCTGATCTTTGCAGAGTTTTGCTGCAAAGCGACATCAGTGAGCAGCTCTTTGAGCGATGCTTGTACACGGATGACTGTCCACCAGTAGATTTGCTGATACGAACGTCGGGAGAGACGCGGCTGAGTGACTTTCTGCTGTGGCAAAGCTCGCAGTCCTGCCTTGCATTCTTGACCGTGCTGTGGCCGGACTTTTCCTTCAGACATCTGGTGATGGCAATTGTCCAGTTCCAGCTGGCTGCACTGCAGCTGAGGGGCACTGCCAGTTTCAAGGGTGACAGTCAATTGGTCACAGCTAAAATGCAGCAGTTTGACAAAGCAGCTGAGGAAGCCTTGGCCATTGTACCTGCGAGCGATGCATCCGATGCAAGTTCCGTTTCTGGCAATGAGGAGCAGATAGTCCAGAACAGCAGCAGCGGCAGTCTCATTAGCAGCTCACCTGCCAACAGCTGCCAGTGCGGCAACCCCCGTTGCAACGAAGGCTACATAGTCAGCAGTCAGGCGCACACTGAGCAACACTGTCCCTGCCCAGAGTGTGCGCAGCAGATCCAGCAGGCACCCTACTACCCTTCTTATGCTTCTTACCCATATCCCGACAGCCAAGGCTACGTGTATGGCTATGCCAGCAACGCAGGCTACAATCCGCAAGGCAGGTACTACGACCGCTCACACAGCGCCCAGTTCCAGTACCAGTATCCAGCGGGAAAGTCGTCTGCAACTGCAGGAACTTGCTGCCACGCATGCGATGCGGCAGATGTGAGGACTGCCAACTTTGTCAAGAGCAGGCAGGAGAGCTACATGGGCAGGCTGGCACGCATTATGTCCTTCAAAAGCGCTGAACCACTTGCTCCAGGTGCTACCGCTCCTTGAGGGTGCTATGGTTGCACATTTTCCCTGGGCAACTTGCTGCAAACATGGCCGGTGGCAGTTCTTTGCTCCCCTTGTGTGTGGTGTGTACAGTAGCAGAGTTTAAGTTCCGTTTCCATGTGTATTCCATGTTGAACCGTGTATTCTTTTCGCCCATTCTTTGTGGCAGTTTGTGCCAGTCGCTTTGAGTTAGAACGTAGGGTTAGTGTCCTGCAGCTTTGTTTGTGGCAGAGCAGCCGAGGCTTTGAATTGTTTCTCCCTTACCCTGTATAGTGGTTAGTTGCTAGTTCAATTAGCTGGAATTGTCGTGCTTCTAGCAACAAAGACCCATCCATGTCTTCGGTTGTTGTGTCCATCACATAGCTAGCATGCAACCTTGCAACTGCAGCAGACATCACTTAAAAGATGCCGACAATTAGTTTCATTATGTGTATGATGCTGCAAACACGCTAACTGGTAGCGACCATGTCCTGAGGTCGCACTACGCACAGTTCCCAACGGCTCCTGCACTTGGCATTGGCTGCACGACAATTCCCTAATCCCCTGCACACGAAGCACCGGTCTAGCATGGACTGCATAAGACCTGATACATCAGTGACGCCGCCATTGCTGGCGGCCATTTGCAAAGCACTGCAAGCGTCCTCGCCCTCCGCCCCTGTCTAACCTGCCTGCTGCTGCTGCTGCACTGAGTCCATTGTCTGTCTCTACCTGCTAAACCTCCTTCCCTACCAGTACGGCCTGTTGCACAGGTCCTTGCCCAAACTCCTGCCTGCCTGCTTGCTACCCGACCTCCGCCCCATTGCATAGCACTAAGTTACTACACATAGCTAGTGGCATCCCCCCTTGTATTTAATGTGCCATGCCTTTACCTGTGCCCGTGCACTGCGATTGTGTGCATGCTGCGTGTGAATGTGTGCCATTTGCCTGCTACCGGAAAGACTATACACCTTAACATGTGTGCGTTGTGTCTAAACTGCAACTGACGGTAGTGTTGCTGAATGTTATTGGAAGTGTTACAAGGTTATATAAATGTCAATTAGTTGATATTGTGTATTACACATAGAAACAATGTGTTCGTTGCACACCTGTAGCCACCATTTCCCATCGCTTATTGACATACGGTACGGTATATACTACTATAACGATTATGATAAAAGTTGACATTGTTTAATGTAATTACACATAGAAACAATGTGTTCGTTGCACACCTGTAGCCACCATTTCCCATCGCTTATTGACATACCGTACGGTATATACTACTACAACGATTATGATAAAAGTTGACATTGTTTAATGTAATTTTTGTAATGAACTCTACGTGTAGATAACTTACAGTTCAAGTCAGTGAAGCGTTTTACTTGTTGTAGGACATCCAACATAGTAAGGATGAATGGTTATTGAAATATTATAATTGCACATAATGATATGCTTACTTTGCATGCCGCCGATTTTAACTATAAGACTATATTTATTATGATTGTATAAATATTTACGATTATTTGTGGTCTTCATGCCTTGGAAAAGCTAATGTTGTACAAGCATATCGTCTAATTGTGTAGTATTTTAAATGATGCCATTCCACCTTATAAGTGCTAGCTAGCACTTTGTACATACCAATGGTTGGCATTTACAAACTTGTGATTGTTATTGTACGCTGCGGCACGCATTGACGAGTCGGATCTGAGACACCAATCATATCAAAATAATAAGAAAGGAATGCCATTACAAGTTCTCATGTTGTTTTTCATGCTTTTGCATGTGAAACACAGATATTTTACAAGTTATCCCATGCGCTTATCATGCTATCATTGCTATACATCATTTTCTTCAATCACCCTACTTCTAAGTACATGCACAAGTTTATTAAAGATAAAACAAATCAAAAGTGCACCCGAATTACAATAACACACAATCATGCAATTACATCAGTGGGAACGAAGATTAACACGTTACTAATCAGCATGTTTCAGCGCATAAGTAATGCCTCAAAGTTGTAACCATACTTTGTTTTAAAATGTTGTGGTGCTTGTGTAATGAGAGTGCGATTACACATGTCATGTTAATCGTTTGATATTGTTAAAATAAGCATATAATAGTGTGCGAAGGCCACAAAAAGCAGCTTCAAAGCAATGGAGCACAAGCAGCACAATTCACCATGCCATACATTATTACTATAGCGCTTATTGTTGATCGCCTTACTATTCAATGATAACGGTATGAAAATGATGCAAATGTGAGCCCTAACTTTCGACTTATTATAATGTCGCAATACAATTTATCAATTGTAACGTCAACTATATCAATATATGACATTGGTAATGCATAATCATATGACACAATGTAATGAAGGCCGTACACATTGTGCAATGCATGAAGTTGTCTACAGACCTGCTTCTATTGGATGCCAAAACCTCCATCAAGGGCGAGAGGCAAGGGAGGTCAACATCAGCAACAAGCAGGGTTGGATGTTGCATCATGCAACATGCATCCCGTCAGCGCCGAAGATGTTTCATCCGTGCTGACGTGTAATGATCATGAACTCGTTTACCAAGGCTAACGAAGTATTGGCTGACGTTAGACTTGCGCCAGTTTGTTAAGCAAAGCCTCTAGTGACATAGCGCTATCGTAGCCGTATAAAGAGAACGAATCTGACGGTTGTAGTTGAGTCTCAGCACTATAAGCAGCAGCCGTCGGCAGTTTAGAGTCAGTCTTGTCTCAGTCTGTTAGTGTGTCGTAGTTGTAAGCAGTAGTCAGAGACAGACTCACTGTGCGTAACGTTATGATACAAGTGCCGTTTGTGAAGTATGTGTTGTGATTGATTGCATGCTAGTGCTATACACCGCGCGCCCGTTACAGACGTGCTCGGTGCCATGTCAGCTCCCGCCCTCGGACTCGGAGCTCGTCTGCTCCTGGCACAGGCGGGCAAGCAGCATTGCACGCCGCAGAGGCCGGCGCTGCTGCTGGCGTGGGCGGCGGAAGCCATGACGACGGCAATGGACAGCTTACGCTTCGCCCAACACAGTGGCCACTTGCACGTCTCAGCTGCTGCTGCTGTCCGCAGCAAGCCTGTGTCATGCTGCTGGTGCTGCAGCAGCAGCTTGCCCGCTGCTCCAAGCTTCAGCTTCAGCTCCAGCCTCAGCTTCATCGCCAGTACCAGAAGCACTTCATCCACGACCGCCTCAGACGCTGTAGCCTCAGCGTCGGCCAGCGCAGCAAGTATTCCACAGGCAGGGCGGTGACGTTAGCCGGTGGGGACAGCAGCATGGCGTCAGACGCGGGCCAGGCTAGAGGGTACAGGCTTGGCAAGCTCACGGCCGGGCCTGTGGATGGGCCGAAGGAGCACGCCGCGCCTGGGGAGCACCGGCTGAACCTGGACGGCAGCCGCCGTGACGGCATTATCTTCGTGCCTCGCGGCTACGAACCTTGGAAGCCCACGCCCCTCATGCTCTGCCTGCATGGTGCCGGTAAGTGCAGGCTGTAGCCGGCCGAACAAACAAGCAGCTCTGTATCCAGACAGCATGCTGTCAGATGGAACTGGATGACAGTCTCGGTCAAGGCCGCATGCATGCACGTCCGGTCAGGATTAGCAGGTCTTTTTAGCGCTAGCAGCAGGACTTAGCATCCAGTTGCTGACTCAGGCACGCTTGGTAGCATCAGGAGTGTAGGGAGGCGAGCATGTCCTGGGACTAAGGGCATGCTCGCCTTTGTATGCGATACTTTCGTATGCCATACTTTTGTTCTGCCGGCGCAGTTGTGGAGGAGTGGCAGCTGCTCCTCCAGCAGCTGCCACTCCTTCCACATACACAAGCGTCACGAGTCACCAGTTTAATTATTCTTGCGAGCCGACTACCTGCGATGTGGTGCTTTGCAATAACACCAGCTGTGCAGCCTGGTGTCAAGCAGTGGTGTGTTCAAGGGCTGGTCAGTCGTAGTCAATTGCAGCCTTGCGATGTGGTTGTGAAGGCAGCTTAGCGCAACACGGGTTTGTGTCAGCCTAGCTGCGTGCACTATGCTTCAGCAAGTCCTGACACGTGTCAGCATGCTATCTCTATCATCAGGCTACACAAATATGCGCCGCCCAGCCATAATTTACAGGTGTTCGTGTTAAGTCAACCATGTGAGTTCGCAATGTAGGTCAACAGCGTTGCCATGGGGTTATCTGTGAGTGTGACATGCTTTTCACCTCAACAGGAGGCAACTCTTCGCATCGGATTGATCCAATCAAGCCAGAGGCAGAGCGAGACACGGTCTTACTTGTCGCTATAGACTCTGTCAGCTCCACATGGGACGTGCTGCGAGGTGGATTCGGGCCAGATGTGAGCCGCATTGATCAGGCTCTGCAGAGGACGTTCAGACAGTTCAACATATGCCCGCGGCGCGTTGCAATTGAGGGCTTCTCTGATGGCGCCTCGTACGCGCTATCTTTAGGCTTAACCAATGGCAACCTGTTCAAGTAAGCACCCACACATTAATATATAGGCTGGTAAGGTTGTCGCCTTGTCCATCAGTCAGCGGCATGATTTGCGCTACTTGCAGTTGATAGTGTGTGCATGATGGTAAGTTGGTTCAGGTCTGACCTGAGTGTGAACCAGTCACGAAATTGGACGAAAAGGTGACAAACCGTGTACACAGTTTCTTCATCGATGGTGTGATGTCTCTGATAGGTACATATATGCCTTCTCTCCCGGCTTCATGCGACCACCCGCTTTGGAAGGGCGGCCTCGCTTATTCGTTTCTCACGGTTCCTACGATCCAGTGCTACCAGTGGCGTGCAGCCATCGCATTGTTCGGGATCTGTCTTCTTTGGGATATGAGGTTACGTACAAGGAGTTCAAAGGGGGCCACACTGTCCCGCAACCTATGCTGCGCGCAGCTCTGGATATCCTGAAGGAAGACAAGAAAGACGCAGACTTGCCTGAGGTTGAGGAGTAACGCTTGCCAGCCAATGTGTACAATGAAACTTCAATAACTGGTCCTGGCATCTCACGTACAGTACGTCAAGGTGCAGTCTCCTGTGCTTCCAGCATCGTTTGGTCTCATTCACTGTGATTGTGGGATTACATATAACCCCACATGGAAAAGATGCAGTGCTTCATACTCCCATGCTCAGTGCCACACACATACACTCACCTGAACAGATGCACTACCCCAATGTATTCCTTGCACATTGTCTCGCGCATATCCTGTACAATATGGTCTGGTTTGGGTTGGCGCACACAATAAGGTAGATGTGCTCGTAACAAGTGATGATCGCTTGCAGCAGGTGGCAGTACCAGCGGGTAATGTTAGTGTTGGTTTGCAGTCATCCACAAACTGCTGGCAACCTACAGTTTGTGGATTGCGGTTGTCATTCCATGGTTTGCCCCCCCCCGCCCTGCAACTTTTTTTTACATGAAGGACTGCCTTGGTCCATACTGTCAACAGTTCGCTGTACGCTGTTAAGGCCACGCACAGCCATAGGTTTGGTGTGGGCCAATGCATGACTTCGGGGCTAGACTTGCAGCTGACCCTGAGGTATGATTTGCCTGTAGTTAATCAATCTGTCATCAAGGGTATTGAATGCGCACATAAGATTACAAGGTAGTGCAAAGGCTATGCCGTAAGAATGCACAAGCATCCAACATTGCTTAACTACAGGCTGGATTGAGCTCTGACAGGTTGTGCTACGCTATGCTCCACGCAGCTAGCCGCGTTGATGGTAAGCTGCGTAGCTGCAGCGAGTAAGTGTAAAGCCTGGTGGTCTTGAGTGTGTGTGTGTGAGCATGCTGAGGTGCTGCGATGGACTGCCGTATGCCGTGT
Source organism: Chlorokybus atmophyticus (assembly GCA_009103225.1). Lineage (NCBI taxonomy): Eukaryota > Viridiplantae > Streptophyta > Chlorokybophyceae > Chlorokybales > Chlorokybaceae > Chlorokybus > Chlorokybus atmophyticus. The sequence goes on from RHPI01002069.1 coordinate 1,798,396, forward strand.
GGCAGCGACTTCACTTGCATATGCGTTATGTAGCTTGCATCTTTTGTACTCGTGAGCGCATGTAGCTGCAACGCCCACCCGCCGATAGCGCGCGGCTTGCTCCACACAACCATAGCCACAGCCAACCCACATACATGCGTACATCTCCACCTACAGCCTGTGGCCATCGTCCTTGTTGTTGTTGTTGTTGTTGATATAGCAAGCATTGCCGCCACAGCAATGACAGATAATTCAACCAACAGGAATTGTCTCCTGCATTGGTCTGGGTGTATATTCAGCGTTGACATGACCCAGGTCAGTGCAACAAACCATACGCAGCCGCGGTTACAAAGCCGACTACAATCCCACAGTGGTTTTCAGCAGATAGTCCAACGAGCTGCGACCTGCTTCGCACGATATCTGCAGCTCTGCTTTCATAACCATTAAACCCACAGGGCCAAGCAGTTCTTCAAGGAGTTCCGGACACCTCCAATAGTCCTGACACAGCGCAATGAAGCCGTCGCACATGCAGCCGAGTGCTCGTCGTCATCAATTGCGACTTTGCATGAATGATTTGGCTCAGCCAGTAGGTTACCTTCTCTGTGGTCATCAACAACACGCGCTTTGCTTTGACTGATGTAGGACGCTTTGTGTACTGCTCTCGCACCCAAAGAAGTTCCTATGCAGTGGCCATACGCAAATAAACATGGGTTTGTCACACGAGCTGCTGCACTCTTTGACATTTGTATTGGCGGCTCAGTACCTCCTTGTTGAAACAGTGGTGGTCCCCAAAGTCACAAACAACGGTCTCAATAGCTCCCATCTACAACAAGCATCATCAGCTGCCGCAAGTTCCATCAAGTCTCTCTTGCAGTCAACATACAAATAAATCTCTTTAACGTACTTGCAAAAGCATCGCCTCCAGCGCCTTTGGACTGCCTATGCCACATACGCACATGGTAATGGAGCCCGACACAATATGAGGATCCAACGTCTGCGAGGTTGTAGAAACCTCTCTTACGAATGTGTGGGTATCGCCACTGGTTGGCATGGTTCTTGTCGGCTGCATTGCGCCAACAGGCACGAGCGACACAACAGTCATGCAGGACTCCACAATGCGAACTCCTGGCGACAAAAGGCTCTTCAGGTCGCTCTTGATTGAAGTCAAGCGCTTATTTTCCACCTGTCAACAACATGTGTTCTCGCAGTCAGGATTGACAACACATTGGGGAGAGCTAAAAAAAGCAGCAAAGTTCCTTACCAGGTTCGCATGGTGCAAAAGCACCATGTTGGCGCGTGTCAATACTGAAAGCGGCTCGCGTAAAGGGCCGCGTGGAATCAGCGCTCGGTTGCCAAATGGTGTCAATGCGTTCACCATCACCACTTCCAAGTTGCGGTGCAAACGCATATGCTGCATCAGCCAGCTGTCAGTTCATGCACTTAGCGTGGTGAGGAAAACTGGTCACCATCACGTGCACCTACCTGAAAGCCATCATCCAGGATGGCAACATGCATTGATGGGGACACTTGACTTTTGCTACCACAGTCAGCGTGAAAGCCCGTCTGCAGCGCTGTGCCTTGCTGTCTAAGCAGCTTGCTGGCAATGGCGTAGCGGTCAGCACCAATGCCAACTGCAACACCTGCATTGCCCAGGGGGCAAACAACCTAACATTTGATGCGACAGACGCACACATCACATATACAAGACTTACCTGCATTCTGCAAGCGATGTTGCAGCTCCATTGCCTCATCACCACCAGCATAACCCTGGCGCGATATTGCTAAGCTATATGCAGCTGCAAAGCACAAGCAACAAGAGGACGCCTGAAAGTTGCCAAACCTCTATGTCCCGTGCGACTGCCCTTCCCTACCCTAGTAAGTATGATTGGTCGGGTGCTAATCGCAAGTAATCGTCTTGCAATGTACTCCGTCATGGGAGTCTTTCCAGTCCCGCCCCATGTCAGGTTGCCGACACTTATGACTGGGATGGGGAGTCTGCATGTTTGTGCAAGGGTTAGTTGAAGTCCAGCGTGTGAGTGGTTGAGACTTGCAGTCAGCCTGAGTGTACCTGCTTTGCTTCAACAGCCCATGTTCATACGCCCAACGCCTGAAGCAGCATGCTTTTATGTAAGTTGAACAACGTGGCATGCATGAGCATATGCTCAAGTACATCCACTTGCACAGAATCAAGATGAACAATGCTTGCATCACTGGTGTCCTTGCATGTGCCAAATGCCTTTCCACACAAGCAGCACAGTGTCACACACCTGATGCTGACAATGCCGCCATAGACTGCCGCTGCAACAGAGAGGAAAGGGCGCGAGGATGTGTCTTGAGCAACATTTTGGAAATACACCTTCCAGTTGTGCGTGGGAATTTTAATTCCCATACCTTTCCACAACCGCAAGCACTAAGTGGCGCAATTATTGATATGAACAGTTGGTGATAGGGCGTTATTGGTTTGCTGCAGCTCCCTGAGCTGCCACGACAGCACTCGACTTATGTGAAGACTGCGATGAAGAAGAAGCCTCTTTCACTCCTTGCAGTATGCTTGCAGCGGAGGGCAACATGGCCACACTATCATAAAACAAAAGCCATCAGATCACCCGAGTATTGCTCAACAATCGCATGTGGTGACTGGATCAAACAATGCACGCATGCGCTGAACCCACCTTTTCAAAGCGTCGTCCATGGCAGCGTCAAGACTGATTAGCAAAGCCGGCATCCTCTGCAGGCGCTGCGTCACGCATGCTGTTGAGTAATGCTAATGCACAAGTAGTGTACAGCTCATTCTGCACACGGTAAGTAGATCCTCAGGCTTACCGCTTCGGTGCCCAGTATGCGAGGCTCTTTTGCTGCCAGCGCTTTTGATAGCCTGCTCACCTCCTGGCAAAGCAGTCACAGCTGTTGGGTCAAGCATGCACTCCATGCTCAGCGCAAGCTGTGCATTGGCTATATTGGACAAGTGGTTCACTACCAAGTGGTGAGCGCAGACAAAAGATTGGTTGGCATGCATAGTCTTGTTGTGTGTGGCAAGTTCTACAGCGACGATTGGCAGCACCAGAAGTTGACAATGCAAGCATGCAGGCAGGCATGGTTGAACCACACTATTCTACTGCACCGGTACTCAACCACTGCATGGTTGGCCAGTGCAGACACACTGTCTGCTGCATTGTATAAAGCAGGCAACATTCAACATTCAAACTCGGACAGGACAGGATAGAATGACCAAGCAGCATGCGCATGACACAATGCAGCCAAACCACGTGCATGTGGACAACACAGGAGCACGGCAATCAGCCAGGTTCTACAATAGCCATGCCAACAACACAAATCCATCACATTGCTTGTCTCTACAGAGGCTTTTGACAACTTGCTGCTCGAAAACCCAACACAAACACATGCGCACAACAACCACCAGCAGCTCGCCCAACCTCCGTGCCGCTCTGCTTGACCAGCTCCCGCGCGAGCTTCGCGGCGTTGTCCACGCAGTCCGTGGCCGACTCCGCAAGCTGCTTCTTCAGCGCCTTGCCCGGGTCCGCCGAGCCGCCTACCCCGCCGCCGCCGACGCCAAAGCCCTCCATGCCAAGTCAAGCCCTCAACCAAGCCACAAATCTTCAGGCAGGACTCGGAAAAAGCTTTGACAGCGTAAGCAATTGTCCCAGAACGGGTCGTGTAGCAGTACTGCGCTGTTCCTACGTCGGGTTTGCGTCCTGACCTGTGTCAGAGTTGACTGTGGAGCCGTGCAGACGGAACATCAAAGTGCAACAAAACAGTGCAACGAGCTGCGTGTGAGGCCACTGCGAGGCTTGGCAAGGTCGTTTGTCGTCAAGCGGCGGCGGTGGTAGTTGGAAACGGCGGGGTCAAGGCTGCTGGCCTAGCTGTTGTTGGTCAGGTCCACGTTGAGGTTGGTGAACTTGACTCACGCTTTGCTTGGCGTGTTGCTTTTTCCTGTGCGCAGCCTTGGACGCTGCCTGACCAGCCTTGAAGTTGTCTCAGCTGCTTTCTTGGGACTGTCAGCCTTGGCCTGGTCTGGTTGCATGATGGCATGATGCGTGGTATTGTCAGTGCATCTCTGTCGCATGCAAACTTGGGGCCACTCAGCAAGCTTGCTGCTGTTGTTGGCCAGAATGTCGCCTTGGGATTGACAGTTGTGCATGGTCTGTGTTGGCCACTTCAGCACAGCTGTTCGAACATATGCGTGTATGATACCGTTTTGTTGACAAGCGCTGGTTGCTTGCAGCCAAACAATGGCGCGTAAGGTTGCTGCGGCGTTGCTCTTGGTGTTTGCCACGCTGCTCGTTGCTGGTGCTGCTGGGGCGAAGAGCAACAGCAACTCGGCGGTGCTTGTGCTGGACGCCGATAACTTTGACGAAACTGTCGCCAACGAGAAGCATCTTGTTGTGGAGTTCTACGCACCATGGTGCGGCCACTGCAAGAAGCTGGAGCCTGAGGTGAGCAGTGCTTGGCAGGTGGTGTTGCAGTATGTGCCTTGTGTCGATTGCATGCTTGCAACTTTCTTCGCAAGGATATGGTATTTCAGAAAGCACTAGCAAGCTCTACCTGTTGTACTGCATATGCAATAACGCACTACCTAGATGTCATCAGCAGTGTCGGATGCTAAAGGCATTGTGACCGGCAACAATTGCATGCATGCAAAGATCCTGATTTTGACTTCGCACACATGACTGCATAGCTTGCCCCAGGTTGAGTGCGCTCAGTGCGCTCAGTTCTTGACTTATGTGCATGTGCTGCATGCTAACAAAGGGTTCGTGCTGGGACACAGTGGGAGAAGGCTGCCAAGGAGCTGAAGAAGCTTGACCCACCCGTCGTTCTCGCAAAGGTAACAAGCACACGGTGGCTTGGCTAAGCACTCACATCTGCAAGCGTTGCCACATGCCCAAACATCCTGGCTTCCCTGTCCGTAGGTGGATGCAGACAACGAGAAGAACAAGCCCCTGGCACAGAAGTTTGGCATCCGCGGCTTCCCAACCATCAAGACCTTCTTCAACGGGAAGTCCAAGGACTACGAAGGCCCGCGGGAGTCTGAGGGCATAATCAACTATTTCAAGAAGCTTGTTGGTCCTGCGAGTAAAGAGATCAACTCCGCAGAGCAGTCCCAGGAACTCATTGACTCTGGCGATGTTGTTGTGGTACGACAGACTTCGCATGATATTACTACTACTTGCAAGCACAAGTACTTTTCCATGCAATGCATGCTGTTGTGACCAGTATTTATCTTTCACCTGCATGGTGTGTTGTTATGATTATCTTTTATTCTCAGATTGGAGTTTTTGAGTCTGAGGCCAGCCCTGAATTTGTGGCGTTCATGGATGCGGCTGACGGCTTGCGTGAGGAGATTGTCTTCGCTCATACCACAGACGCAACCCTGCTGCCAGAGAACCTCAGCGCCGCAACCCCGTCGCTCCATCTGTTCAAGCCTTGGGATGACAACTACAAGGCGCATGAGGTGCGTAATCAATGTGGTCCTATGCTTGCATGCTGCATGTGCTTTCCTTCTTGTTTTGTGCATTATTGCTGATCGCGACATGCATGCACTTCAAGGGAGAGTTCACTGTGAGCGTTATTGAAGCCTTCATCACCGACAACACGGAGCCGAAGCTTCCTGACCTCAACGGAGGCGACATTGAGCGCAGGTTCCTGCGCAAGCTGTTTGAGCAGAAGGAGAAGACGCCGAAAGTGTTTGCATTTGGCGACTTCAAGTCCGAAGATTGGCCTGCATTTGAGGAGGAAGTCAGAGCAGCTGCAGACAAGTTCAAGGATGACTTTGCGTTCATCAAAGCGGATGCCACAGCCAGCAAAGGCGCCGCAGACTGGTTTGGCCTCAAGGGTCCCATGCCGTGCATCGCGGTGCACATGGTTGAGGCCAACACCAAGTTCACGCTGTGCGATGCAGCAGGCAAAGTGGAGTCTTTCTTGGGTGACGTGAAGGACGGCAAGGTCGAGCCCACGTACAAGTCGGCGGAGGTGCCTGCCGACGAGGCTGCCGATGCCCCCGTCAAGACCATCGTCGGCAAGACCTTCAACGACGTGGTTTTCTCCGGCAAGGACGTGTTGATCGAGTTCTACGCGCCGTGGTGCGGACACTGCAAGAAGCTCGCGCCCACGTACGAGGAGGTCGGCAAGCACTTTGGTGATGACGATGGCGTGGTCGTCGCCAAGATGGACGCCACTGAGAACGACGTCCCGAGCAACAAGTTTGATGTACGTGGCTTCCCCACAATCAACTTCATCAAGGGTGCCACCGGCGAGGTGCTCACCTACAACGGCGAGCGCGACAAGGACAGCATGGTGGACTACATCAATGAGCAAAGGAGCTCAGCTGGTGCCTCGTCAAGCGGTTCAACCAAAGATGAGCTGTAGTTGGGCTCGCTGTACATAGGCTTGCGCGGGGTGGTCTGTTGTGCGCTTTTCCTGTTGAGGAGATTGGCAGAGTCTTTTTGTGTATGAGTGTTAGAAGAAGTTGTTGAGGTCAGGTGTGGGTGTGGGCAGTGTCTGTGGGAGACACTGGGGTGTTTGGACTTGGGTTACAATCTGCGTGCTTGAAATTGTGGAGCCCTTTTTTCGAATTTTGAAACATCGGATCGGTGCAGCATGTTGGCTGTCATTGTTGCACCTTAGATTGTTACCGTAAGTTACCAACTCCAGTGGTATTCCGTTCTCACCTATACAGTCTTGTCTACTAACTGGCCTGCCAACCTTACGCTGTGTACAGGATGTATGACGTGCTATTGTGCGATGAGGGATGCATGAGCAGAGATCGGGTTAAAAGTGGACAAAATGACAGTGCAGACATGTCAGTGCGAATGTTGCTGCCAGCAGGGCACCAGCACCAGCACCAGCACGTCATGTATCCTGTACGCGTGAAGGTTGATGCATCTTGATAATATTAAGGACAGTATCTGATGGTATAATCGAGTATCATATTAAATTGTGGCATGTTGTATACCATGGTAGTAGTGCAGTTCAAGCAAGAAAAACGTTTTCCCCCCATGCCGCCCAGCCAGCCAAAACCCCGAAAATAGCGCATCGATCTGCTGTAAGTGCCTTGTGTGATTGTGCGCGGGCGTCGCCCTCCATGGTGGGCGGCGGCGGCGGCGAGGAGGAGGAGGACGGGGAGGAGGATGTGGCGGATGGGGAGGAGGGGGACATTGAGATCAGCCATAGGCGAGGCAGAGGGAGCTTGAGTGAGCGGCAGGCCCGCGCCCTAATGCTGCACCGGGTGGTCCACATCCGCCGCAGCGCCTGCCTGCCTCCTGGATGGCGCATGACATACTTGGACACGCCCATTCTTTGCTTCAAGGTCAGTTTATCTGTCAGTCTGTGTGCGTGGTGGTTGGGGAAAGGGAACGCAACATGGACTTTTCCCGGACGCACAAGGCAGCCTCAACAACGAATTGGGTCTTAGCACATTCCGGTTTTGTTTCCTCTTTGGTTGGGTCGTGATGTGTGTTGACACGCACGAAGACTTTATCACCTGCTGGGATGTTTACTCCCGACTATGGCACTCTGTCCATTGTCAAGTCTGTCACTTGGATAGAAGATCTTCGTGTACTACAACTTGTGTTGGCTGCTTGCCTGAGCCAGCGGCAACGGACCGATGTAGTAGTGTGAGCGAGTGCTTGAGCAGCAGTTGCATGCATTGCCGCAATGTTGTCTGTGCTTTCTGCGTGCGCTTTGCGCAACTGTGCGTGAGTCGAACAAGAGTCAAGTCAGTAACAACAGGCGCAAGCAGACGAGTGAGCGCAACAGATACGGAGTGCAACGGCAGCACTAACCGCCAGCATGTTGATGTGTGTGTGTTATGCAGGCAGTGGCGGTGAGCGAGCGCAGTCTGGTGTCCATATACGACGGCGCGACATCATATCGCCTGAGCGCCGTCACGCGCGCCGGACGCGGCACCGGCGGCGACGGGGCGGCGTGGCCGCCGCTCGATGCCGCGCTCTTCGTGTACCGAACGCAAGAGGCGGTGAGTGCAGTGCAGTTGTGCGTGTTGAGATTGTGCGTGCGCGTGTGCGTGCATGTGCATGTGCTTGTACTCGCACACATGTACATGTATGTAGTCGTGTGCGGGTAACACATACGCCGTATGTGTGCTTGCTGATATGTTATCGCACACACGCACACTGCATGCAGTATGCATGTGCGCAATATGTGTGAGAAACAAACGCAATGCGCGTGCACGAACACACTACACGCTCGCATGCGCGCACGCGCGTACGTGCGCACTTGTCTGGTGCGACTGTGTCGTACGCTTATTCTGCAGGCGTAATTGTACTCGGTAGCTAGCTGTTTTGCCTGGGTGTGTACTCACCCACGCAATGCAGTTGGCACGTCCACATCCCCGCCTCACCC
>RHPI01002069.1:1806912-1902868 GCA_009103225.1 Chlorokybus atmophyticus
GTGTCGCCCCCCCCGGTCCAGGCCATGAATGCGGCTTTCCCGTCGCGCAGCAAGCGTCTCCAATCCCCGCGCGTGCTGCTAAGTGTGTCCGTGCGGGGATGCGCGTACGAGCGGGGGGAGGAGTGCAAACTCGCGGTGGGGGCGATTAGAGTCGAACGTATCATACCGTGCGACATGACATGAGGAGTAGTAGATGTTGGGTGGCCGCTACATTATCCGCTGACTGGTGTTTCTGTATATAGATGTTAAATGTGTATTCTACAATAGGCCACGCTATGTTGTTCTAAATTGGCATATGAGTAAGCCATGCCTGGCTGTAGTTGTGACGATGCTACTCCGCTTGGTGTCTCTCTTCATGTTCACACGTAAAAGACTGCCGCTGCTTTTTGCTGCATAGCGCAAGCTTGCCGATTGTACATCGCACATGTGCAGCGTGCCTCCTCCGCAGCAGAGCCTAGCAGTTGTGAGGCACTTTGTCCTTAATATATGTACCATATGTGACATATGTGTGTTGTTTGCAACAGCTGCATTGAGCCAGATTGATGGCATTCGCAGTCAGGTCTCAACTGAACGCGATGATAGTGTTGACGTTGTCCACGATTATGATGGTTCACAGTCTCCTTGAAATAGCGGTCAGATGCATGTTGCTGGCTTGTGATTGATGCCAAGTACTGCAGCCTTGGTAAGCTACTTGGTGCAACTATCCACCGAAAGACAACGACGACGAGCATTGTCCTGATACTTCGCATGTGGGGGTTGTCCTTGCCCTCACCCGCTCTCTCACAAAAACCCTCCACACCACCCCCGCTGCAGTACACAGATCCTGCACATGAAAAACTGCACATGAAAAACTGCGCATCAACCACTACAGCAAGCCAGTACGCAGTGACATCGTCCGAGCAGCAACTCACTGCTGAGGTCATCATCACTGTGTGTGGTATCGCGTATCGTTGGATTGGATGATAGGGCGCGTCCAGTAGCAAGTGAGTGAGTGAACTAACAACTTCTGTTGGATTGAACTAGGCCCTAGTCTTGTGAATGAAGAGTTACCGCCTCGGTGACTCTCAGAGCTTGACCACACTTGCTGGTGGCGCTGGAAGTTTGCACGGAGTTGAGTCGATTGGTAGGTGAGGCGGTTGTGGAGAGCAGCAGCGGCGTTGAAGTTTGTGTCTGCGTTAACGACAAGGTTTGCAAGGTGGGGTAAGCGTGAAGTGAACGAGATACACTTGTGTGCTGCGGAAAGTTTGTAGCATGCGCTGCGAGTATTGTGCAGCCACCCTCATCGTGCACACATCCGTGCATGCATGCATGGGTGCGAGTGAATCGTGTGGTGTGATGGTAGGCATGCATGCATATACAAGCAACCATCAAAGCTGGTGACTCTTTTCAAGGAGCTGTTAGACTCTTGCACACGTACATGCGTGCATGCACATGTATATACACGAGAGAGCATATATGTGTGCGTGCATGCAAGCATCAGGCAGGCCTGCTTGCTGCTTTGGCCCGTAATCTCAACTGCCGGATTCTAACAACCCAACCTATCCTACGCCAGCAACGCAGTCACCGTTGCTCAGTCACCCTCACGGAGGTTTCAATCTAAACATCACTGATTCCCCAACTCATCCCCCCACTCCCTCCCTGGCAGGTGCCTGTCTTCCCCAACCCAACCCAACCCAACCCAACAACCCTCCGTGCTCCACACCACCACCACCTACCACGCCATGGCTTCCGCTGTTTCCGCGTGGGACGACGACGACTACGACTCCTCCTCCCCTTCCTTCCCCCACCCCTTGCCGGAGCTGGCCCTCCCCATGCCGGAGGTCGAGGAGGCGGCCAGGCGCGTCTGGGCGGCGCGGGCCGAGTCGCTGAAAGGAGCCGTGTACGCCACGGGGGTCTTTGCCGCGGTGGCGCCGGGGGTGCTCGTGGAGATACCGAGCAAGGTGGGTGGGGTGGAGTGGGCTACACATACGGACTCTGTGCGTGTGCGTGCGTGTCGGCATGCGAGCATGCACGCATGTGCATAAGCGCGTATGTATGTGTGTACATGTGTATACACGCGCACGTGTGTGTGCGCGTGTGTACGCGTGCATGTGACGCGTATTCGTGTACATGCGCGCATGCGTGGGTACACGTGCGCTTCTTACCTATCTATCTGTGTATACGTACACGTGCTCACACACAGACACACGCACGCCTATATATTTGTGCATCAAGACAGCGACAATGACGCCAAGAGTCGTGCATCTCCCTTCTTGCATTGCGACTGTAAACTACTACTGACAGTTTTCTCTCCTTTCTCCCTCCGCTCTCTATGACCACCAGTCTTTCCCCCTCCGCCTGGTGTCCCTCCTCCCCCTCCGCCCCGGCCTCCACGCCCCGATCGTCCACGCCTTCCTGTTCGGCTCTACCGTCTACACGTGGGAGCGGTGGCGGCGACGTCGCGCGGGGCTGGAGATGGGAGGGAAAGAGGAGGGGGAGGGGGTGGGGGTGGCGAGGACGGTGGGGTATGGAGGGGCGGTGTGAGAGTGTTGGGGAGGGGAGTGGTGTGTGTGTGGAAGCAGAGTGGTGTGGCCCGCACACGCACACACGCCGTGTGGACGGGTGTGCGAGCGCGCGTGTGTAGTGATGTTGGAGCGAGAGATGATTGTTTGTGTATAGGCAGTAGTAGTAGACTGACACTGCGTTTCTCTCATGCCCTCCAACGTCTGTATGCAGGGAGCAGCAGCGTGTGCGCGTGTTGCGCTTGCATGCGCGGGCAACCGTTTGTGTCCATCGCGTCGATGTACGTATGAACCCACACAGGGGCTGGTGTGTGACTCCAGTTGACAACACAATAGAATGTAATACTAACAGGAAGACTAGTCCTGAAACACACACAACCACGTGTGGCTCAAACCCATGGGGAACGTTGTTTACACAGCCGCACACGTACAAACAAGCATGCATGCGTGTGTGCGCGCGCGCCGCACAGCATGCATGCGTGCATGGACACACATGTGCACTCCCACACGCACACACGCGTGCACGCACGCCGAGGAGGACTCGTAGTCTCTCTCTCTCTCTCTCTCTCTCTCCTAGTGCAGTAGTTGACGCCATGTGCTTGGTGTGGGGATGTGGGGGTGTGGGGTTGTGGGGGTTTGAGTTGAGTTGGTTCTGAGGCTTTTTATGTGAGAGTGAGAGAATAGCTCCCTGAGTGAGTGGGTTGGTGGGTGGGTTAGTCAATCAGTGATGTACTGAGAGTGACTGGGGAACGGTAACTGCTTGCTTGCTTGCCTGATAGTTTGGTTGGTGAGACTCTTGCAGGCAGTGAGAACTCCGTACCAAGGAGCAAAGCAGGCAGGCTTGGAGCTTGCATGCAACAGTCCAAGCAGCTCGCCGACAAGACCTACCAGCTTTGATGATCGCTTGTTTACTCACTCAAACACAACTTCCACATTCCAGCGCCCGTCCAATCTGGTCAAGCTCTCAGAGAGGCACCGAGTCACCAACCTGGTCACATCACTCACACAAGAGCAGCATTCGTTCACTCACGGGAGTAAGTGAGTACCATTAGACTAGTACCAATAGCCACGTTGCCGGACACAGACGACGACGTGAGCCTAGTTGCTGCTGTGATTTGACGATGAAGTACAGACCATGTACATGGGTGGCATGTAGTAGCAGTGGCTCAGCACAGTGAGTCACTCTGCGTAGCTTGCCTTGGTGGTTGATGTGGCAGTTTCCGTGTGCAGAGTTGTGTCGTGCAGTGCGTGTTGTGTGTGGAGGGTTTCTGATCAGGGCGGGTCAAACCAAGGACGATCCCGACATGCATTCGCACATTGTTAATTATGACTTTTGGGTTGATAGATGCACCGGGTGATGTACCCCAGGCTGCAATATTGCACAAGCATGGTAGTAGTTATACCTGCAAGTGCCAGGTTAACCATCCTGGAATGGGCTTGTATATGTAAGCTCTATAAAGGCCAACAGCATGAAATGACTCTATAACACAGTACAACTCACTGTCAAACAGCTCGGCAGGACAAACCTGCTCATGCACACACTTGTCAATCGGTAGGTAAGCAGCTTCAGGCAGCAGCAGGTTAGTAGTTAGGCAACTAACAGTAGATTAAGCAGTCGCATGCAAGCAAGCATCAAACAACAGCCAGGTGCTGCGGCCTCCACCTACAGACAAGTGTGGGGCAACTTGCTCAATGTGTATAAGCTTAATGAAGGCAACGTAACATAACGCCCAGCTGCAGCGCAACAGGAGGTTTGTTGTGTGGGGTGATGGCCGTATTGCGGACTGTGGGAGATTGTATAGTGTAGTGCAAGGATTGTGCGCTGATGCTGTACAAAAGGTATGCCATGCCATTACGTGTGCAGACAGGTGTGGGACTTCTGGGATCTTGCACTCGATTTGCCTTTGACGTGTTGCTGGCTTTGTGCACACGCTTGCATCCAAACACTTGCACTCTACAGCTTTCGGCCGTTTATTTCATTTGAACCGAAAAGCAACCAGAGACGTGTGCATCTTGTGTTGAAAGAGTGAGTGACTGTTTGTTTTTCCTGCACTGCGCGCAAAGTAGGTGCCTGTCATAATTGGTGTGTCACTTGTGTTGTCCGTACCCACAAGGTTGCAATGCGCGTCGTGTTGACGCTTGGTCAGGAAATCCAATGCGTACTGTTACTGGTGCTGGTAGTACCAGGCGTAATCCTGTTGGTGCATGCCAATGGGTCGCGTATGCCGAGCGAGAATTTGCACACAAACACAACAACAAGTGACCTGAATTTTGCAACATGTGCATAATGTATATCAACCGCAATGCATGGCATGCGTGTCGGATGTTTCCAGTGTGCAGCTCGTGTGTATATACTACAGACCCAACTGTGTGGCAAACCACACAGTTGCTGCTTCTACTGCTGCTGCTGTGGCAATGAGGCATTGCTGCAGAAGCAGAGAATAGCTGTCTATCTGTTTGCTTGTTTGCTTGTTTGTTTGTTTGTTTGTTGATTTGTGTCGTAGGTTGCTTACTTGCTTCTATGCTACAGTCCTTGCTGCCTCGTGCTTCTCCTGCCTTGCTCCACATCTCCACACTCATCATCGTCGTCGCACTCAGGGGTTTCCATCACAGCTGGCTCCACTGTCGGCTCAGCCTGGCGATTCTTCATCGGCGCGTGTGTAGGTGTGCATGTCTCCAACTGCGGTATGGCTATGAACATGGAGTGAGGCTCGTCTCCTTCGCCCGCGCTTCCCGCGTCCGGCATGACAACAATGACGGGAGAGGAGGAGTTGTGATGCGTGCTGCTGTTGGGTGCTGTGGCAGGCAGCAGTGTGGTGGGGGGTTTGCACGAGGGTAAGGAAGATGAGGGAGGGGCAGACGGGTCGAAGCAGTACATCGGGACCTAGTGGGTAAAAAACAACGACCAACAATCAGGTGTCTGTGACATTGTTGTCGCGGCGTGCGTGTAGCAGATGTCGGGCGCACACCCACCCTCACACACAACCACGCGTACACAAGCTTGTGCGTGCGTGCGTGCGTGTGTGTGTGTTTGTGTGTGCACATGTATATGTGTGTCATTGCAACATGGCAGCAGCTTCCAACCTGCATATTGCGGAATGACCGCTGGTGCAGCATGGATGTGAGCGTGCTGAGGCTGCGCATGGCCCTCCCCTGTGCAAGGTGCGCCTCGATGCGTTGCTCGCGGTTCTGACGCAAGCGATAAGTCACATAACCCAACAGCGCCGCCAACAGAGTTATCATTGCCACCTGCACAGCGCATGTTGAGTCTTGAGTGCGTGTGTACGTGAGCGTGCACGTGTATGGGTATTTCTTGCGCATGCTTGTCTCAGGCAGGAACCAGAGGCAAGCAATGTGTGTATGTGTGTATGCAATATTTGTGTGATTGAATTGTGGCATCCATCTGCCCCATAAAGAGAGAGCACAATCAATGTGCAATAGCCAGGAATACACGAATGTGATTGTCGCTTGATTGCACGGCAGAGCAAAATACTTACCGCGATAGCGGCCAGCCACACAAATTCCACCGCAGTGAAGCGCATGCCTGGCGTAACAGCTGGCAGCGGTGAGGCATCGGATCCAAAATCAGTAGCTGCGAGCAAGTACAGAAGAGCCATAAGCGAGAGTTCTTTCCACAATTACAGGCCATCCAACAACATGGCTCAAGCATTGAGCACAATGAAGCACTCAACCATGGAGAAACTTGCTCACAAACGTCAAGCTGTCAAACAGCAATGAACCCATCAAGGATGCGCTTGCCAAGCAAGAAAGAAAGAAAGCAACTCACCCAACGAGCGGTTACAGCAAAACTGACCCATACTGCACGGACCATATACACACATGCACACAATAGCACACGCGCACACGGACTAATGCACCAGGCAAATCCAACGAGCAATGGCGATTCTGTTAGCAAGCCACATGCTTACCAGGATCGCGTGCATTGTACAATTCCGTGCTCATCTTCGAAGCCAAAGAGCTCTTTGCTGGCAGCTGGCGGCTCGGAGCCAAGCGGGGCTAGAGCTCAAGATGAATGGCTGCGAAGACGACGGCGACCAGTAATGGCGCCGCCACCCCCCAAATTCTTTGTGCCCCCACTCCCCAAGGCTCTAACCGCTCTTGTCTAACCACCCATGTGCACAACCATCCTCAGACCCTCAGACCAGGCCAGGCCGCCTTCAAGCTGAGCCCTCACACTCGCCTCCTCCTCTGTCTTCCTCGAAGCTCCGGTAGGACAGCAACACCAACGACCCAAACGACACACACAAAAGGGCTTGATGACAATGCCGCTCGCAACACCCACACCGCCGACACCGCCGCCGTCGCCTTCGCCGCCAATATAACGTCCACAGCAGCAGGACGTTTGTACTTTTTTGCCGCGGGCTTGATATCTGATTGAACCTAACTGAACCGAAGCCAGATATGACAGATATCTGCCGTCAACATACCAACGTTGCCCGCGGCTTCGGTTCGAAACGGTGTCGGTTCAGTTGGATATACTCGTCAACGCGATATCGGTGGTCTGGCTATGAGGGTGAGCAGCGTTGGTTATATGCATGCTTGGCGCCTGGCAGGCTGTGGTTTGGCGCCATGGCGGCGGCGGCAGAGGAGAAGGAGAAGGAGGGGGAGGGGGATGATGAGAAGGGGAAGGTGGTGGTCAGGAGGGGTGGGAGGGGTGGGAGGGAGGCGTGGTCGGATTATGAGACGGTGTTCACCAATGCCAAGGCGGGCATGGACCAAGTGGACAGGGAGCATGTGAAGAAGGTGTGTGCTTTGTGTGCTTGTGTGTTTATACAGAAGAGTAGTGTGTTTTGTGGTTGGGGGTATTGATGCATGCGGCCAAGCATGTGGTCCTTGTTGTGGTTGTGGGGTTCCAACGGCGTCATCATTGTGAAGGTTGTTTATGAGTCGAGCCGTGGCAGCGCCTTCTTCATCAACGAGCAGCGCAAGAACGAAGCCACTGAGCGACGCATTGCCCAAATGCAAAAGGCTATGGCGGAGCTCACACCACAGCGCATTCAAGTACGTAGCATGTTTCCAGCAACAAGCATTTACACATATATACCAATAATAGGTGCACTGACAGTGAAGGTCATGCCACACACATATTTGCTATGTGCGCTTGTTAATTGTGTTTGACACGCACGCGTACGATCATCTTCGGGGGGAACTACATAAGTACATACCCTACTGAAACTTAACACATTAGCGCCTTGTGCTCACATGAGAAACCTTGATGCGACATCCCGACGTTATTCATAAACACGCGTGTGCACACACACACACACACGCGCGCATGCATCTCCTCACAGGCTCTAGAGCGTACCGCCGACCGTCGTCTCATCGAGCTCGAGGCCTCTCGCGACCTCTCGCGCGTGTGGCTCCACGTCGACATGGATGCGTTCTACGCCGCGGTGGAGGAGCGCGCCAACCCCGCACTGAAGGAGAAGCCGCTGGCCGTCGGAGGCATCGGAATGATATGTACAGCAAACTATGAGGTGAGACTAACACCTGCTGGGACTCTCATGTTTACTTGCATAAGCACTTAAATGACAATTTGCCTTAAGTTGGGCTTATTGGGCCCGTCCCACAACGGACTTTACATCAACCTGACTTTTTGGTGTGGGTTGTGCACAGGCTCGCAAGTTTGGCGTGCGTGCGGCGATGCCGGGCTTCATCGGTTTGAAGCTCTGCCCGGAGCTGCAATTTGTCAAGCCCGATTTCGCAAAATACACGGCCGCAAGCGCCGACATACGCGAAGGTGATCATCTGCATGCTGCATGCTACAATCGGGTTGTATTTCAACACAACAACCACAACCTGACACTAGTTGGGTTTCGTTCCCTGCGTGCAGTGTTCATGGAGTACGACCCGCAGTTTGTTGCCGTGAGCCTGGACGAAGCGTATCTCGACATCACCGAGCATTGCAAACAGACAAGTCGCAGCGGTGCTGAGGTGCGTCTGCGTGTAAGCATGCGTGCATGCGTGATAGCGTGCAACACGTTGACATGGGGCATTGTATACACCACAATACAAAAGCACTCGTGCAGTATAGCATAAACACTGTGCGTGCGTTGCCACAGGGCATTACACAAGCAATCCAATTGCATCGCTGACACAACAGGTAGCTGAAGAGTTGAGGCAAAAAGTTAGAGACAAGACGGCTTTGACCTGCAGGTAAGGTGTTACATCACACATTGCTTTTATTTTCGCCACGCACGCATGAGGCTCTTACTCTGCCCCTCTCCTCGCATTCATTCTCCATGGCACAGCGCAGGGATTGCACCCAACCGCATGTTGGCCAAGGTGTGCTCGGACATCAACAAACCCAACGGGCAGTACGCGCTGCCGTCCGAGCGCGCGGCCATCACGGCCTTCATCACAACCCTACCTATCCGTAAGGTAGTTTCAACACTGTGAGTGGGTTGAATGATTGATTCGTCATCCACATATTCAATCATTCATTCATCATTCGTTCATTCATTCATCCATTTGTTGATGTACTGAAACATTTGCTCACCATTTCATTTCTTCGTTTGTTGTTGAATCGATTCGTCTGTTTGTTCAGTTATTGTTTCATTTCATTCGTGCATGTACTGTTTGTCTCATTGACTCTTTCATCGTCTGTGTTACTGTCCTTTCATACACTCACTCATTAGCATCTGAGCAGATTGGAGGCATCGGCAAGGTGTCCGAGCGCCTTCTTCACACGCTCGGCAACACGCACTGCAGCCACCTCATCGAGAAGCGCGGGTTGCTCGCAGCACTGTTCTCCCCAATCGCATTCGGTACTGTCTGAACCAATGCCATGCGTGTGCGTGTGCGTGCATGTGCATGTTGTGGTCGTGTTGTTGTCATCTTGATACAGTTCAACCCACTCAGTGTTACCTGTGTTGTGTCGTTGTGTGTTGTGTTGCCTTTAATCATCACTGACGTGCTACTCTGGCCTTGCAGACTTCTTCATGCATGTTGGGCTGGGCATCGGTGGATCGGAGGTTGTTGAGAGGGCTCCCGAGGGCGCTGTCACGCGCAAGGGCATCTCTACCGAGCG
The DNA here is from genome assembly GCA_009103225.1 of Chlorokybus atmophyticus. Classification (NCBI taxonomy): domain Eukaryota; kingdom Viridiplantae; phylum Streptophyta; class Chlorokybophyceae; order Chlorokybales; family Chlorokybaceae; genus Chlorokybus; species Chlorokybus atmophyticus. The sequence continues at coordinate 1,816,465 of RHPI01002069.1, forward strand.
CACGTTTGCAGCTATTGGGACAGAAGCCCAGCTCAACACCAAACTTGGTCCGTGCTTGTGGCACAGAAAAAGTATCACGTCGTCATGTGGGTGAACCATGCTGTTTGAAACACACGTACACATGCGCGCGCACGTACATATGTAGGTATACACACGAATGCGCACACGCACACGCGCAAGCACACACAACTGATTGAGTTTGTTTGAATCAACAGAAGAATTAGCAGAGTCTTTGGCGTCGCACATGGCACGCGAGGGTCTGCACGCGCGCGTGCTCACCCTCAAGCTTAAGTCCACAGCTTTTGAAGTGAGCTGCGTGGGCTGGAAAGGCTAGCAATGGCTCTCGAGCTCAAATGTGGGTGTGTGAATGTTGTTTTAGGTGCGCACGCGTGCGGTGACACTGCCCACTTACATCTCAACTGCTGAAGAGATGCTTGTCCATGCGAGGCAATTGTTGAAGCAGGAGTTGCCCATCACTGCCCGCCTCATGGGTGAGTGCACATGTGCACATGTAATTGGCATGCAAGTACATGATGCTCAGTATGTAAGAGCAGTAAAACATCAACAGCTTTGAAACTGTTCATCTAGTCAGCTAAGTCAATTTGATTGACCAGTGATTACCTCTTTGGCAGGCTTGCGCATGAACAGTTTCAAGGAGGAATCGGTGCCGGAGCCAGGGCAACTCACACTCTCACAGGTACATGTAACCAGAGGTGTGCGAGCGTGTGCGTGAGATCGTGCTTGTGCGGCTGCTGGCGTCAGGGTTAACATCGAGAACTGTGTTTTTGTGGTCATGTGCTTTATATGTCTATACATGTCTTTATATTTGTCGATGTGTCTATTTGATTATATGTGACAAGGTTGACACTTCTGCCAACAACAACAGCAATGTCTATTTGTTTTTCAGGTGTTCTCCCGGAAGAAGCCACGCAAACAGGACAACAACTCTGTCGAGCCAATCAACCTGGAGGACGACTCGTCTTCTTCTTCTGATAGTGATGATAATGATGACGATGTTGACCTCAACAAAGAACATGCAACGAGTGTCACCCACGTGGAACAACAACAGCCAGATCCTGGGCCATCAGCGTCATCCTGGAGAGAAAGCCTCATGGATGATGATGTTGGTATAGGTGTTAGCACGGCGTGTCCACGCTGCACGTACATCAACAACAACAACAACACGGTCCCCTGTGAGGTTTGCGGGTACCCCGATGGTGACACAGACGACAACGAGTACGCGTGCGAGCAATGCGGCACGAAGGTGCGAGTTTTCAATAAACGCGAGCACGAAGACTACCACTACGCCTTGCGGCTGCAGAGGAATGATGGTGATGTTGGTTCGCATCAACATGATCGGGCCGCTGCAATTGTTGGTGTAACGGGCAGTAAGCGCAACAGCAGCAGTGGTGGTAAAGCGGCCTCTGGGCCGATGGATCTGTTTGTAAGGAAACAGCAGAAGAGTAAACGCTTGCACACATCAGGTGTGCCGGACCCAACATGACCGGTGTGTTGTGCGCTCGCGGGGTTGTGATGGGTATGCCGGGAGGCGGGTGGTATTGAGCGTATGGTTATGCTTGTACAGTGCATTGTGCTTGTGGACTAGCCTGTGAATGACATAATTTGTTGTGTATGTGGTTGTGGAGGACTAGTACTCGTCTCATTACAATCTGACATGTTGTCAAGTGGTGTTCGATCGCATATCCATACACAGATTGCGCATGGGCACACGCACGGGCGCGCATACAACAAGCATAAAAGCACCAAGGCAGGCACTATGGTGTACAAAGTATGCAATGTGGTGAACGGTTGGCCATGCCAAGCACGGTGTGAAGTTGAAGCGTGCCACAGTGTGTGGCTAATATGTGTCACTTGTGACATGACAACCCATTTGGCAACAAACAACTGCAACTTGGCATGGGAGGTTGGGTTCATGCTGCATAAACAACTGCACAACACAGTCACTCTCTAGTCAGTGCCTGCCAAGAAATGGTGTCTTGTGTTGTGCTGTTGTTCTCAATCAATTTCCCAAAGGGAGAAACACAGGGCATCGAGCAATTGCTACAATGGAAAGCAACTAGCAAGTATCGCACAAGAACAGTGGAAGCAGCTAGCAGAGAGGGGTCAACTAGTGATACAGTTTGAGGACTAATACAACGCCCACCAATGATCTTGCATGTGTCTTCCCTTGTATATACAAACCAAATTGTGTCTGTTTATGCGCGTGCGGGAGCAGCCACATTTGTTGTATCGGCTTTGGGCATGTCTGCGTTGTTATCCTCATCGAGCGTGTGTGTCGGTTGAGGCTGCGCTCCCTCTGGCGTGAAGGGCGGCGGCTCGTAGTCGGGTACGAGCGCGTACTCGTCGTTCGCGTTGGGTACCTGCACGTTGATCTGTCTCTTGGCCTCGCTCGACACGGCGAGGACGTGCGTCTCAACAGCCGTGACGGCATTGTTGACGACGTTGGTCACGCGCGCGACGGTGGTGTTGGTCATCGCGACATCCTTGACGGAGTTCATCGAGCGCTCCAAAGCGCCAACAGCGGCCTTGGCGTACGTCGACAAACCGAGCCGCGTGTCCACATCCTGAGAAGGAGAAGTTAGTTAGTTTGTTTCCAAGTGCTATCACCTGCTGGTACTTTCCTAGCACTTGGTCTAGTTTGCTCTTACCCCTCACCTCAGTTTTCTATCGATCACTCAAGCAGCAAATGGTACAGAAATGTTGTCACTCTGACCCAGTTACTGCTGACACACGCACACGCACATGCACGCAGCTGTGCGCACGCACACGCACACCCACGCACAGGCCTACTCTTGCACGGACGCAATACATATGGAGCTACTTTGCTCTTACTTCAATCGACTTTCCTAACCTTGTATCAGAGAGCGAACATCAAAGGTTGCACCGTGTATGTTCTCTCAACAAACCCTACCTTGAGCGCCGCATCCGCCCTCTGCCCCAGCGCCTTTGTCCGTTCCGTCACGTTATACATCGCGTCGACGGCGGCAAGTTTGGCGCGCACCCGCGAGGTGAGTCCGTGCTTCTCGTCGACGGCGCGCGCGCGGGACAGGACGTCCGACGACAGGACGTAGCCGCGGGCCAGCATCGCCGCGATCGCGCGCTCGGTGCGATTGGGTTCGGCGAGGGGGGAGGTTTGACTCACGGGAGACATCAGGGGCTGAAACACATGTAGAGGTTGACGTGTGCGTGTGCTTGGGTGTGGGTAGGTATGCGCGCGCATGTGCATACACGTGCGTGTGCGCGTCTCAGTTAGTGTCAAAACTCACATAACAAATCCCATCCTTTGCATGCTCTATTGTACCATCGACGCACCGTGTTTGGGCTGTTAGGGACTCCGCTGGCTGCGGTGATCATCACGGCGCGGTCAACGATAACTGCGCCCTGTCAACATTCAGAGCAGATAGTTCAGTAATCTATTTAACGACACAACAACAGGCTGCTTGCAGGACGCGTGTCACAACTCACAGTCAGCAGCAGTGCGGTATCGAGCGCTTTGGCGTCTTTGAATGTGACCGTTGCAGACTTTGTGCCGTCCGCTTCACTGCAGAAACAACGCAACGACACGCAATCAATGTTCTCAAGCGTTGTGTACTATACAGTCAGCTTGTATGAAGTACTGCATGTTCACCACGCCCATGCATGCATGCATGCATGCTGGCTGGCTGGCTGGCTGGCTGGCTGTAGCCTAACGGAAAGGCAGTGCTGAAGTGTCTTGTATTCGTGCGTGCATGTGCGTGTGCGTGTGTGCGCGTGTATGCGCGCGTGTGCGTGCGCGTGCGCATGCACATGCGCGCATGTGTGTATTTGCGTGCGCGCGTGTGAGACACAATATCCACTCACTCGCGGATGCTGATCCGCCTGATCTCCCCGGAAAAGGAGAAGAACTCGCTCAGGCTGCGCTCCGTTGCGTTGGGAGAGATGTTCGTTACCAGCACCGACGGCTGCGCAATGTTGAAAGGCCAAACAACACACACACACACACACACACACACACACACACACACACACAACAAACACAAGAGAAATCCAGTCAGAGCTGCCGCTTTCGCACTGACACGTTGACTTGAGGTCATAGGCATAAGTGTTCCTAGCCCAGTTGAGATGCGTATTGCTCTAATAGCACAGGATTGTTTGAACTGTAGAATTGGCTACTATCAATCCTTGCGGAAAACATCTGTGTGACATATCTGCCACGCACTATTCTCGAACAGGTGGAACTGTGATCAATTTAAAAAACCTGGTTACCAAGAACAATCCATGATCACTAACATGACAGCTGCATCCTCACACACGGTCGAACCCCCCTATCAGTACACCTGACTGACAACAGCCTGTCATAAGGCAGACCAAGCTAAACCAAGCCTGAACCCAGACTCAAACCCCCCAGATTAAGCTTGCCTCAGAAGGGGTCAAAGGTGGGGAGGAGGCCATGGCAGCAACAAACCCTGGCTGAGAGCGACAAAGAGCTAGGGGAGCCCTCAGGAGTTTGATGTATAAAGACCCCTGAAAGCAAGGCGTCTCTCTCTACTATCTAATCCAACCCCAGCTGCTCCACGTGCTGCTCCGCCTATTTCGCCACCGCCACCGCCACCGCCACCGCCACCGCCACCGCCTACACCACCTGGTCTACAGCTTAGTCTACGCGTGAGCGCTGTGCGTTTGTTGTCATGAGCGTGAGCCAGAGTCGGTTACGCATCGTAACGGAGTCTCACTCTTGTCAGATACGCCTAGTATCCTGTGGTCGGTTACGATGCGTATTCGTTGACGGAGCGTGTCCCGCCAACTGGAGCGGACACGTCAGCAGCGGCGGCGGCGGCGGCGGCGGCGGCGGTGGTGGTGGTGGTGGTGGCGGTTGGGGTTTTGCAGTGCTTGAGTTTTGTGCTATTATGGATCAGCCTGTGGCCAGCGCTACCGAAGAGCCTATGCGTATAGGCGTGCTGGCGCTGCAGGTCTAGAGTCAGTCTCAGGCTGTGTGCGTGGCGTATGTATGTATGTGTGTATGTATGCCTTTCTGTTTGACTCAGCGCCAGCTGCATTGAGTTATTCGACTATGTTGGCGGACAGTTGCGCATGCAGTTTGCTACATCGGTCAAGTGCTTTTGCTCTTTCTTTTTCCCTGGTTGCATTAGGCAGTAGTGGTGTCACGCACTTGTGATTGCGGCACTGTGTGCCTGCCACTTCTCACCACACCAAGTTACGTATTTCATCAGATCACACGCTGGTATCCCCGACTTGCCCAAGACAACATGCACGCATACGCACACACTCCATGCATGTGTGTGTCTCTGTACATGCGTGTGTGTATGGGTAGATGCATATCCAGTGGTTGTTGCGCTGTTTTACACTGTGCGTGTCCGCGCGCGCGTTTGTGTGTGTGCAAATGTAGTAGTAGTAGTAGTAGTAGCAATAATAGCAATGCTACTCGTACTAGTCATACTACCAATCACTCATGTTACTATCGACCCACATATCTTCTTCCATCCAGGGTTCCTTTCGCGAGCACTGCACCTCTCTCCGCCGCTGCTCCTCCCCCTCCTTCCCCTCGATCTCCCCCGTCGAGGTCCGTCGTCCCGACCAGCTCGAGGGGTGTCGGGGTCTGATCATACCGGGGGGGGAGAGCACTACCATGGCCAACGTCGCCGTGCGCGCGGGACTGGTGAGGGGAGGAAGTGCGTGTGTGTGTGTGTGTGTGTGCGGGTATTCGTGCACACGCACACATGCACACAAACGTGTACGCACGTGCAAGCGCGCGCGCACACACGCGCGCACGCATGCACGCACACACCCACACATGCACGCACGCACGCACACATACACGCGCGCACATGCACATACACAGTGTCTGAGCATTCTTGCGTGCGTGCGTGCGTGCATTTGTGTCCACTTGTGCATGTGCACATGACTCTTTGTGCACGTGTGCCTGTGTTTGTGGATGTTATTACGACTCACTCTTCGGTGGGGTGGCGATTGCTGTTGATGGTGGTGGGGCACACATGCACCAGGGTGAGGGTTTGGAGGTGCTCAAGGCGTTTGCGGCGGAGAGGCCCGTGTGGGGCACGTGCGCCGGACTCATCCTCCTCGCCAACAAAGCCTACGGTGAGCACAGTACAGAGTCGCACCCCACGCATGCTTGGCCTTGTCACATACTGCGATGGCATGCTTGCCGCTCTCGTGTGTTTCGGTCTCATTCGATAAGTCGTCGACTTCCCTCTATTGAATGCCCAGGCTTACAGTGACTAGCTAGACTGATGGTTGAGCAGTATGAGGCTCATGGGGACATAGTTGGTTGGTGTACTCTCAGTGGTCTTTGGCTTGACCGCGTGGTCACTATCTATCCATACAACTAACTATTTTTGCAAATTGTTGTCGCTGTGTGGACGTTGATTGGTGCCACTCGTCCCTTTGTGTGCAGGGCAGAAAGAGGGTGGTCAGGCGTTAATCGGCGGCCTGGACGTCACCGTGCACCGCAACTTCTTCGGCTCACAGGTATCATAAATAGAAAGAGACAAAAAAGTGTGCGCGTGGGTGTGGGTGCGTGGGTGGGTGGGTGTGGGTGCGCACATGCGAGCGCGTGTGCGTGCGCGCATGTAGGTTCACCTCCAGCTTCACAAGCTGTCTTGGTAACGCGTTTTAATCCTTGTGCCCATGAAGTTGAACAGTTTTGAGGCGAGCCTCACAGCACCCGCGTGCCTTTCAAAACATGATGTACCGAATGTGGTTGGGGAGGATCCGTCGACCTTCCGTGCCGTGTTCATCCGCGCGCCGGGCATCCTGCAGCTTGGGGAAGGCGTGGAGGTGCTCGCCGAGTGCCCCGTCGCGCCAGAGGACCTGCCGGAAGGCGCGCCTCAGGTGGGCGTGTGTGCGTGGGCTTGTAGGTGGGGGTGGGGGTGCGAGTGGGTGCGTGCACACGTGTACGTGTGGCGCGGAGACACAGCGCGTGCGCACACGTGTGTGTGCGTACGTGTGTATGAGAGTACGTGTGTATTGTGCTGCGCTGCGAGTTTGCGGGCAGAGTGGCGGCACAGGCATGTGTGCTTGCGTGCAACAACATGTGTATTGTGGTAACTTGATCTGTTGCTGTTACAGACGGACAAGGTAGTGGTTGCTGTGAGGCAGAACAACCTTCTTGCAACAGCTTTCCATCCTGAGCTCACAGCCGACAACAGATGGTAAGCTTACATCTTTCAAGACAAGAACCCACCACCAGTATGTACATATAAATCAGACCGCTACTGGTCATGCAAGGTTCCAACATTTACGCGTTGCGTCCTTTGGCGTGGCAGGCACCAACTCTTTGTTGACATGTGCTCCAAGTTGCCACCTTACTCGAGTAAAGGCTCGCAACCAGCTGGCGAAAGTTTACAAAAGGAGTCCATTAGGTACTGTAGACCTGCTGATCTACCGGTTAGGTGACGAGTGAACTGGCTGGATTTTCATTAGCCATTGAGTAGTGTTGTGTAGCTGGTGGTCAGACATTGAGGCGTAAGTCATCACATTGGTGAACAGTTGGTTTAGCTTGGTTTGCCGCTGCTGCCTGCATGCAGCTGCAGCTCACGTCTGATCGCTGGACAAAGCATGTCGAAGTGATGCATTGTGACACTCTCATCCCCCGGCAGACTCTATGTGTAATCTGCACTACTCATGTCGGTTATATATAGTTGGGGATAGGTCGAATCATACCCATGCTGAGTTCACTACAGTTACTGGCTCCTGTGCACCGCCGGTACATGACATGCACCAGCGCACTGCCAAACCGGCAGTACGATTGCATTGCCACCTTTGCGTGATCAACTACAAGTTGAGCATGAATGCAGCTGCGCGTGTTAACAACAGGCAATGCGTGAGAAGCACACATGTACTTGCTATAGCTTCAATCCCTCAGTGCCCAACCACGCAACGGCAGCACATCACAAACTGCGCCAACACTTGGGCAGATGAAGGATAGAGAGGAGAGGAGGGTAAGGATAAATTCATAATCAATGCTAGGATGATACAATAGACCTCGATGCCAGTGTTGCGTCATCAACGTCCAGACCAGAGACGTCACCGCTGCGGTAGCTTCTCTGGTGGCAACGCAGCCAGCATTTGCGAGACTCCGTCGTTTGCGATGGTGACGATTGTAGCAGGGTCGCTCTCAGGAAGTGGGACCAACCAAGGCTCGCCGTCAATCTGCAAATACGCCTCCTTGAACCTCTTTGTCCCGTGAAGTTCCGCGCGCACCTTACTCACCTGCGCACGACAACGTGATGTTGCACTGGACTCAGGTATAGCTCCCACATGCACTCTGCCACGCAAACAGAAGGCAGATTGTGTATTTCATGAGTGCACGTGTGAGTGCACGGCAAAACTTAGTAGAAGTATACCCAGTAGCAGCAATAAGAATGAGGCCAACCTGTGCCAGACGGACACCATGAGTCATCCTGCCCATCATGCAGCCCATGTCCCAGCCGCTACGAAACCCAACAACCTCAAGCAGACCATCATCGCCTGTTGGGACCTTGAACTTCTGCAAACAGCAATACACACCTTAGCACAGATGGACAAACATGCATACTAGAATAGATCAAATCCTCACACGCGCGTGCATGCGCATAGACAGGTTTCAACTGAATACGACAACAAAACCTGCTATATGATAATGGCAAAGTTTGATATCTGACCTTTCGCGCTGCACTCTTGTCATGTGATCCCCATGGACTGCGCCCACCAGCGTAGCTTTGAAGGTTCAGGATGACCAATGCGCGCATGCTGTCAAGTAAAGCATGGGGTTAATGCATGCGGGCGTCGATGTTACACCAAGACAGACAGGAATGTTGCAGCTTGTTCTTGCACTCACTCGTTCGGAAGGTCCAGCTTTACCCATTCCCCTAAACTGTTCGCAACAAACACTTTGGCCACGGCATTGATCTCCCTGCATGTACCACTGTTAGCTGATGCATTTATTCTGTAGCGCAGGTCTAGGGGTTGCACAAGTCATTGCACGGGTGATTCAACACTTACTCTGCAAATGCGCAAGGACAGCACCAAGTGCACCCCGTGCAGAGCCATCCCTGTTTCAAGCCGTAGTATCCATACAGTGTTTGGTTGATGAAGCGGCCGCGGACCATCTTAGGGTGTTCTTCGCGGTGCGTGTGGAATCCATGTGCAATCTGTGCATCCATGCCTGATGCCAAGTAGACTGTCAGCTAATCTGCAAGCTCGCTTGCCACAAGTGTCCTGTCCGCAGCATGAACGGCAGTTCTCACCAATGCTGAAGTAATTCCACATGCCTCCTTCATACACTGCCCTCTCCGGAACTCCCTCCTGACACAGCGCAGAATGATATGCTGCAGCAGCATGCAAGCCTGCTGCTGAGAGCGCTACTGTCTGAGGTTGATGCATTGCAAACTGCCACTGACCTCATTAACGATAACGCCCTCAGTGCCTCGTTTGGCCAGAGAGTTGGGCAACTTGATGGGCGCATCTGTTCCTGGTTGAAATGTCACAAGCCACCTGAAAGCAGTACACATCATAGTATCATGGGACACACTGTGTGCTGAAGCACACTTGGATATGCTACCAACAGAGGCCAATCGTAATGACACCAGTCAACTTGCGGATTATAGCATTGACTACATGAGACGGTTAGGCTGACAGAACGCTCAACGCTGCATGCATATCTGCAAGGCCCTGCCACATACCTGTCCAGATGAGCGAGCCTTGCTGTGAACATCTGCTGCAGGGTACCACGTACTCGCGCAAAAGAAGAAAAAGATCTGCCCTGTAATCCATGTCAGATGTCTAATCAGGCCCATGTACCACCACCACCACTTCAACCGCAATGGATCAACACAACTCACCCAACCAAAGGAGCGTGACAAGTCGTTGCCTGTGCCAAGCGGTATGATGGCCAATGCGGGATCTTCCTCCAATCCTAGACCCCGTATTGCCCCTAATAGCCAACCAACAGTGCCATCACCACCCGCAACCTGAGAACCTCATGTCACACTCACTTGTAGCGGCATGCACAGCAACAGAGCACCTGCACGTGCTTACCACAATCCTGATCTTTGCTTTGACTTCTGCGGCTATAGTATCGCCGGCCTCAGCGGCCTTATCCAAACGAGCGTACAGCGCTCTGAGGACAACATCAGGCCTGTTTTGCTTCTCTGCAAGGTCAAACACCTAATGGTAGCAATGGAAGTTAAAGATGGACTGCTGGATATTTAAGTCACAAGTGACCACCGGTTTGATAAGCAAGTCTGTGCCTGACCTGCAACGGGCCAATGAACTCGGTCATCTTCTTGCGCACCGCTGGGCCTTTTTGACCCCCGCTTCTCGAGTTGATAAAAAGGAGAGTCGGTGAGGCCTCTTTATCCAGGTTGCGAAACGGCTCCGCTTCTGCGGGCGAGTCTGTTAAGTACCTTCTTGGAATGACAAACTTCTCAAATCCCTGCACAAGCATACTGAGCCTAAACAGCCACACTGAGCAAAGCCGCGGTGCCAGCAGTAGCCCTGTCGTACCGCCTTTGATGAGACTGCCATCGTTGCTGATCGTTTCAAGCGGTCACTGAAGGTTGGTTGCCTCTGCATGGTCGCTGCTTTTGGTGGCTTCGGCGGTATGGGTGTTTCAACGCTTAGTGCAGCTGCAGGCTGAGCTGGTGCCTCTGTCGCCAAAGGACTATCGCGGGTGACTTTCGACCTTACAGTGGGTGGTGTCAGATTGGAGTGCAGCCCAGTTGTGGATGTGGAGGCCGACACGGGAGGTTCCTCTATTTCAGTTATCTCCGTCACGAGCAGCACGGGCGGCCGCTTGGCGGATGTGACAATTTTGACATCAGGTGGTGGTGCAGACGTGCTTGCTTCATGTGGTGCTTGTTGGGTTGCTGCTCTGTTAGCCACCTCACTCTCTAGTGCTTCGCTGGTAGACACTGCTCCCACATGGTGTGAAGCATCAGTTTCAGTGGTTGGGGAGACTGCTGCCTCATTAGCTAGAGTGACTGTTCTTGCTGTCTGCTCCTGCAGTGGCGAGTCCAGCGGGTCAGCCTGTCCCTCGCGTGAAATTCCATTCACAGTTGTGCTCGCAGCAGCCCCAACGGCTATGCCCGCAGCTGTGGGGACTGCGCTGTCAGCAGCAGCGGTAACGGTGTCCGCAATGGCACTCGCAGCTTCGACAGTCTTATATTCATCCTCCTGCAATGCCACACCGTTGACAGACACCGCTTCATCGGACTCAAGTGTGTGCTTCTGGGAAACAGGCAGCTCCCCTTCTGCACGTGAAGCTGGCACAGCAGCAGCTGTGGCGTCCTCCAACGCCATCGCCTCCTCTAGCTGCGAAGCAACCACCCAGCTTACATTGACACCGAGTAACACTGGTTTCCAAGGCTAGTAAGCTGAACAACAGAACCAAACACGGACACCTTTACATTACATGCCATGCTACCTCATTCTCTGACTGTTTGCTTTATGCCTAAACATAAGTGATGTCAACTGTTGCTGCAGTTGTTGCACTACAGACCAAGTGTTGTTGTCGCATTGCGTGTGACAGTCTAATAGAACAAGCAGCCGGTACCACACCAGAAATGGAGCAAATTTGATATGACAGCTGTGAAGAGTTGTGCGTTGTAGTGGGAGCTCAACTACATGATAAGTTTTCAAGCGTATGTTTGCTGCAGCATGTGTGTTGGCCAACGGTCACATGCAGCTCCTGACAATGTGCATGTAGCAAGCCCAAAACACAATCTTCACTCAACTGTCGCGTACATTGCATTGCCTTCATGCCTCAGCAATGCGTCAATTGGTGGCGTGTCAGTGTCTGGACACCCCTCACAATACCGCAACAATGCATACCGCAGCTTGACGTCAGCGCCGCGCTCAGGAACGCTCCAAGCCGACGACAAAGGCCATGTGTAATCACATTCCCGTCTGACCGACATGCACCATGCTGAGCATCACGTCTCAATCAGCCTGGACACCGCCCCCCTCGCCGCCGCCGGCAACCACGACGACGACGCAGCTCAGCTTTGCCAGCTGGCAGCATTTTCACTGAACGATCACTGTGCTTCAGTTAGGGTTTCAAGCCGGCGTACACTGATCGCTTGGGATCACTCAGGCTCACATGGATCAGTAACCTTGGTCTGGATGCTGTTGGGTTCAGTACTTACTGATCCAGGTGTTGTTGGAGCCAGCATGGCTAGCGGGGGCGGCGGTGGTGATGACGATGAGGAAGAGGAGGCCGTCGACTATGAGCGTCTCAGGGAAGAGCGCGTCAAACGCAACCGTCTCATGATGCAAGAGCTGCAGGTGTGTACTCAGGGTGGTGGTCGCTGCAGTGAAGTGCTGCGCAGTGCTGACTGCGTGCTGCTGCCAAGCACATGCTGCATTCTTGTTTAGGTGCGTGAGAGGTTGCAAAATTATTCGCCAAACAGTGTCAAGTTTGCAAATGCTGTGCCGAGTTGTCAGTGGCTCATGCAGTGTACCTTTGCATGCACGATAAACATGCCACGAGCTGCTTACAATACTTGACGGGACGCAGCACACAACATAGAGGACGGCTTACAGTTCATTGGACTCTGTTTGCATGCAGTTAACTGTATGAGCACAGTGCACAACGTACAGGTAGTGGCAAGCGTGCATCGTGTTGCGTTTCGCAGAATGACAGCCTTGTTAGTAGCATGCTTACGGATTAATGCAGGTGACAGCAGCAGCCCAGACTCTGGCATCGAGAGCAGCTAATGAACAGAAGCTCCAAGCAGACAATATCGCTGCAAAGGTTGGTGCAGCAGATGTCGCGGTTACTTTTTCATCACCCTCCTCCTCATCATCATCATGCTAAATGTCATCAATTATGTATAGCACAAATACCGCACTACACAGTGTTGTCTTGAGCAGGTTAACAATGAGGCGCATTGACTCTTCTCCACTGTTTCTGTTGCAGATTGCAAGAGCAGCAACAGCAAAGCGGAGGTCTGTGCCGGTGCGTGCAGCCCGCGCACGGAGAGTCTCATATGCCGAAGGCGTCGACAGTGATGGCAGCAACGGAGGCGACAATAGCGGTGATGACAGCAACGGCGCTATTGCTGCAGGCAAAAAAAGCAAGCGCAAAGGCAGCGATGACGAGTTCGAGCCCGTGGATGATGAACATGATGATGATGAGGGTGGTGATGCCGAGGAGGCCAAAGATGATGAAGCTGAAGAAGAGGACGATGCTGCAACGAGAGATGAAAGAAAGAAGGTCAGAGTACGTGTATCAATGTGACTGCCGATGTGCTGAGACTCTCAGGTTGAAGCATTTGACTTGATTCAAAATGTCTGTTCAGAGCATGCGCAGTAGCAGGCAGAAGCGACAAGCGGCTAAGGCCAAAGGCACCGGGAAGTCTTCTATTTTCTTCCCTGACTCTGATGATGACGACGTTCATAACGGCGATGATGAAGAAAGCCAGATGGCTGCTGCCATCGCTGCAAGCCTGGCGGAAGTTGAACACGAGGCATTGCAGCAGGCGTTGGCCATGTCCATGACGGACGCCAATAACAGCAACAAAAACAACAATATCAATACCGATACCAGGCAGCCACAGAGTGAAGATGTTGCGCAGCAAGCCTCAACGTCAGCTCCGCAACCGGACCGGTCAGCTGTGACACCGCGCCAAAGGGCACTGCAGCAGGTTCGATTTTGTGTTGCTCTCTGTTGCTCTTTTGACCTCCACCTTGTGCCTGGCACTGCAACACAGTGCTTACTCATGCTTGACAGGTGGCAGCTGTGCAGGAGACGCAAGACGCCGATGCGCAAGACAAACACACGGACGTCACAGCTATAGCCAAGCGGCCAGAGGTTAATGGGCGTGCACCTAAACGAAGAAAGGTTAGCTCAGACCAGTAGCATGGACTGGGGTGACCACAAGAGTTTTTGTTAGCGTTGGCAAATGCAGGTTGGTAAAGTTCGCGCAACACTTGCTGCAACGCCTCACCAAGCTTCAACAACAACATTGTATCACCCAATTCGTGTGTCACGTTTCTGACATTGGGCTGCGCAGGGACGGGGCCGCGCTCTTGAACCAGCATCAGATGCAGACGTGGTGAATTACTTCAAGGTTATAGATGGTACGTGCTGACGATTGCTAACTTTTGTGCGAAGCCATGCAAGTGTTTGACGGCGCTGGCTGTCTGCTTGCGCAGAGAACAATCGCGGCTATGTCACGGCTAAGGACATAGACAGGCTGGCCAGGGCGTATGGGTTCGGTGGTGAATGGACTGAGCAGAACATGAAGGACATGATTGATGCTTTTGACATTGATGGCGATGGAAGGGTATTTGATGTTCTGACGGATGTATCTGCTTGCAAAGCGTTTGTGCTGAAAATTGTGTTCCACAGATAACATTGGTTGAGTTTCAAGAGCTGCATGCCCGCCACGGCGTTGTGCCTGGACGCGTCCAGCAGTAGAATGGGTAAGAAGCTGTGGCTCGCAGACAGTCAGTTCCAGGGTTAGGAGGCGCATGCACCAAGCATGTGGACACAACACATTTTGATTACAGCTACTTGCATTGTTGTTGCCGAAAAATCTTTAAGGTGTATCATGTGAAGTTGTTGACTCTGTGCGCGCACACTTACATGCGCGCGCATACAGCACCAGTCAGCAGCGAATACAGCACACACAACTGTCCAACAACAAACAGCAATCAGACAACTACTGCAAAATTGTAGTCACGTTTAGGTGGTAACAGGCGTATTGGTTGGGCGCAGGGTTGCGGTAGACAATTCCAACCGTATGCGTGTGCATTCCCTTGTGATCCTGTGTGGCCCAGCATGCGCGCAACTGGCAGGTGATAATGGGCACAAATCGGGCAGTTACAGTTCTCAATTCTGGGCTGCTACTGACCACTGTGAGGTTGAGTGAGAACTCTATACTTTGTAAATGCATGACATCCAAGCAATGACAAGAGCTGACACATTCCAATAGTGACTTGCATGACAATCTGTAAGTACAACACTTGCTACATTCATGCATGCCACAACCCTTGCATACTATAATTTACTCCTGCCAGTAATCTACTTACACTAGTGCACTGATTGCAGCAAACTGACAGCTGCAGTGAACGCACTACAACTATACAAGCACTACGCGTATCTACAGTTCCAAAATTGAAATGGCCAGTCATGCCTACATGTGACCTAGATCAAGGAGTCAGCGTCACCTTTCTTCAATGATGACACCAATCCTTGAGGCCGCTCTGTGGGCGGCTTGCCCGTTTTTGGGTCATGGACAGGAGGTAGCACGCAAACTTGGCCAAACTGACTGTTGTTGTAAGAAAACACAAACGGCACGGCTGTTTGAACCTGTAGTCTCAGCGACTCCTCTTCAGTGAGCCCGGCAAGCCTTGAGATCAACCCTCGCAGCACATTGCCATGTGCCACAAGAAGAATGTTCTCGCCTGTCTCCAACCTTGGCAGAATGGTCGCCGCAAAGAACGCTTGTACTCTCTGGGATGTCTCCTGAAATGCGTGATGTGCACCAAATCAGCTTGGCGCATGTGGTTAACAACTGCATGCAATGTGCGCATGCATATCAAGTGGCCTACCCTCAGACTTTCACCACCAGGAGGTGAGGTGTCCGTGCTGCGTCGCCACAAAGCCACTTGCTCCTTGCCAAAAATCTCGCAAGCCCGTTCCTTGTTCAAGCCTTGTAACATGCCATAGCACCGCTCATTGAGTGCCGGGTCGGTGTACAGAGGCACCATCTCGCACTCAGCACTGCTCAGCGCCAACTGCGCTGCTAGCTATAAAAGCAAAAGAACGTGTTACTGCCTGATAGCACGGACAACTGCATTACCAACACTGTTCAAGGCAACTCCAATAACCAGCTGCAGCGACTGACAACCATGTCAATTTCAATTGCTGATATCACATGCTCTCAACCACATACCAGCAAACGCTGCCGATTCTTGTCGCCGTATCTGGCAGCACCATTGATACCACCACGTATGTGTACTGGTACTTGGCCAGCAGCATTCTGTAGAGCAAAATCTATTAGCGCTGTTCACCAACCTGGTACTGCCTTTCAGCAAAAGCAAACAAGAGTCAAACTAGCCAAAGAAGACATACCTGCGTCATGGCAATCATCGCGGTCTGCTTGGATCTTGAAAGCCGGCTTGTCAATACCAAATCAAACTTCAGGCCAGCAAACGCCCGACCCCCTGCAATGGCCTCCTCTACTCCCTTCGCACTGAGAGGTATGTCTACGTCGCTGCAGGACAAGAATCTCAGCACCAGACTTGAACGGTCACCACAGTCCGCATGACTATGCTTACTGTGTTTTTTGACATATGTTCTGTGGCCAAGGAGATGCTTGCATTGTGTTCCATCTTTAGCATGATGGCCAAGCACGTTACTATGAAAGCATTGTTAACTTGCACAGCGACAATTACCCTGTAAAAAGTCCTCTGTCATTCCACATGGACGCTCCGTGCCGCATGAGCACGAGCATGGGCTGTGTCCGCGAGCCGGCAACGTTGCCGTTGGCATCTCTGCTCCGAAGTAGCAAGTCTTCCAGGGAGGCGGGGGTGGCGCAGCAGGGGATGGAGTCGGTGTCAAACGCCGCCACGACGGATGTGGACGCGTCGGCGGCGGCGGAGGAGGAGGAGGAGGAGGAAGCCGTCTCCTTGGACGGCGCCGCAGCAGCCGAGCAGGAGCAACCCCCCGTTTGGGCCTGCCATGACCCTGCAGCCTGCCTTGAACGGGGCACCCGGCCTCGCCTCCGCCTCTGCGCCAACCGGGACCCGCTCAGCGATGACGTCTGCGTCCCGCCAACCAGCGCAGGTGTCAACAAAGCCGCCAACGCCATCACGACCTGACACCTCCGTCCGCCAGCCTCGCCGCCGTCGCCACCACCAGCGCCGCCAACCACAACACCGTCAACATGAACGACTTTGCGTGTGACAAACCTAACTCTCCCATAGACCGGTAGCCAGCAGCAAAAGACCGGTTGCTACGCCCGCGACAGATCTTTTCGCGGGCAGTTAGGGCGAGATTGACCGGTCTATAGCAGCGCAGCCGGTCTGTAGCGCAGATAGGGATAGGGATATGTTCGTGCCTGCTTGGCTTTTGTTTCATGATTGCCGTATGGAATTCGTGGCTGAAGTTATCAACCCGGCGGATGCTGCACTCGCCGTCAGATGCGAGTCGGCCCGGGCAATCCACGGTTGCAGACGTAGTTCAGGATGGATATTTTCGTCGCGTGGGACAAGACTGTTAATGAGTGTCAACTTGACACAGGCCCATGACGCGTGGACAGGTGACACGCGTGGTGGTGACGTGACTCCGGCGTGGGCCTCGTGCATGTGCCTGCGCTCTGCCATGCACAGAGGAGGAGTTCATGGAGTGAGAAGCCTGTGGTATTCTTGTCGCCGCCATGCGCCATCCGGGTGGCGGTTAACAACACCGCGTTCACAACACTCAACACTGTGTTGCAACTAACACATGCAGGATAACATAAAGCTCGTTGCAAGCTTTGTTTTACTTGTTTACCTTATAGCTTATTTTGTTATTAAACTTGACTAGGAAACGAAACCCATCAAAAAACAATTGCTAACTGCATTGTCTTGCGATTGTTCCCAATATTAAATAAGTATTTAAACAATTGCACAATGCAACATGTGTAATTGCAACATCTTGCAATTGTTACTTTTTCTTTCTTTACGCGCAAGTCGGTCACTTTCATGCAAAAATAAACGCATTTTATCGAATGCAATCCAATGTTACGTTGCGATGTGTTGTGAAAGCATGCGGCAAAGTTGACGCAATTATTTAATCACCATTACTGAAGTAGCATAAAATGCTATATGCATTTTATTTGATACGCTCGAATCAATTTTTCAGTTCAACATCCACGATGAAATCGGTTTCTTTGAATGTGACCGTTTTCGCAATGCAAGTTCGTATATAGTACTATACATGAATTTGTAAACGTTTCAATTCAATGCCATTGAATTGAAAGGCTTGTAAATTTGACCGGGTCAAATTTACAAGCCTTTTTCGCCAGCTAAATGCGGCTTATGCGCTTAGATTTTTATATCACTGAATCTTAACTTGGTAAGCAATGATCGCGACCACTTCAAACGGCGGCGAGTGTAACGGTGTGCTACCTCCATAGAGGTTCCCCGCCCTTATTTAGGATTAAATAAGGGTCCCAACGGGATTATACAGCCTATTAAGCCTTATTAGGGCCGTTAACCTAGTGTTAAGGCCCTAATGTAGTGTTACTTAACTATAACACTGATATCGACATGAGACATGAGTCTCATGTGGATATCAGCTGCATGGCGGCGCTGCTAACGCAGCGGCCGCCATAGCCAGAGCATCTTTTGCTCTGGCAACTGCCCCGGCAGTGGCGGCGGCGGCGGCGAGGCTGGTGGTGGTGTTGGGGTAGGGGATTAAAGGGAGGAGGGGCACACCCTCTCTCCTGACATTGGTATCGGAGCACGGGCGGCAAGGGGCCTGTGGGAGGGGCGGCGGCAGGCGGCAGGCACTGCAGGGGCGGCGGCAGGCACTGCGTCGGCAGGCGGCACTGCGGCGGCAAACTAGCGGTAGTTAAAAGTTTTGTTTGGTTTAACTGTTGTAGTTAAACGCTGCTGCTGGTGCCTAGCCTAGCCTAGCCTAGCCTATGCATGCCATGCCATGCCATGCCTAACTTGTCCTAGTTTAGTTGTTATTGTGTGAAGGGGGGCGGCCATCCAGGCCCCTCCCTGAAGCATTGCATCCAAGCACATAACATAGTAATCATATATTGTTTACTATAATCTTTGTGTGCTAACCACCACGTGGATTCGTGGTGGTGAAGGGCTTTTTATCTATTTTTTTGGATAAATTCCCTTGGGGGCAGTTCGGTGGCAACATCGACTGTCTCGGTACCGCCAGTCAGTGCGGTGAGGCCGCCAGAATTTTTCTGTGCGGTCGATATCAAACTCACAACTCACAACTTGTCGATATCGGCCTGTAGGGCTGATTCAACGAGATTTTGGCACTTTGGGTGTCAATTGTGATTGTAAGTTGAGCTGGGTTGTACAAAGTGAAAACTTTGAGCAGCCATAGCTCGTGAGCCGTCGCGTGCATTCGCGTGCGGTTTGTTGCACAGTGATTGTCTAGTTGAGAGGTGTGTGGAGAGCTCTTGTTTGGGCTGAATACTCCACGTTTACCCCTCCAAACTTGACAGGACAAAATCACTAGTATTCGACGTTTTCATAGTGCACAACTTTCCGTGTTTGTGCACTATTTGAACAGTGTTATCCTTGGGCAGATGTCTGACCAAGGAGAGGGAGGTGAAAAGTACTTCACCGTCCCTGATTCATCATCCTCATATGAGCCATCCAGTGATGACAAAGTGAGGGACTCGGACACGAGTGAGAGCTATAAGCTCACTGACAGTGACAAGGAAGAAGAGGCTAAGCAAGATAGCGAAGCTTCCCCCGACCTGTCTACCCACAGTGAGCCAGCTGTAATGGACACACCGAGTGTCATTGGCGGAGCCATTGAAAAGTATGCGCGCGAGCGCAAGACTTTACTTGACGCCCACCCGCAGCTTCGTCAAGAAGTGTGGGATGCATGGGCGCAGAAGGTTCGTAATGGCTATGAAACAGATTTTGCCACTCTCCCTCGCACTAGTAAGGAGATGGTGATCCGCATGATTGAGCACGAGTTGACGAACAATGTTCCGCCACTCGTGCGTGGTGATCCAAAAGTGGCTGCTCTGATGGCCGTCTACGATAGGCCGCTCCCATACGAAGGGAAGCGGATGGCGTTTGAGGCCTTAGCCAACTTGATGGTTGAAACGCAGCAGCGTTGCAAGGATGTGTTCTGGTACTTGGGACCTAACTTGGAAAATAAGTTGGCTGGCCGAGTGAAGTTGGAGGCACGCCTCGATGCGATGCAATCTGAGTTGATGGCGCTGCGTCAGCAAGTAGCGGGTGCTGCTTCATCAGTTGGCGCATCAGTGGGGCTGCCGGTTACGGCATTGAACAAACCTGAAAAGTTCAAGCCTAACGGTAGTGTAAGTATCCATGATTGGGTGGTGACTGTCGAACATTACCTGACAGCGCTAAAGCGCCCGGTGGGTGAGCACGTTGCCGTTGCTGAGTTGCTTATGCCATCTGATGCTCTCGCCGAGTGGGCACGACAAACAGAGCATGGCGCTGTGAAGACAGTACCAGCACTGTTTCAGTTTCTGATGGAGCGCTATGGTGGCATGGATCCGGCTACTCAGGCTCGTAACAAACTTAGCAAGTTGCGACAGAATGGTCGAGCAGCATCAGTGTATCTGCAGGAGTTCCAAGCATTAGTTGGTCGTGCCAATAGCGGCCTGATGCCTATGGACAAAGCTGAGCAGTTCGAGTTGTACAAGCGTGGCTTGGATGCGCGTGTTCGCGATCAGCTGCAGTACAACACTGCAACGGGGCTTCCTTGGGTTCCTGATGACTTGGCCAAGCTGCAAAAGCTAAGTGTTTACCTGTACAATGATGACACGGTCGTGCAGGAAAAGTCGAACGTGACAGCTATGGCCAAGCCGCAAGGGGGGGAAATAAAGCGCTATCCTCCGCCGAGTGTACATGTGGCGAAGAAAGCGAAGACATTCGCTCCTCGAATTGGTGGTACGTCTGCTGGTAATGCACCTACTGCAGCTCGCACCTGTTTCATCTGCCATCAGCCGGGTCACGTTGCAAAGGCCTGTCCTACGAAGGCGAAGGGCAAAGCCAAGAAGGTTGAATAGGATTACGCTGTGGCTGATGTAGCAAAGGTTGATAGTCAGTTGCTTGAGATACAAGCAGTTAACTGGTTTGATAATCTGTCTCAAATGCATGTAATGACGCATGCATGGCAAACACATCACAAGTTACCACTGTTTGATGTTGCAACAGTGGAAGCAAATACTTGTGTACTGGTACATGTGAAATTTAACATGCTTACCGACGTGTTGCACACATTGAGTGAATTGCAATGTAAACACAGATCCCTGAGTGTGGTAGCAATGGTGCCAAAATATCATGGCCCATGGTTGAAGTATACTCGAGGGGGTACTGTTTTAAAACAATTCACCAAGCGCGAGACTGGGACAATTCGATTATCAGCAATATTAATCAACCCCCGCATTAGTCACGGATTCTTGGCTACCTTTCAAGGACGAGTGGTACCTTTGTTGTGGACATTCAGTGGCACAATGCAAGGTGTGAATAGCTCGTTTTTGATTGACACTGGTGCGACACACAACTTCGTGGACGAGCAATGGGTTGCGCGCAATAAAATCATGCGCAAACCCTCAGCATTTTCGGCTGCCGGTGCTGGGGGTACATTGCCAGTGACGGGAGAAGTAAAATTGAAGGTTAAAATTGGTAATTATTATGCCAATCTTGCCTTTATAGTAGTAGCAATCAACATATCTGGTGTTGATGTGGTACTAGGCCAAGAATGGCAAAATAATGTCACAATGACATTGGATACGGGTGCACGCTTGTGCACAGTAAAGAAAGGCGGTAAGCGGATTACATTGTCTGTGAAAGGGTCGCATAGCTTGGAATTCAAGCAACCCGACCCTGCGTTACTCACGGCACTACAGGTGAAACGTGCGTTGCGCAAAAACACACCGGCTTTTCTGGTACATTTGTCTTCATCAGATGACATTGCGCCGGGTAGTACTGAAGGTGTGGCAGACCTCATTGAGGAATATCAAGATGTGTTCTCAGATGAGTTGCCGGGCTTGCCTCCTGACCGAGGTGTCGGACACACTATACCATTAATTCCTGATAGTGATCCTCCTTTTCGGCCAATATATAGGCTAAGCCCTAGAGAAAGGGGGGAAATGGAAACACAAATCAAGGAGTTATTGGAAAAAGGATTGATTGAACCAAGTTCTTCACCCTTTGGCGCACCCATCCTATTTGTGATGAAAAAGAATGGAAAATTGCGCATGTGTGTGGACTATCGTGCTTTAAACANAATCACGGAGAAGTAAAATTGAAGGTTAAAATTGGTAATTATTATGCCAATCTTGCCTTTATAGTAGTAGCAATCAACATATCTGGTGTTGATGTGGTACTAGGCCAAGAATGGCAAAATAATGTCACAATGACATTGGATACGGGTGCACGCTTGTGCACAGTAAAGAAAGGCGGTAAGCGGATTACATTGTCTGTGAAAGGGTCGCATAGCTTGGAATTCAAGCAACCCGACCCTGCGTTACTCACGGCACTACAGGTGAAACGTGCGTTGCGCAAAAACACACCGGCTTTTCTGGTACATTTGTCTTCATCAGATGACATTGCGCCGGGTAGTACTGAAGGTGTGGCAGACCTCATTGAGGAATATCAAGATGTGTTCTCAGATGAGTTGCCGGGCTTGCCTCCTGACCGAGGTGTCGGACACACTATACCATTAATTCCTGATAGTGATCCTCCTTTTCGGCCAATATATAGGCTAAGCCCTAGAGAAAGGGGGGAAATGGAAACACAAATCAAGGAGTTATTGGAAAAAGGATTGATTGAACCAAGTTCTTCACCCTTTGGCGCACCCATCCTATTTGTGATGAAAAAGAATGGAAAATTGCGCATGTGTGTGGACTATCGTGCTTTAAACAAAATCACGGTGAAAAATCGATACCCGTTGCCACGGATTGATGACGTGTTTGATAAACTATCAGGTAATGCATACTTCAGTACATTAGACCTGACAAGTGGATATCATCAGATCCGAATTCATTCCGCTGATGTCTATAAGACAGCTTTCAGAACACCTTCGGGCCATTATCAATACAAAGTGCTACCCTTTGGATTGACGAATGCGCCTGCTGTGTTTCAGAAGGAAATGAATAAAATTTTCGGTAATATACTTGGCAAGTATGTTATGGTTTACTTGGATGACATTATTGTCTTTAGTAAAACCAAAGAGGAACATAAGCAACACTTAGAAGCGGTGTTTACTTTGTTGCGGAAGCATCATTTATTTGCCAGCCTTGCAAAATGTGACTTTTGCAAATCGGAGTTACCATTCTTGGGACATGTTGTGAGTGGTGCGGGTGTAAAGCCTGACCCTCGCAAGGTGCAAGTTGTCAAGAATTGGCCTCAACCCAAAAATATTCATCAACTGAGATCATTTTTGGGATTGGCAAATTATTTTCGCAAATTTATGATGGGTTATTCTACAGTTGTAATGCCCTTGACTAAATTGTTGCGAAAGGACGCGCCATTTTCTTGGACGTCAGACCAAGAAGCTGCTATGCAACAAGTGAAGTTAGCATTAACTTCAGCTCCAGTATTGGCATTGCCAAATTGGGATAAACATTTCACTGTGGTCAGTGATGCTTCCACCCTTGGGTGTGGTGCAGTACTACTGCAAGACGGCAGACCATGTGCTTATGAAAGTAGGAAGTTTATCCCAGCGGAGGTAAACTACACTACTACTGAGCAAGAGTTGCTTGGTGTCGTACATGCTCTCGAAACTTGGCGATGTTACTTAGAGGGAGTTCAGTTCACAGTGGTGACTGATCACAACCCATTAGTATACTTCTCAACGCAGCTGACCTTGTCACGTAGGCAAGCTCGCTGGAATGAGTTTCTGTCGCGATTTACTTTTGAATGGGTATATCGGCCTGGCAGAACTAATGTGGCAGATCCTTTAAGTCGCTGTCCGTCATTATTGGCAGTTATGCGTGCGCAATTGCTTGCGACGCAAGTTACATTGCCCGCTAATGATGCATTTGTGCAATCTGTTTTGCATGGGTATTCCTTAGACCCATGGTTCTCACGGCAAGAGAATATACAACAGCTTGAAGCACGAGACAACTTGTATTATATGGGTGCTAGCTTGGTGATACCTGACCATGCTGGGCTACGCATGCAATGCATAGCTGATGTACACGACCCACCGTACGCTGGGCACTTTGGAAATCGCAAGACTACCAAGGCAGCGCAACAGCTGTACTGGTGGCCATCGTTGCCTGTTGACGTAAAGCGTTATGTTGACACCTGTGACAAATGTCAGCGTGACAAGCCGTTACGTCAGAAACCCGCTGGGTTGCTGCGACCTTTGCCTGTTCCTGATGGCAAATGGGAAAGTGTGAGTATGGACTTAATTACTGAGCTCCCAGAGACAGCATTAGGTCACACTGCGGTTGCAGTTTTCGTGGATCGTTTAACAAAAATGGTCCACATTGTCCCTTGTCGCACGGAGATAGGCTCCCGTGAGTTGGCGATGGTTTTTGTCGCGTCTGTGTTCAAGTTGCATGGCTTGCCCCGCAACTTCGTGTCAGATCGCGATCCGCGATTTGTGGCTCAGTTTTGGAAGTCGCTATGCAGCTTCTTACACATTCAGCAGAACATGAGCACTGCTTACCATCCACAGACGGATGGTCAAACAGAACGCGCCAATCAAGTGATTGAGGAAACCATCCGGCATTATGTGAGCCCGAATCAGAGTGATTGGGATATTTATCTCCCAATGGCTGAATTTGCGATCAATAATGCATGGCAAGAGAGTGTGCAGGAGACTCCGTTCTTCTTGAATTACGGAGTGCATCCACTAAGTCCTGCGAACATTAAGTTGCCCGCTACTGACGTGACTCGCGTACCTGCAGCGCGCGAGATGGCTTCGGCCATGCAGGATAGGTTAGCGTTGGCAAAGCACTGTCTGCGCGCAGCGCAAGATAGACAAAAAGCCCAAGCTGATGCGCATCGTAGAGAGGCCAGCTACGATGTGGGCTGTTCAGTACTTTTGAGTACCAAAAATATATCCATCAAGGGAGTGGGTACCCGTAAATTTTTCCCTCGTTGGATAGGCCCTTTCAAAGTGATTGATCGGGTCGGCACTCACGCGTATCGTTTGGATTTACCAATGTCGATACGAATTCACAATGTGTTTCATGTGAGTGTACTGAAACCGTACCGATCAGACGGTCGGGTTCAACCCCCTCCACCCCCAGTCGCAGTGGATGGTGACAATACATTTGAGTATGAGGTGGAAGCAATCCTAAGTCACCGTAAGCCTCGACGCGGACGCGCGCCGTCCTACTTGGTGAAATGGAAAGGGTATGGTGTTGAACACAATACATGGGAGCCCGAAAGGAATCTTACCAACTGCCAAGAGGTTCTTCGGGGGTACTGGAGTACTGTGTCCACACGCGAACGGTAAAAGGGTGCTGGCAGACATCTTTACCGCTTCGGCCCTGGTTCTCTCACTGCTTTCGTTTTGTGACTCGTGATGGGGCTTTGCTAACCCTTCAATGAGGACATTGAAACCTAAGTGGGGGGGAATGTAACGGTGTGCTACCTCCATAGAGGTTCCCCGCCCTTATTTAGGATTAAATAAGGGTCCCAACGGGATTATACAGCCTATTAAGCCTTATTAGGGCCGTTAACCTAGTGTTAAGGCCCTAATGTAGTGTTACTTAACTATAACACTGATATCGACATGAGACACGAGTCTCATGTGGATATCAGCTGCATGGCGGCGCTGCTAACGCAGCGGCCGCCATAGCCAGAGCATCTTTTGCTCTGGCAACTGCCCCGGCAGTGGCGGCGGCGGCGGCGAGGCTGGTGGTGGTGTTGGGGTAGGGGATTAAAGGGAGGAGGGGCACACCCTCTCTCCTGACAGCGAGTGTGGTATGAGTAGCGACCGCTAAATTGAACGGCTGTGATACACCATAGCATTGCGCACATAAAGCTTGTTGGCGACCCCAAGCCTACCATCAAAACGGCGGCGAGGGCGCTAGTTGTGGCGGCACGCTAGTAAAGATAAGCCCCAAGATGCGCAAGCGTGCCGGTTAGCTTTTGAGCGCTTCCTCCTTGCAAAAGGTATATGAGGTTGCTCCAAGCATCGGATGCTTGGAGCAACCTCATAGACCTTTTGCGGGAGGGCGCGCTCCCTTGCACGACTTGAGATATGTGTAGATTTATGTTAAGAGTTTAATGATATATATCAAAGTTTTATGGAGGACACACACATGCATGTCAATAAAAACACCGATACCATAAGGTAAGCAACCTCAGGGCTCAAGTAAGCGCTATATTTATGTGCACGCGTGTGACACCTGCACCCAAAAACCAAATCGAACAACAGGCAAGGAGAGGAGGACCCCCGCGGGGGGGGGGGGGGGGNGCTTAGGTGGGTTTGAAAACGGGTTAAACCAAATGCAGTACCAGGCGTACAAAGTATGCAACGAGGGAATGTGTATGAAGATATCCAAGCGGACTCAAGTCTATGAAATGTTGTACCATGTGCCATTTACATGCAAGTTTTCAAGTTCATGAGATGGCAAGCGCCACAAAAGTATAGCCATAGCCACACCCACATAGCCCACACACCCCACCTCATGATCACCTCAATTGGAATGCCCCCGTGAGCAAGTTGCTGTGCGTGCAACTTCAGGCTATGGCCACCTGCCTTTATGCTTGAACATGTAATTTCCCGTGTCCTTGTTGTCGATCTCTGAATGTATGGTTAAACCCACAACCGCTTTCAATCATCAAGCATTTTGGTCCATTCAATGTCAAGAAGCATTGACAATCACACTGCGCTTTACTGCGAAAGCCAATGTCAAAGAGCACGCATAGCCGTAGCAATAGAATGGACTGAGTTTGTAATACAGCTCTGCACAAGCCAGCCACTTATTGATCAGGCATGCCAACCTTCAAATGTCCATAGAATGTTTGCAAGCTGTGGTCATCACCAACAAAACGCCAATGCCATGGCTCATACATGATGCCATATTCGTTGTCTTTGGGGAAGGACATCTCAAAGTGGAACCTGTAGTGAGACACTTGGTTAGTAAACACCATTCGCCCCGAGCTGTGGCAGATGGAATGGACAGCCTAAGCGTTCAGCACCGCACCTGGCAGCATTCTTTGCAAGCCACTTGTAAGCACCCGTTTCATCAAAACCTGTACGGCAAGCGAGAGTAGCTGAAGACGAGTTCTGATACTGCATTAAGCCTGTCGCACAACATGCACTCACTCCACTCCAGATGTGTGTCGGGCCACCGGCCATCTCCAATATCAAGTACATAGCCCGTGTGATGTTCGCTGTAGCCTGGTGGCGCTGACACCTGAACAGCGACAATTCGTTGTGAGTGAATGCGCCCACCTGCTATCTACCAGTGGCATGTTTGGTGTTCACACAAACCGCAAACAGAACTGCACCCCTGCTATTGCGCTGCTTACTACACTGATGCACACTGGACAACAGCGCTACCTTTGCTCGCTCGTGAGCCAACTGCTTCCTTTCTGCCTTAACGTCAAAGAATACACTCTGCTGATCCTCAATGGAGCGATATCTGAGCAGACGCAATGACAGTATGATTCAAGGCAACTGCAACTCTGCATGCAAACGCAGCCTCACAGTTACGCATCAATCGATACCCTGAAAGAGGGACAAGTCTCACTCCCGCCCAATGAGCCTCTTCCTGCATCTGGAAAAACGCCTCTGCTGCAGCTCTCCTCAGCATCACACTGCGGTCGGTACTATGGTTACACATGCAACTCATTGGCACAGGACAACTTGCAACATGCAGCTGTGGCAGACCTGCGGTCCGCTAGGACAGGTATGAGGTCTTCGGCAGGCGCTTCTTCTCGTCGTATATGACCAAGCATCTAAAGCACAAAGGTCAACTTCTTACGCTCGTCTGTCTACAGACCACTTTGAACCCTTAAGAGGAATCTGCTAACATTGCACCTGTGTTGGTGCGCCGGTTGTGATGATGTCCGCAATGTTCTGTGCATACGCTGTGGCTACCGCGACAGTTTCTTTGACACCTGCAGCATGTTGAGATAAGCCGTCGTGTTTGCGAAGAAAGCTGTACACATGCTTGTTTGCGGCTACTGCAGGCAATGTCAGCCCACAAACAGACAAAGCTACTCACTCTCCCCACACCTCCATTCGTATGATAGATGTGCCAAGACCCTAAGCACACGGCACCACCGCCAAGTGTCCCGCGAATTGCAAGCGACAGCGCAGAGGACCTTTGGTGCTTTGACTGAGGCTTTGATGGTGATGAGGAGGAGGAGGAGGAAGCCTGCGAACTGCCTCTTCGCACACGTACCGCCTCGCGCACTTCCTGTATACAGATTTTTTCAAAAGGGAAAAGAGGTGTTTGGTGCAAGACAGTATAACTTGCAGTTACACGTGTGTGGCATGAACGGCTCACATCTAGTCAGCCGCGTAAGTGTACTTGCTGCAAGGTTGGCAGTATAGTCGTAATACAATGGTACCGCATTGTCAACTACAACAAGAAAAGTTGCCTATAAAAACAAGTTAACTAATCTTCAAATTCTATTGAATGATGTCGCATGGCAGGGTTGGGACAAGTACTCTCATCGGAAATCAGTCAACAAGATCAGCAAGGTCTATGCTAACCCAACGCAAGCACCTCAAGCGGGTAGTCCTCGACGTCACCATCATCGCCAGCGGAGGCGGCGGCCCGAGGTGGCTCGGGAAGCAGCCTCCTCCTACTACTTTTACAGTTCAAACTCCTCCTGGCGCCCCTTGGCAGCGGCTCCTCCGCTCCACCTGCCTCCCCCAACAGCCACCCCCACCCCGCCCCCGCCCCCGCCCCCGCCGCCCTTCCCGCCCACATCGCTTGAATGCAAGTTAGTTTACTGCTTGTTCACGACTCCACATTGAATGACTAGTGAACCAATCAGTGAATCACTTGAACCCGGTGTGCTGTTTCATCAAACTCGAGACAAAACCCATACTGCCTGCTGGTCCCTTTTATAGACACGTGTGGAGAAGGCGACAGCTGGCAGGGGAGAGGTGGTTGTTGTTGGTGTCGCTGGCGGTGGCGGCGGCGGCGGAGGCGGCGGCGGCGGAAGGGGGAGGGGTGGGAGTAATTGGTGTGAAGCCTTAAACGTGAGGCGTGCACTACGGTAAGGAAGGACGAGGCTGCTGTTGGATGATGCTTGCTGCCTTGCTTGATAGCTGCATACCCAACTTGATCAGCTCTTGTGCTCTATT
Source organism: Chlorokybus atmophyticus (assembly GCA_009103225.1). NCBI lineage: Eukaryota > Viridiplantae > Streptophyta > Chlorokybophyceae > Chlorokybales > Chlorokybaceae > Chlorokybus > Chlorokybus atmophyticus. Next base: position 1,845,449 of record RHPI01002069.1, read on the forward strand.
ACAAGTCAGTCAGCGCAGGTACAAACACATTCAAAGCAATCATGTTATGTAAGCAATGTGAAGCTCGTTGATGGTTGTGCTTGGAATTGCGGAGTTCAGCGGACCTTGTAAGTGACCAATGCTAGCAATGTCCAGCAATGGTCTGGCATTGCACCAACACTGTTGCCTGAAGCGCACATATAACAGCTCTGGTAAGAATACCTTGAGTGCATATTTGCTGCAGCCATTATGGCGCAAGTGTGTGCTTCATGCTGTCACGCATGCTGGACGCTTGTGCGAGAGCACGCGTCTGTGTGCGTGTGTGTACATTCTTACTACAGTTCAAGGCACAGTGCTGATCGATGCTTGTAGACTCATAGACTGTGTGTACAGGCTCATGATTACACCCTGTCAAGCACAGATGATCGCATGAAGGACAAGCAGCCGGTCCGCTCTAGCCCCTGGACGTAACACTACTGCCGCTCTCCAAGCAGACACAGAAGCCATCACACAATGGGCGGTAATGTCCCTGTGCGAGTTGCCGTGCGCGTGCGGCCCCCCCTTACCGATATCCACCTGCACACCAACATCAATAACAACGGTGACAGCAACAGTGCCAGCAGCGCACTGGCGGTGGAAGTGAATGGAGAAGCGCGCACAGTGATTGTGAGTTGCACTGCAATATAACCACACAAGGAGGCAAGATGGAAGGTGGGTTCAAAGCTAACATGTTGATATCAGGTCCACGCTCCATCCAATGCCACGGACTCCGCCAGCATCAACACCGGTGGCAGCAAGCGGCCCGTAGCTACCGGCCGCGCGTGGCGCTTCGACGCGTGCTTTGGGGGCGAGGCCTCGCAGGTATGTTATGGTTGTATGTATGTGCGTGCGTGCGTGCGTGCTTGTGTGCGCGCTTGTATAGAAATGCAGAAACATTTTGTGGGTTATGTAGGAAGAGGTGTTCAGGGAGAGCGGGGTTCCGGAGCTTGTGGACGCTGCACTGGATGGCTATTCTGCCACGGTCTTCGCATTTGGGCAGGTGAGGAGAGAGACAAGGTCAATCTGCCAGCTCAGCTTATACGCATGACTCCGTTAAGTGTGGTGATAAGTTTGTGCGCTGCTTGCATGACACTCAAGCGCGCACATGCTCAGTGTTAGAGCAACAGTTTGCCGGGAAATGCCACTGTTTGTCCATCTAATATGTGCAGCTGTTCTGTACACACATTTGGCATGCACGCGCGCGCACGCGCGACATTGCAACTTCCATCAGTCAGTTATGAACACCAGTTTGGTTGCAACATGCCTCATATCCAACCTGTATTTATTGAAACGTTACCGAGTGGGATTCGTACCCAACACTCACTTTTCATCGCAGACCGGCTCGGGCAAGACTCACACGTTGACGGGACAGTCCGGATCTATCTTCTCCACCAACGGCGGGAGCGATCCCAACGACGGCGTGGTGGCGCGCGCCCTTGCCCAAGCCTACGCCACCATCGAGCAGCGCCGAGAGCACACGTCGTACGCTGTCAAAGTCTCTGTGGCTGAGATATACAATGAGAAGGTGTGTGCGTTATGCACGATACACATTGCAACCTGTCATGTATGCATTGCACGTAGCATGTGCATACTGACGGCATGTCTTGTGTGCTGTTGATTGTTACTTCAAGTTTCTTGCGTATAGATTACAGACTTGTTGACCTCTAAAGTGGGACCTCCTCTCCCGATCCGAAGCGATCGCACGCGTGGGTTTTACGTGAAAGGGCTCACGTGCACGACGGCGCCAGACTTGCACACAGCCATAGCCCTCATAAATACTGGTATGCGCTTCAGGATACACACATGTCTTACACACAGACACATACCCACATTGACACACGTATGACGCTTGCAGCGCTCGCTAGGAGACGAGTCTCCGCCCACAGAATGAACCGCTCCTCCTCCCGCAGCCACTGCATAATGACAGTGTACTTCGACTCCACTCCTGCAAACACAACAAGCGGGCCTGCCCTTGACAACAGCGATGACGCATCACAGCTGCCGAGGCAAGCTACACAATAATATGATACTGTTGCCGCTACGCTTAAACACAATGTGTCAAAGGGGTTCTTTGTTTTCTTCACAGGTTTGGGAAGGCGTGGTTTGTGGACTTGGCGGGGTCAGAGCGGCTGCGTGACACGGGCAGTGCGGGGACTCTCGCTGTGCGGGAGGCTGGCAAGATCAACCGCAGCCTGTTTTCTCTCAGCAAGGTGCGCATGGGTTTGCACCTGTGGTTGTGTCTTGTTTGACCAACACGCACATGCGCGCACGCACGTGCCACATGTATGCTCGCGAAGCTGAAGCATGCGCAAACCACGCTTGTTTCAGGTTATCACGGCGTTGAGTGAGAAAGGAAACGCGTTTGTCCCATACCGAGAAAGCAAGCTGACACAGGTTGGTGGTAGAAAAGTGCTGACTTGCAGATGCAACAAGTGTGTTGATGAATGCAAACATAACGAGCAGCTCTTGTCTCTCAGTTGCTGATTGACTCGCTGCACGGGACGGGACGGGCCCTTCTGCTGGCGTGCTGTTCACCACTGGTGGAGCATGCTGAGGAGACCGCACACACGCTCCATTTTGCCAGGTGGAGAAGAGTGTGTGGTGTGCTTGGGTGGGCGTGCGCTTGTGTGCACCGTGTGTGTCTGTGTCTGTGTCTGTGTCTGTGTCTGTGTCTGTGTCTGCATGCCAGGTTCAAAAGATAGTCAACATCCTGTTGCAGAGTTCTCATGCCTCCAACTGTCGTGCAGTCTCGCCATGCGTGTGGCGAGCGCTCCTGTCGTGTCCCTGGACCCGCATAATGCTTTGGTACAGAGGCTCAAATCCACAATAGCAGATCTCAAAGAGGTGTGTCCTTACGTCCTTGCTTGATCTCATACTTTACTGTTGAAATCTTTTCCCAATCACAGTCCTTCACTCCGCGCATCCTTGCTGCAATGTGCAGGAAAACAAGTCTCTAAGCGCGAAGCTCGTGCGAATGAGTGTTCACAGCGCCGAGACCGCGTCATCAAATAACGCGCTGATGGACGGCGATGAGAGCGTCCATACCAGCCATAAGCACAACAACAACAGTTTTGTCGTCAACCATGCGGATAGCAGCATCAACGACAGCCGCAGCGACGTGACAGCCACGAGCCCGCTCTCGCGCCCGACCGTGACAAAACACGAGGCACTCAGGCGTCTCAACAACAGGCGCCCGGACAGCAAGAAGAAGAAGCACAAGAGGATGCCAAGGTGATTGTTACGTACTGGTATGTTTCGGAGGTATGTATTGCACTCGTCATTTGATTGTGTGTACACCATTCATGACCCATCTGACGTGTTACTTAGGCCAAGGAGCGAAGGCGAGAGCGGAAAGCTGTTAAACATGTGGAGTCTGTTCCCTGACACCACGAGCGTGCACACGCGCGATTATGTTGTTGCCAGCTCGCTCTACGATGCACGATCCGTGTACTCAAGTGAGTGCATCACATTCTAATGTGGCTGTTGTTGAGTTTAAGCAACTGACAGACTTGTGTGCAAAAGGTTTTATGGGCACGGCTCAGAAGCACCCCGCGCCTCGAGCGCACTCGCACCCCGCGATATCGGCCTCGTGGGACACGGCTTCATCCCTTCGCGCACCCGCCTCAACACTAACATCATCATACCACAACTTGCCGACGGCTCCTGCCTCCATTGCACAGTTCACCTCCGCGCCTCCCCCTCCCCCTCCCAAAGACCTCCTCAGACAGTTTCCCGCGCTCGCAGACCTTGAAGACGCCTTCCGCAGGTGACGCATGCATACTCATGTGTGTGCGTGTGCGTGTGTGCGCGCGCGCGCATGTGTGCGTAGTTTGGCCTTGTCAGATTATTGACAGAATTTCTGTGACTGGTGTTCTGTTATGATACATTGACACAATAAACCACAACAGGAGGTTGAACGAGGCTGAGGCCACAAGGAGAGATGCGCCCGCGGGCACGAGCGTTGCGGATGACGAGCGCAACGGCCACTCTTACAACACGCTGCATGAGACAACAAGGCAAGTAGAGTGTTACACAGTACACATGTCTGAACATCGTGTTGGTTGGCTGTTGTTGTGCGCAGTATGTAGTAACGGATGTTGCTTGCAGCACGTACGCGCCAACGACAACAACATCATCAGCGCCAACCACAACATCGAGCCCGCAGCGGCCCGAGCCCAAGGCGGCAGCGTGGGCTCGCCGCAACACGTGGTTCGGACGCGACAAGGAGTTGACTGCGTACGCGTACAAAGTGCATGACGTGTTGGTCGGCAACGAGGGTATCGACCCTGCCTCCGATATGTACTATCAAGGTAGGTTGGTTGTAACAGGCACATCGTAGGACTATGTTGGTTGTGACACACGCTGTGCACTCACAAGTTCCAGAAGGTGATGCATGTGGTTGAGACGCTGTGTGTGTCACAGAAATTGAGGGAAGAGTGGAAGCGCAGTTTCCCGCGAAGTGGGTTGAGTGGCTTGCAGGCGGCAAGCCGGGTTCGCAACCGACAACAGAGCACAGCAGCAAGCCGCGGCATCCGCATGCACACAGTAATGGCAACAACAACAACAACAATAACAAGCCCTCGCGGCCGCACTCGCAGGCAATTGTCAGTATGAGCAGAGAGCAGCAACTGGACAGGTACACGCAAGTGCATAAACGCCATGCAACAGTACCTATGTAGTGTACACAACATACACAATGAACTCACCCGCATGTGACTGTGCAGGGAGCTGAGGCGCATTGCTAGAGGGTTTGGGAGGGTAGCGGGAAGGGAGTCGGTATCAATGGCTGGAGCAGGACGCAGCAGCTGGAGCGAGTTTGACAATGGTCTTGACTATTCGCATCACCCAAGCAGCAGTGTGCAAGTTGCTTCAGGTTCATGTTGTTGCGTATTGTTGCGACTGCATAAGCGTGTGTGCGAGTATGTGTGTTTGTTTACGATTGTTTACATGGCAGCAGGCGTGGAGTTTGCCAGTGGGGACCAGAACAACGACAGGGTGCAGGACGGGTTGGAGAGAGCGAGAAGGAGCGCGGAGGTTGCGAGGCGCAGCATGCTGCAAGAGCTAGACCGAAGACTCAACAGGCAGCGGGTTGATTGGGTCACGTGATGTGTACAACAGATGCATAGCGATATCGTACCCTAACTACTGCCACAGCCTGTTGTAGTGGAGGTTACAACATATGGGCCCTGGTGTCTTCAACCTGTCAATGCAGCAGCTTGGCAACTACCAAACCCACACATCTGACCGTGTGTGCTTCCTGTTTAAGCACATGTTGCTTGTTCTGCGTGACCATGTATGGTGTGGACTCCGAGCACGCAGCAAAGACAACTTTCAGGTGTGGCTAATAATGGCACTGCCTCAGTTGATTGCTGACCATCTGTCACAGTGGTCAAGAAAACTGCAACCAGTGAGTTTACCGAAGCTGTCGGAAAAGGAGCTGCAGCAAGCCCCCTGCGACATTTTGCCGCAGCTGCACTTGTTTCTGCTTGGCTGCACCCAATCCTAGTTTGGAGTCCGGCATTAGCTTCATCGCCTAAGAAAACAGCTGTCCCACCGCCTTGTGAATAGCGATCGGTAATCGTGCATGCTTTAAGGTCTTTTTGGGTAAATCATGCAGCATTTCAAATGAGTGTTGAAGGTGGTGTAAGTGAATTAGCAATAGGTCTGAATACCATGTTTAGGCTGCATACCAGCTACTCATTGCGTAAAGCATCAAGCATTTCAAGTGAATGTTGATGTTAAAGTGCTTAATTAGCATTGCATGGGGGCAGTTTTCCTAATACCAGGTAGCAAGCTATTACAAAACAGAGCAAAGCAGAACAACCACCAATCGTTGTTGTCATGCCCACCCCAGCAAACATTTCACATGATCGACAAATTCCCTAATGCCCTAGCATGTGCAGTGGAGCTGCGAGGCGGCAACCATTTACACAGCCAGAACAAAACCAGACACACCAGCCCAATTATTGTGACAGCCCACCCCTGCAAGTTGCAAACCGAGATACACAGCACACGAGTACTCATTGCAGGCAGCAACAATGTACAGGCAGAACTCAGACTACCTACAACAAAGCACTTGTCTACTGGCCACAACACAGGCACAACACTAAGTGCAGAGTCTACTGGCCACCGCGCAGGCGCAGAACCAGGTGAAGGGTAGATTCCTTCTGAATGTTGTAGTCAGCGAGGGTGCGGCCATCTTCCAGCTGCTTGCCAGCAAAGATAAGGCGCTGCTGGTCCGGGGGAATGCCCTCCTTGTCTTGAATCTTGGCCTTCACATTGTCAATGGTGTCGCTGGACTCCACCTCCAGCGTGATGGTCTTGCCCGTAAGGGTCTTCACAAAAATTTGCATGCCACCGCGGAGACGCAGGACCAGGTGAAGGGTAGACTCCTTCTGAATGTTGTAATCAGCGAGGGTGCGGCCATCCTCAAGCTGCTTGCCGGCGAAGATGAGGCGCTGCTGGTCCGGTGGGATGCCCTCCTTGTCTTGAATCTTTGCCTTCACATTGTCAATGGTGTCACTGGACTCCACCTCAAGAGTAATGGTCTTGCCAGTGAGAGTCTTCACAAAGATCTGCATGCCACCACGCAGGCGTAAAACCAGGTGAAGGGTAGACTCCTTCTGAATATTGTAGTCGGCGAGGGTGCGGCCATCCTCCAGCTGCTTGCCAGCGAAGATGAGGCGCTGCTGGTCCGGTGGGATGCCCTCCTTGTCCTGAATTTTTGCCTTCACATTGTCGATGGTGTCACTGGACTCCACCTCCAGCGTGATGGTCTTGCCCGTAAGGGTCTTCACAAAAATTTGCATGCCACCGCGGAGACGCAGGACCAGGTGAAGGGTAGACTCCTTCTGGATGTTGTAATCAGCAAGCGTGCGGCCATCCTCCAGCTGCTTGCCAGCGAAGATGAGTCGCTGCTGGTCCGGGGGAATGCCCTCCTTGTCCTGAATCTTTGCCTTCACATTGTCAATGGTGTCACTGGACTCCACCTCGAGGGTGATGGTCTTGCCCGTAAGGGTCTTGACAAAAATTTGCATGCCACCACGCAGGCGCAGAACCAAGTGAAGCGTAGATTCCTTCTGAATGTTGTAGTCGGCGAGGGTGCGACCGTCCTCAAGCTGCTTTCCAGCGAAGATCAGACGCTGCTGGTCCGGAGGAATGCCCTCCTTGTCCTGAATCTTGGCCTTCACATTGTCAATGGTGTCACTGGACTCCACCTCGAGGGTGATGGTCTTGCCCGTAAGGGTCTTCACAAAAATTTGCATGCCACCGCGGAGACGCAGGACCAAGTGAAGGGTAGACTCCTTCTGGATGTTGTAATCAGCAAGCGTGCGGCCATCCTCCAGCTGCTTGCCAGCGAAGATGAGGCGCTGCTGGTCCGGGGGAATGCCCTCCTTGTCTTGAATCTTGGCCTTCACATTGTCAATGGTGTCACTGGACTCCACCTCAAGAGTAATGGTCTTGCCAGTGAGGGTCTTCACAAAAATTTGCATGCCACCGCGGAGACGGAGGACCAGGTGAAGGGTAGACTCCTTCTGGATGTTGTAGTCAGCAAGCGTGCGGCCGTCCTCCAACTGCTTGCCAGCGAAGATCAGACGCTGCTGGTCCGGAGGAATGCCTGCAATTGTAACGCACAATCAGCAATGATGTCAACAAGACAGCTTGACAACGAATTACCCAACCAAAAAGCAAGCCAGCCCCCGCCCAATCCCTGCACTCGCTATGACACGGCAGGCAACCACCCAGACCAGCTACCACTTCAGCCTACTCCTAGCCAGCACAGACAACAAAGCAGCACTTACCCTCCTTGTCCTGGATCTTGGCCTTAACGTTGTCGATGGTGTCGCTGGACTCCACCTCCAGTGTGATGGTCTTGCCGGTGAGGGTCTTCACGAAGATCTGCATGATGGACGCGGCTGACCCCGACGTCGACGACGACTTGACAACCACCTCCTCAAGCACCAGGCCTTCCCGCAAAACCCTACCGCAAAGCTATTACACGAGTGGCATAGGCGAGTACACTGCGAGGCTATATACTCAGAGGCAAGGGTGCCGCGCACTGCAGCTTGTGGGAACTCTGCTGCGGGCGGGCAGTTTGTTGGCCTGCGAGGCCGCGGGCAGCAGGGGAGTCAGTTGACCCCCGAACTTTCCGGAATTATCTTTGCACGTTGCCTTCCACGTTACCACTTGCAGTGCCCCAGACAAACGTTACTTAGGGCTTTGTTCGTAACGTGTGACGCGCTGCGACATCACCTGAGGTTCAGGGCCTGAGCCGATGACGCTGCAAAAATTGAATCAAAACACGTCATCGGGGCTCATCAACCCGCAAGCCGCGGGGGTAGAGCGCTTGCTAATCAATGACGTGGCGACCTGTGAGCGGGCAGCCTGCAGCTAGAGTCCATCACGAATGAGGACAAAAGTGTCCCTTTGTCGTCACTCATGATGGATTGAATCTTGGATCATTGAGATTGTGAAAGCAGCTTGCTGGCTGGATCTACGCTGGTAGGCCTAATAGGCCGCCTATGCATTTGTCGTCACATGCAAGCAAGCATGTGACTACAAAAAGCAAAGCCCCTCAGCCCAAGATCACTAGCAATTGCATTGGGTGGTGTCGATGTCACATGATGTTTGACAATTGATTGATATAAGCAAGGTTATGCAGGTGATGCAGGTTATGCAAAGTTTTTGCATAACACAAATATTTTACCATAAAAATGTATAACATCTTTTACATACCTACATGCCATCACCGCAAGTTTCACCCAGTATTAATTTCATTGACGATTACACGAGCCCCGCATTTGCACCAATGAACCATGTTACTTTGTATGCATGTTATTATAGACATCAATAAAGCCATTTCTCAATTAAATTGTACTTCACAAGCATGGGTTGCACTGTTGTTGGTCAGGTTACTCATCTTATTACAAGCCGTATACTCAAGTGCATATACTGTGCTGGCAAGCTACACAAACCTCGTCTACCTATGGTGATGCCGTTGTATGTTTGCTATGTGTCGGGGCCTGGGCCAGCCCATGATACTGTGACTGAGTTGTCGGTTGTGCTGCTGAAACTGTGAATGCAAGCACGCATATGGCGGGAGGTAACTCGGTCTGCATGCATGACTAACAAGGTGGGGTAGTTAGTTAGTTGGCGTAGAGTAAGTAGTTGTGCCTGACGGTCGGCTGAAGGTACGTATGTGTGAAGTGTTAATGTAAGTGAGTGTTGTGAACATGTTGAACGTGTGAAGCATTGTTGCCTTGTCGACTAGTGTCGTGGATTTGTATACACTTGCTTGCTTGCCTATGCTACTATGATGTAATACCCCCCCCCACCCCCCACCCCCCACCCCCACCCCTAAGGGGAGGATTTATGATAAAGTGATAAATGGTTGATGTAATGTATATATGTTGTCATGAATAGGTCCCCGATACTGTGAAGGGGAGGCTTGCGCTTGGGTAAATATGATGTGCTTTTAAGACGATAAGTCATGAAACGGTCAAATAAGTTATTGCACCGTTGGACATGCAATGTTATTTACAGCTTATCAAAGACTTAGTGCTGGCCTTCAATTAATACCATCCTTCTCACGAGAGAGAGAGAGAGAGAGAGAGAGAGAGAGAGAGAGAGAGAGAGAGAGAGCGAGAGAGAGAGAGAGAGAGCGAGAGAGAGAGAGAGAGAGAGAGAGAGAGAGAGAGAGAGAGAGAGAGAGAGAGAGAGAGAGAGAGAGAGAGAGAGAGAGAGAGAGAGAGAGAGAGAGAGAGAGAGAGAGAGAGAGAGAGAGAGAGAGAGAGAGAGAGAGAGAGAGAGAGAGAGAGAGAGAGAGAGAGAGAGAGAGAGAGAGAGAGAGAGAGAGAGAGAGAGAGAGAGAGAGAGAGAGAGAGAGAGAGAGAGAGAGAGAGAGAGAGAGAGAGAGAGAGAGAGAGAGAGAGAGAGAGAGAGAGAGAGAGAGAGAGAGAGAGAGAGAGAGAGAGAGAGAGAGAGAGAGAGAGAGAGAGAGAGAGAGAGAGAGAGAGAGAGAGAGAGAGAGAGAGAGAGAGAGAGAGAGAGAGAGAGAGAGAGAGAGAGAGAGAGAGAGAGAGAGAGAGAGAGAGAGAGAGAGAGAGAGAGAGAGAGAGAGAGAGAGAGAGAGAGAGAGAGAGAGAGAGAGAGAGAGAGAGAGAGAGAGAGAGAGAGAGAGAGAGAGAGAGAGAGAGAGAGAGAGAGAGAGAGAGAGAGAGAGAGAGAGAGAGAGAGAGAGAGAGAGAGAGAGAGAGAGAGAGAGAGAGAGAGAGAGAGAGAGAGAGAGAGAGAGAGAGAGAGAGAGAGAGAGAGAGAGAGAGAGAGAGAGAGAGAGAGAGAGAGAGAGAGAGAGAGAGAGAGAGAGAGAGAGAGAGAGAGAGAGAGAGAGAGAGAGAGAGAGAGAGAGAGAGAGAGAGAGAGAGAGAGAGAGAGAGAGAGAGAGAGAGAGAGAGAGAGAGAGAGAGAGAGAGAGAGAGAGAGAGAGAGAGAGAGAGAGAGAGAGAGAGAGAGAGAGAGAGAGAGAGAGAGAGAGAGAGAGAGAGAGAGAGAGGCCTTCTTGAGAAGGATGATACCGATCTAAGCCCCACCTTCCCCCTCCACAGCCGTTGTCATGCAGACAATCAGTCAATATACTAACACATCTATAGCAACAAGCTACAACTCACTCAAGAGCAAGGTCATAGCAAAAGCAAGATCTCACTTGTTACCTATCCCGCCTTGTCAAGAAGCTGGATTGGAATGAGAACATTGTGCTTGTTGGTCTCAACAATGCAGCCATTCATAATCATCTCATCCAGCATGAAGTGCGCTTTCTCCAAGTGAAACATGATGTCTAGCTCGCACTGCAAACAGAAGTGCGTTATGCGCAATGTACGTGTAGCTACACAGTGTACGCACACGTGGCAGCAGTGCGCGGCAAGCATGGGCGATGTCATGTGCTGTCAACAAAGTCACATGTTGCAAACTGCTTACCACATTGCCGAAGTACCGATCCATTGTCTCCACTATGCAGTGTATCAACTCCAGAATAGCAAGCTCATTCTGCAAATGCGGCTGCTGTCAAACAAGCTGACAGCAAACTGAACTGCACGGATTGTACAGCTCTGCAGTGGAATGTAAACAGACTCCAAGTGCATGTTGTACCTCATCTGAGTCTACTCCAACCAGGAAAAACAGGGATGCATACCGCCTGTACACGATTTTGTGGTTTCTGTGCTCCACAAAAGAACACTGCCATACACGACGACAATCAGATGTTGTTGATGTATACACTATAACACGGAGTAAGCGGTGCTTTGACATTCCACGAAACGCACCCAAAGGTGACCTACCTTTGGTTAAAACAATGCAATGTGGTACAACCTCACAGACTCACCACTTGTTGATCCGAGCGTGTTAGGCATTTTCGCACAATCTCTGCCTCCAGAGCCCGCCTCTCTTCTGGCTGCGGGCAACGAGCACTTCAACAGGCATGCACGACGGCACTGATTTACACAACAATTCTGCGTGTACAAGTTTAAGCAGACATGTAGTGTGTGGAGTAAGCCAGCTCGCAAAGGAAACCTACTGCAAGAGCGGCCCGTTTTACCCCGACATTTGCAGTGGGCAAACAGCATAATCTTGCTGACGTTTAACAAATTGTAACCCAAACAGCGCATGGCACAATGGCCTTCAAGCTGAGCAAGGCGCTGTATTCTGCCAAGACGTACCTTAATGTACTCATAATACTGAGCAAGGCGCGTTTGCCCCTGCTTGTTCACCAGTAACACAAAGCGGATGGTCATCGCTCTCGCGCCACCAGGACAGATGAAAACCAAACTCTGACTGCCCTCAGCAGCAGCAGCAGCAGCAGCGGCACATGCAGTAGCAGCAGCAATTGCTCATCACGCAATTGTTGAAGACTACTGTGCGATAGAGCCCAGAAAGCCCGCTTCAGCCTGGAAAGCTACCGTTTGCACCACCATATTTCAGATCTCGCAGCCAAAATGCTTCTGTCTGTTATGCGTCCCCCGCAACCGCCGCCACCGCTACCGCCCGCCCACACCACCTCAGCGACAATGCCGCCATATTCTGTCGTAATTCTGCAACACGTAATTCGAACTACCACCGTAACTCGAAGTGTCGGCCTGGTCTGGTCCGGCCTGGCCTGGCCTGGTGGTGGTTGCTCATGGCGGCATTGGCGTTTGCTGCGGTGGTGGCTGCTGGTGTGGTTTGCGACAAGTTGCAGTGGCGTGGGCAGAAGCCGCTGCTGCATGCGAGCACTAGCCAGCAGCAGGCTACAACAACCAGCAGCAGGCCGGCCCGGTACCCGCCTTCTGCTGGCAGAGTGCTTGGGCTTGCTGCACGCGACCGCAGAAGACAGCAGCGAAACTTGCAGCCGTGTTTTGCACAGCAGCTGCATCAGCTCAGCACCGAGGAGGCTGCGGTAGACGAGCACGTGCTTGGCAGGCTGAGAGGCGTTGCTGCAGCGCCGGCTGCTCAAGGCGGTCCTAACCAGTATGCTGCCATGGCGTACCTGTCGACAATGGTTGGCGCTGATTCTGTTGGGCAGCTGCTATCAAGGTTGGCAGTCAGCAGTGCTGCTGGCCCCCATGCACATGTTACCAGACCCAGTACTTGCATGAAAGTCTGTTTCGTACAAATGCACAACTCATACTGCTTATCTCGCTGCTGACTACTGCATGCTTATTGATGTGCTGTGTAGATGTGAGGAGCTGACGGAAGTGGGTGTTGCGACCCTTCACAACACCAGCGAGTTCCTCGTTGCGCTGGGCGTGCGCCCTTCTGATCTCGCTACACTTGCGATGCGTCATCCCGCTGTATTTACTTATGGCGAGTTACGGTTGCATTCAACGACTGACTACTTGCAGGTTGAGACTTCAATACCATAGTAGTTCTGCCTCCTTCGTGCAGTCTTACAGCATAACAGCGTGACAGCTTCTTACACAAGCTCAGCTCTCTGGTCATGGGCTTGTTTATTGTTTGAAGGGTCTGGGCTTTACGCGAGCGCAGTTTGGCAAGGCGCTGGTGCGGTTTCCTGAAGTGTTCAGCTTGGACGTTCAAAGCGAACTGGAGCGCACAGTTTCTTATCTCAGGCATGCTGGCAAGTGTCAAGATGTCGCCGCAGCCATTGCAAGCTGCCCGCAGGTGCGTGCCTTCCTGCTGTACAGTGCAGCGCATGTTACTGGATTTGAGTATGGTGCAGGGTTGTCATCATACATCTTGTGTCAATGCTGCTTGACACTGCAGGCGCTGTCTTGGAGCATCCCTCGTCTAAGCACGAACATGCATTGGCTGGTGCCAGATTCATTGCAGCAAAAGTAACTGTACGTTGAAACTGCTAGCATGCCACTTTTGGTACACTTTCCTGGCCTCTTATGCAAAGGAGCAACGCCAGGGGGAGGATAAAATGGCTTTTTTGTATCTTTATACAGGGTTTGTTGCATTTCACACAAAGATTGTGGTTCGTTACGTTCCTGCAGTCCACCGTTTCTCATGCCACCAGCATTGCACACGTTTGTCTAGGCTCAACGCAGCATGTGCAGTCAGCAATGACAGGCGGCCACCGCATCAGCAGCAACCAGCGTGTTGCAAACACGGTGTGCGTCACATATAAGCTGTGCTAACTAGTTGTATGTACTACGCTGTCCATGTACACAATTAGCGGTTGCGGTGGCCTCTTCTAGAAGCCGGTTTCTCACGCGTTCCCGGCGGCAATGGTCGCCATATGTTGGTGTTGTTCCCAAACGAGTTGGCGTTACCCCTCGCACCACTGCCGGTGTGGTCCGCCAAGTACCCTCGCGGCGTCGTTGGTGGTGGCAACATGAACCCGTAGTGATTCCTTTCTTGCGGGTCGCGGGTGGGCGGCCGCGAGTCCCGCTCGCGATCCCGCACCGCATCGCGGGTGAGTGGCCTGTAGTTGTTTATGTTGTTGCGCATGTAGCTGTGCGAGGGTTGGTATGGTGTCATTGGTTTCATCAATCCGTAGCTACTTCTCTCTTGCGGGTCCCGCGTAGGCGGCCTCTCTCGATCTCTCTCATCCCCAAGAAAGCTTGGCCTGAAGCCAGGTAAAGGCTCGGTGTTTCCTGTATGCAGACTTGGCATGCCTTTACTTGTTGTGGAGGCATGAAACTTTTGCAGGTTGGAGAAAACTGCGTCGTCTTTTGTGTTGGTGAGGTTCGCCAAGTTGACATAGTTTTGCCGTCGTGAATTGTGGCTGGTGTTATGAAAGCTCTGGCTTTGATTCTCATTCAATGAAGGAAACTGGTAGCCTCTACTGTGGTGCGAGTCTGTTGTTGAGGCCCAACCTGCTCCTTGCAAGTTGGCTCTATCCTGCAATGGTGTCAACAGGTCAGCTCAGGTCAGTTTGTCACAAGCGAATCGTCACCAAACACCACTGTGCTCTGTTACCTGTATTAGTGGTGTCTTTTCAACATTGTGAGGAGCGCGTTTACTGCCCTTGCTAGGTGGTTGTTGCAAAGGTCCCGCTTGCTGTTGCGCCTGCTGCTGTTGCTGCTGCTGCTGTTGTTGTGCCGCTTGCTGCTGTATTTGTGATTGTGATCCACCCGCCTGCCCCCCGCCTTCGCCCACCCCCCCAGCATGCCACATGTGTGCACCAACGTCAACCTCTGCCGCGTCATGTGAGAAGATGGAGTACACTGATCTACTGGCAGGCCTGTGAGGTCAAGCAGTGGATCAGTAAGGTGCAATAACCATGTGTACAGTGCTTGAGAGAGGCGAACTTGTTGAGCGAAGGGATAGGCATGCCCTTTGTGCATGGGCATGGGCACATATGTGCTTAACACTATGGTTGCCAGTCATAGCGCACCTTGGAGTAATCTCTGGCAGATTCTCATTGTCATCCGCGCGGGAAGGTGCACCCTCCGGTGACAAGCTCTGCGGCATATCTTCACCTCCGTGCTTGCGTGTCTGTGAAGATGAGCGCATTACACTTTGCAACACTGCCTTCAAGTTGCATGTTTTTAGGTCCGGTGCACCCAAGCTGCTTACCTTTTTGGCTCGCCTTCGCTTTGCCGCTGCCGCGCATGCCTGAGCATCGCGTTCTAAGGCGCGCTTGAAGTCCTCTGTTTTCCAATCACTGCATACGCAGGGAGGAAACGGATGGATCAGGCATGCGAAAGGGCACAAGTACGTGTACCATCACTGCAAGCTGGGTTGAGAGTGGCGTGCATACGTGTTGTGAGAGAAGTATGGCAGGTGCATAAGCGCAGAGCACTCAGGCCTGGCCTCGGGGTCCGCGCGCAAACACGCCTTGAGAAAATCCAGCATATCCTCACTCCAATGTGGAAACTGTTGGGATGGGGTTGTTTACAATCTCTGCCTCATGTGTGGCAAATAAGTAAATCTTGTGTGTGTATGATGCAGGCAATGCACAACAAACCAACCTTTGCGTCCAGTGGATCCATCTCATGTGGCTCAGGTGTGCGCAGGCCCGCAAACATCACGTTGCGACGCATGCAGTCAGCCTGCCGGTCCGACAGCCGCCCTATGCACTATGCATGACAAACCAACGGTTCAGAAGGTACTTGCAGCAAACAGGAAAGCGTCTTTTAGCAGGCTGCTTTGCACAACTACTCTCACCTTCATGATCAGCCACAGCTGATCGACATCCGACTCCCCCGGAAACAGGGGTGTGCCGTTGAACACCTGCAAGATATGTTGCTTAACCAGCATGTTGCCCTTCTTTGGTACACAGCAAAGCTACAACAGCAACTTGCTTCAAGCCCAGGATTATGTGTGTCTCCTCACCTCAGCCATCATGCACCCAACAGCCCACACATCCACGCCCTTGCCGTACTCCCTGTCGCCGACAAGCAGTTCTGGTGAACGGTACCACCTGGTCGCAACATAGTCTGCAAGCATTGCGACAGTGAGTACTCTCTTCTCTCGCAGCACACTCGTCAACACTCTGGTGCTGACCTGAATATTTTGAGCCTGGCGCACCCAACGGCCTCGCAAACCCGAAGTCGCAGAGCTTCAGGATCCCAGTCTTGGACAAAAGCAGGTTTTCCGGCTTGATATCCCTGCCCCAGAAGTCGTCATCAGCATCATTATCAATGTCGTCATCGTCACCATCATCATCATCATGCTCATCATCATCATCATCATCACTGTCATTATCGTCATCATCATCATCCCCACCTGTGTATCAAGTTGTTGGAGTGGAGGTGGTCGACGGCGCGGAGGAGCTGCCACATGACGCGTTTGCTCTCGGCGGGCCCGAGGCCGGAGGAGCTGCCGCCATTGTTGTTGCTGCTGCCGTTGCCGTTATTGCTGTTAGCGTTTGCCTCGAGGTCCTCCAAGACGGTCCGCTCGACATACTCGAAGACCAGGTACAGGCGACCCTTGCGTCGGAACACCTCCACGAGGGACACGACATTCTCGTGCCGCAGCGCCCGCAGGATGCGTATCTCACGCAGTGCCGTCTTCCGTACCTGTGTTTGTTTTTGCGCAATAGAGTGCACAGGCGTGAGGCAGTTTACTGGCTACCTGGGAGGTTTGATATATAACTCGCACACGGCATTTGTTTCTCAACTACTGCTAGCAACAACGCCTTGCTAATACAGCACCAATGCTGCCATGGCTATGCAGCGTTGCTATGCTATGACCTGCTCACAGTCAGGATAGGTAATCTGCTTTCTATGCTGTCAGGCTGTTGGTGGTTTTCGTGGGCATTGGTGCTACACCGTTCAGGATAACAATGTGATAGCACCAGCACCAGTACCAGCACCGCAGTTTCTCACCACAGAATTGGTGCCCACAACATCCTTCAGCGACGTTAATTACTGCTACTGCAGCCGCTGGATCAACAACACGTATACTGGCACAAAGCAACAGCATCGCTGATATTCTTATGCTGCGCTTGCCCAAAGAACATAGAACAGAACGAGCATTGCGACGAAGTGTCTCTTACGATTATCACCAAGAATTCTCAACCACAGACACACATTTGCCGGAGGCAACCAGCTGAACTACACAAGGTCATGGTTGGAAGCTTCTTGACTCTTGTTGTACTTCTTACAATCATCTGTGCCATATTTTATCGCCCACATCACATAGAGTCGAACATTAAGACGGTTCGCGACCTCCCCGGCACCAGTCCAGCATAATTGAAGTGTTTGCACTCTTTGGGTGACTACCCACCTGTTCATCTTCATCCGACTCCTTGAACTTCTTCACAGCAACCAGAGCGCCGGTCTCCTTGTGCCTGCACTTGAGCACGACACCGTACGTGCCCTCACCAATCTTGCCCAGGCTTTCGTAGTTCTCCATCTCACCAGCGAGCCGCCCAGCCCCCTCATCAACGCCACCCTTCTGCTGGTCTCTCACCTCCCCCTCCCCGTCGTCCTCCTCTACCGCCTTGCCCTCCTCGTCCTCCTCCTCCGCCCCTGCCCTCCACCTGCAGGAGCAGGACCAGACGCAAATAGCAAGTACTGACGGAGATATCACGTGAGCAGCGGATATCGAGCGCAAGCGCTATTCATTGCAACATGCGCGATATACTGGTCAAAGCGCGGATATCTGGTTACATTTGATTTTTGCACGCGAATTAGGGTTTCAGGCGGCGGTGTAGGCGGCCGTGGCAGGGTCGAGGGCGCCATGGCCGACGACGACGACGGGGCTGTGGCTGGGGGTAAGGCTGTGCGGGGCAGGCGTCATGCCGCACGGCACTGGAGCAACCCCTACGCCCGCGCCGCGCCCGCGCCCGCGCCGTCTGCGGACGACAAGGCAGCCAGTGGTGGCCCCGGCGCGGCCGGCGAGCTGCCTCCTGGCCGGCGGTGGATCCCTCGCCTGGGAGGGGCGGTGGGTTGGTTGTGGGGCTGGTGGCATCGTCGGAGGGAGGATGAGCCCGCTGATGACGATGTTGATAGCCGACATGGTGCAACAAGAGGCGCGGATGACCAGCAGCATGACGAGCAGCTTGATAGGGCAGGTCAGTCCAACTTACATGCACAGCAAGATGTTTTGCGTATACTATTTGTTTGCAAGAAGGTTTCTCGCACGTGCCACTGTGTGCTCTTGACAAGCTAGAACGAGAAACTTTCCTTGTTTTGGGTGGGACCCATGAAAATGTGTATGTGTGGTACCATGCAGTCTACATTACGACGCGACTGACTTTGTGTTGCTCACGCGAGTTGATTTAACGGCAATGTGAAGTGCGTTGCAGTGGTCGTTATATGCATCACATCGTGAACCTTGTGCCCTTGACTCATGCACGAACAGCGGCGGTCAAACAACTTGACTGTTCTTCAGGTTGTGAAGACTGCCAGCGCAGTATAAATCATGTCCTTATATGTGTTTGCTTGTGCCTGTTTGTGTGTCAGTGACATATGGCTTAAATTCAAACAGATGGTGATCATGGTGTAGAGGTAGGAGCAGCGGGAATGCAAGAGGATCAACAGGTATGACATTTAACGTATATGCTGTTCAACAAGAATTGCAACCAACGTGTAATTTGCACGCATGGATGTCTTAGTATTACCACTTGGCTTGAATTTGCCTTACTGTCAATACATATGACAGGAGCAAGCGCAGCCTGCAAATCCTGCGGTGGAGCTGGTCAATATTCTTCAAGCACAGAAGATAACAAGGTGGGCTGTGGTGCTGAGCTTGTTGATGGTCATGGTTGTCTGCACCTATCTGATCGATATGCCAAAGGTTGTACTGGCGTAAAGACATCCTTTTCTTTCTCAGCTGCATTACAGCATTTGTGCTGGCATATATAATTGCACACGGCAGTACTTGTGTACCACAATGGGCACACACGCACTCATCAAACAAGCCCGCCCCCATGGTTGTTACTTGCTTTGGATCTCACATTGTCATCCACTACCCATACAGCTGGCACAATTTGGACCTCTAAAGCCTTCTCTGTTCTTTGTTTGTACTCTGGCAGACAGCAGTATGAGGACTGTTTGAGAGTACTGCGAGGAAAGTTTACTGCGGACGAACCCAAGCAGAACGGGTACAATGAAAGAGTGGCTTACTCGCCGGGGACAGCTGGTCGACCAGATCAGCCTGACACCGCAAGGTTCTCAGGGGAGTGGAGGACCCCAGCAACGCATCAACGAGATTCTACAGCATTTGAGCAGGTATCGACCTCTTTGGTTTCAGTCAAGGCCTACAACTCTTGCAGCTGTATTTCCGTGCGATTTTTGTGTAAAGTGTTACCACAGTACGGTCTCTGACTGCACACATGCTTGGATACACAACCACGATATCTCAAGTTGTCCCAATTAATTGTTTGGTCGGCATGTTGTGCCAGTTTTTCACATTTCTATGCAAGCACAGCTTGCTGCGCAACCAACAGGGGGGTTGCAAAGACACCCATGACACACTGTAGTAGTGTCGTGGGTGTTCGCAGACTTACCCTTGCATATGTCCTGTCAGTTGCCGACATTTCAAAGTGCATTCCGGCGCGAGCCACTCCGAAGGCTTTCAGCTACAGTACCGGAATACAAGGCGGAGCTGGCAGGGAGCGCCGCGCAGGATGAACCTCATGAAAGAAGTGCAGTACCGGGGCGCGTGGATATGCCCCATCCTCGACTCTCACATGCTTCTGAGCCCGCTCAACGTGCAGCATTAGATGAAGCTCGCGATGATGGGTATGGTGTTGGCCCATCTACAGATGCACATTATCCAGAGCGTCAGCCTCGGCCATCCGCAGATGGTCCCATACCATATAGGTATGGCGGTTCAGGGTACTACCGTGGGTACAGCCAAAGCCGCTATGGTCCCAGCACTGGTGCGGGTGCGGGTGGAACATATGCCCAGCGGTATGCAACACCTTACACCAGACTGCGGCCCTCTCCTTACATGCGAGCGCCGAGTCGAACTGCTCCTCCGGTGCCATCATCAGCACCTGCAGAGGTGCGTTGCTGGTTCAGTTGTACCTCAGTCATGGGTGGCTGGAATGCTGATTACTTGCATGCTTTGTAACGTGCAGCAGCCTATGGAATTTCCACCTGAAAGTTCTACAGGCCGAGGTACAACACGTTGGACGCCCCTGCGCACGCCTATTGCTGCTCCAATGGTGAGACCACAGAGAATTGATGCCTTGACTTTGTTCAGTCGTCTTGAACCTTACCGTGTGGCCCGGCCAGTATCTCAGCCAAATTCCTGGTATTCTCTAATGCAAGCAGTGTCTTTTGCTGTCGTGTAGCAAGTCAAGTTCTCACCCTAATTCTTACTCAACGGTACCTTACGAAGAATTGTTGGTGTAGAGGCACAAACGATCGCATGAGACTCTCACCCTTGTGGAGGCGGAACAAGGAGGCCCTGCTCGACGGCAACGACGTGACCATGTCGAGGTGAGCTTGGTCCCAACTATGGTGACCTCAAAGTGTGTCTACAATCCAGTGTCCTAATGTTAATGACTCATGCACAGCTGCAGTTGGTACGCTCGCTGAGGCTGTGAAACACATGTGAACACCAAGTAGTTGCAAACGTGTTGATCGCTCATCTAGCCATTGTAAGTTGGTGTATAAACCAATGTAGGTCAGGAGGCGTGCATTGTCAGAGCAGTTGCCATTGCATGCCAAATAACAATTGATGTACAGGAGCCGTTGTTGCAACAGAGAAAGCCAGGTTCGCCGTCTGTGACCACTGAAACCGCCCGTAGAATATTGCAGACGCTGGATCAATTGTCGTCGCCCATGGTGCGTTGTTTCTATGGCCAACGCAGTGCATGAATGGTAGTCACCTGGGTACAGCACATCTGACACTGGGCATGACAGGATTTAAGGAAAAGTCTCAATGCAGCCTCGACACCTCCTCGCCAAGCCTTGGATTTGGCAACCAAGATACCTCGGACGACTTCAAGCACTCAGCCTTCCCCTCCACCACCAACAGAGTCATTGACACCAGCAAATAAGGTTCACCCAGAGAGGCCGAGCCGTGATCGCGCTGAGCAAGGGTCTGCACCTTCAACTGCTGCATCAGCACGATTACCAGCACCTTCGTTCACCCCTTCCCCTGCACCGAAGCCAGCCTTTTCCTTCGGGCTGAAACCATCAAAGCCAGTAGCAAGTGGCAATGTGTTCAGTCGGTTGTCACCAAACAGGTCACCAGAACAGCCAGTGGCCAAAGCAACCTCACACGAGGATAAACAGAAACCAGGGACCTCAGAGGTTAGCAACGTCGTTGCTTGTAAGTTGGGTGTGTTGCATGTTTTGCTTACATCGGTGTTCAGCAGGCAACATGGCCGACAACATCTGCTAAGAGGGCTCTTGCCAGCGAGAATACAGCTCCAGTGTTTGCTGGCTTCAACCAGTTGCAGCCTACGAGTCACCCAGCTACACCAGTTTTCAGTATGCCAGGCAGGGCAACACCAAGCTCAGCGCCCGCAGCTGCCATAGATAAGGATTCAACTGCACCGTCCTTCAGCTTCTCTGAGCCTGCACCTGTGGAGCCGATTGCAAGCAATGATGCCAAGGCGGTAGCGTCTGACCTGGCTGACAAAGTCCCTGTGCCTACATTCACCTTTGCATCCCCGGACAGCAGCCTGAAGTACGCTTGTATGCTAATGCAGACTCTGCAGTGTGCAGGATAATCTGGCTAACTGTTGCTTTGTGTAGCAGACATCGGGAATCCAGACAGGAAGACAAAATGCCTGCGCTCGCAAATGGTGGGACGCCCGCCGTTGCAGACACAGCGCTGCCTACACGCCCGCTGTTTTCATTTGCACAAGCAGCGCCCACGGACGCAACCAAGGATGCACATAAGCCTGCTATGCCCTTTGGAGCACCTTTAGCCATGCAGTTTGGTGCGACGCAATCAAGCACCACAGCTCCCTCATTCACTTTGCCCAGTACCACCACATCCACAGCGAGTGTGTTTTCTGCAACTGCCAGCCTGCCTGCAACAGGTTTGCTGGATTTTCTGAAGTCCACAGCGGCTGAGAAGGATGCGCCTGATGCCGAGAAGACGCCTGCCACGCGCTCAACGTCTGCTGAAATCGCGGCTGATGGGGTCACTGCGATGATACCGTCCGTGAAGCCTGCATTTGGTGATGCGGTTGCAACGGCATTTACATTTGGTCAAGCACTGAAGCCAGCTGAGAGCATCCACCTCACTCCAACCACAGGATTCGGGTCCCTGTCTCAAGCAGCTGCCTCCAGTCCTGCTGTACAGGCATTGCCACCTCCTGAAGAGAAGCCAGCTAGTGCTTCGCTGTTTACATTTGGGTCTGCTGCACTTGCCAGCACCAGTGCAGTGGGAGCTGCGACCTCAGCACCTGTGCTCTTCGGCACAACATCAGCACCTCTGTTTAGTAGTGCTCCAGAGACCCCTTTTAAGTTTGGAGGTGCCTCAGCAGCAATAGCGAATACAAGTGGGACAAGCAGTGTCACAACGTTTACGGGGTTTACATTTGGTGGCGCTCCAGCCTCATCTGCTGCAGAGCCACAACTGGTCTCGTTTGGTGCAAAACCTACTGTGGATCAAGTGGCATCCACGCCAGCACCGTCTCAGTTTGGCCGTGCAACTGGCGAGCAGACGTCGGGACCATTCACACCAATTTCGCATCAAGACAGTCAACCAATCAGCGAAGAAATGGGAGATGCGGCACCAATGGGCATGAGTCCTTCTTCTCCGATGGGGACTCCCTTGGCCTCAGTGCAAACTCCACCTGTGTTTGGCTTGCCAAGTGCAGCAACACCATTCCCATTTGGTTCAAGCTCTGCATCAGCGTTTGGAGGCTCAACGCCTGCATTCACAGCCCCGGCCTTCGGTAGCTCGACACAGGCTTTTAATGCGTTCGGCAGCTCGGCAACAACACCAGCATTTGGCGGTTCAACTCCTGCGTTTGGAGGCTCTGCAGGTGCTTTTGCAAGCTCTGCGGGCTTCGGCTCAGCACCTGCGTTTGGTGGTTCCACCCCAGGGTTTGGCGATGCGGCCTCATCTGCTCCGTTGTTCGGTGCAGGTTCCTCCACACCAGTGTTTGGTGCGGCGTCCACCCCTGCGCTGGGCGCAACATCTGCGCCAAGCTTTGGCTTTGGTTCTGCTCCTGCTTTTGGTGCTGCTTTCGGTGCATCATCGGCAGCAGCTCCCGCTCCCGCATTTGGCGCGCCACCTTCTTCCCCGGTTGTATTTGGAGCTCCGCCTGGCACTCCTGTCGCGCAACCGGGCGCCTTCCCTTTGGTTGGCGCCCAGACACCGCCGCCGCAGCAGTCGCAGGGCGGATTTGTATTTAATGCCGGTGCGAATACACCAGCGCCTGGCGGAAGAGTTGTTAGGAAGGCGAAACGACCTGCTGGTGCGAAGCGAAAGTAGTGGTATTCTAGTTAGGCGCAGCACAGTTTTGAGTGTAGACTGACAGTGTGGGGTTGGTGTGCGTTATGTTACACTAGTACAATTGCCGCACCAGAGCACATGTTGCTGTGCATACCCTGTACACAGCCACTGTGTTCTGCAGTCAGCACCGTGCATGAGCATGCATGCGGCTCAAACTAGCGTACACTCCCAGACCCAATTACAGATAGGCGGGCAAAACCCAATGCAGTATATGCTGGTTTAGCTACGGCCGCTGAGGTGTATATATGTGTGCTATGTACACACAACTATAGCCTGCTAGGCGCAATGCAAATGGTGGCGTGCAGAGTGTAAGGAGGGAGGGAACCCTCGGGTGCAAGCATAGGAAAGGGCAAGAGAGGAGAGGTTTGGAGTGGTTAGCAATGCAGCTAGTGATGTGGTGGTGGATATGGGCGTGCTTGCGGCCTAGAAGGCTAACACCCCCCGCTGCCAACTGAGCGGTACACCCTACACAACATGCATCATGTTTATATGCTTAGAAAGCAAGGCACAACACAGCACAGCACAGCTAGAGTGCACGCTGACTGCATCGGTGACGATCAGATTAGCTACAGGCAACATAAGATGCATGAACTTCAGCAGGCATTGTAATTGCCGCCCACAGCTCTAGCAGGGGGCATCTACATATAGGAGATGCTAATTGTCGTAGAGTCTGCAACTGGTGCATCAGTGCCATTGTTTGACTTTATGTGTGTTTCAAAGGAAGGACATAGGCCTTTGCACCAAGGTCTACAACAAGAGACGTGGCAATGCCTATGTGGACATCCGCATGCAAAGGACACCTCGTCATCGTTATAATATTGCGCGCACAACCAAAGAGGGAGTGGTTGTGTTGCAATGCATTCGCTTCTGCCGCATTTGCACATACCGCTCCCATTTCCTGTAAGACGCTGCTTTTAACAATTGTTGAGGGACATGATCCGAGCTGGCTATACTCAGAGACAATTGTTACGAAGGTTGCGGGGAAAGCTGTGGAGTATGCCATGCATGGCATACAATACGAACTACAGTTGTACAACTTGGTGGTCCACAGGTTGGAGATGGCATGAACGCATGAATAAGAGTGAGAGCTGCAAACCCAGTTTATACGACAGCGCACAACAACGACAACATGTAAGTACGGGTAATGTAGTGTGGGGAGCAGATTCTCTGCCCGCATACATGTCCGGTCCATGCACACCACACATCAACATGCATGACTGTCTTCTTGGCTATCTGCTTGTGAACTATGCTTGTACACTATGTGCATGGTTGTACATGGCATGTACACTGCCATAATGCCCTACTGTGCACTTGGCGCCTAATTTGCAGTGCGCCCTAATGAGACCTGTTGTGAGTGATTGCCGCGAAGGGGAATAAGAGAGCGAACATCAGCTCGAACCCTAGGGGCATAAAAGTTCGAATAAGTGTGGGTCGTCGTCGTCTCTGGCGGCACTAGCTGGCTGGCTAACTTGTCCTTCCTCCGCGGTGCTCTGTAGGTGCTTTGCTGCTTGCCGCTACCCCTTCCCTCTGCCCCCACTCCTCCAACCCCAGTCCATAGCTAGTGCACTTAGCTATAGCCTAGTGGGGCCCCCCACACCGTTGTTTTGCCCTTGCTTGTGTTTTATCAAGCTTTGTTGCGTTGTGCTTGCTTGCTTGACTGGCTAGCCCCACACCATCTGTTGTGTATTATGCAGCAATGGGTTGGCTTGGGCTTCAGGCCCAATCTATAAACTGAGTCAGTGCATAGCCTTCACGAAGTGAAGTGAATGTGCATAAGCCAACCACACAATGCACATGTACAGCAGCTGATCAAGAGGTAGCAGCAGCCGCCATGGGCAAAGACCACCACATTTTGTATGCTCATATATCAAACGCAAGCGCCACATGTTAGCAATTACAAAGTGCACAAAAACTTGGATACTAATACAGCATGCACCGTGTGGAGCTTGGCATACATTCTTAAAGCTGCCGTGGACAGTGTGGGCATTGCCAACTGGCGCCAGAGTTGTGACCGCAAATCTTCTGCGCCCTATTCGCTAGTTTCCATGTACATGGGCACAAAACATAAAAGTGTGCACAATATGCGTAGCCTGATCGTGCTTATTACCTTATGCATAGTACGCATAAGGTAGCATGTATAAAACTCCCCTCGTACGGCACACATGCTAGTGCATTGCACACGTTTGACATGCCTCAAGATGTAATACGTGCCAATGTGCACATTGCACTTCACAGTTATGTATGCATACTCATCCAGCGCACACATGCACGACCGGGCTAAGCTACTTCGGTTCTGTTTTCAATCTTCATGGCTACCCCTTGTCATGCGTGCATGCATGCACCCATGGCGGTTACACGCTACACACGCGGGCGGGCGTGGCTTGCGTCTAGATAGACAATCATAGCTGTGAAGTGTGTATGTGATAATTTTGAGGGGCGCGGCATACAACTAATTGACGTGTGCACACAGTGTGATCAATGGTTGCATGATGTTGTCACCACGAATTTGGTTGTGCCCATCGAAAAGATGTAGCCTTCATCTTTTGGAGTGCTTGAAACACAATGTTTTTAGCACACCATGCACCTCAACCCCAACCGACACACGCAACCTTGCTCTTTTATCGAGTTGGGATAAGGTTAACACACCGAGTTTACAAGCAATGAGTAGTTGATGGCAATAAACATAGGCTTAAAAGACTTGCTAGCTTACACCCCATGTTAGTGACAGATGCACCCGCAACATTGTGCTCATTGTATTACTGCCTATAACACACGCTGTTCTCTTTCAACAAACCAAAAAGTGTGCACTCCGTCACGGTCAGTTCTTACTTGTGCGCAATACAATGTTTCCACAATAACTTTTTATAATGAGTGCATGTGAGGCGTTTTGCTTAATCAACATTAATCAATAACAATACATGTTGTTATGCATGTATAATATAATGCATGTTAAAAGACTTTGCACACATCATGTGAAACGCTCATTGTTCATCTGTAATGTTGTACATAGTATGAGTGCATGCTGGTGTACTGATCAATGTGCCTATACCTACATTTGAACAATGTTTGCCGCATGCATACCTTTGATGTATGCTGCATGTGTCATGCGAGAAAATCCTGAAAACCTGCCGCCTTACTAAGCTACTAGGCGCTAAACATGTTGAGACCGCTTGTGCGGCGCACTAGCAATGAGTACTAACGTGCGTAGCCGGGGTCACAAACGTGCACGTTCGCAAAACTTCAAAACCCTAGCCCCTGCCCTTCTGCCCCAAGGTGCGCCCTTCGTCCCGTAGGAAGGAAGGTCTGGGCGGGTTGCGCTCGCCGCCGCCGCTGCCGCTACCGGAGGCTTCAGCGTAGGGCTGCTATTGGATGCTTGCTAAAAACCTGTTGTCATCATCTATCTTTGAGTAGAAGCACGCTTGCTCCTCCTGTCCGTGTCACACTCTTTCCCTCCTTTGTTTTGCCGCCGTGGCGATTCTGCAGCACAACAAACAGCAGCCTGCCAGGCGTGTCACAGCTGGCGGTCCCGACTTTAACGCCACCGCCATGACGATGGTCTCTCCTGCTCAGGAGGTGCTTCTGCGTGTGTGCGTGTGTCCATGTGTAGCGAAGCATGCGTCCATCATGACGCGGGTTCGTTGGCTGCTTGCCTCCCGCAGTCAGCGTAGCATCCATTGAAGCCCAATATAACCAACATGCCGCATGGCATGCATGTGTGGCGCTCTGTGCATGTCGCAGCTGCTCACAATAGCGCCATGGTGCCGACCCGTCTGCTGAAGGGTTGCTGTCGTGTGTGTGTGTGTATGCAATCACATTCCAGTCATTGTCGCGTTGAGTTACTGTGCTTTGTGAAAAACAATGATCCTGGGTTGGCGTAGGATCAGGAGGAACGCATGGACGAGTCCATGGCGGACGTGATGCCTGAGATCCATGTGGATCCAGCTAATGGCCCAGAGTCCATGGAGGGTAAGTAGAGAACTTGTACGACCTTGGCCGTTTGCATGTGATCAGTACTAGTAAGTTATGAATGTGCGCAAGCAGGTTGCATGCAGGCGGTAGCAGTCAGTCTGTGCAGTGACTTGTGTGTTAGGGATGGGGATCGCGCTGATATGACATTAACTGTGCACACAAAGTTGAAGTCAGTTTCGTTGCAGTGATCCCTCATATATCCGTTGACGGTATCCCAACGGTGGAGAATAAGCCGGCGTCTGCGGACGATGCGCTCAGTCTCACTTTCACGTGGACTGTGGAGAATGTTTCCAAAATTCGGGAGAAGAAGCATTATTCTGAAGCGTTTACTGTCGGCGGGTTCAAATGGTAAGTTGCTGAACTCTGCGTGCAGCGCTGAATGTGTCTGTGTAGCTCTGAGTGCCTCTACCTCAGGAAAATCCTGATTTTCCCGAGGGGGAATAATGCGGAGAGCTTGTCTCTTTATCTGGATGTTGCGGACTCGGCAATGCAGCCTCCTGGCTGGAGTAGATCTGCGAGTTTTACGCTAGCTGTTGTCAACCAGTTTGATGCAAAAATGACAGTCAGAAAAGGTACTGTGGCTTATGTCTGCTGCGTAGCCTGGTTGTCCAGTTCAACGTGTGCGCTCCAAATGGCGGAGCACAAGATTGTGCATGTATTTCTGCACGTTTGTCGGCTTACACACCAGGCATGTGCCCACGCTAATTTGACTGGTTCGTGCAGACACGCAGCACACATTCAACGCGCGCGAGAGTGACTGGGGATTCACGCAGTTTCTTCCGCTTGTGGAACTGCAGGATCCACAAAGGGGCTATCTGGTCAATGATACGTTGATCATCGAGGCTGTTGTGCAAGTGCGCAAGTTCCCTGACTACACAGCGTATCCTCATCATAGGCTTTGTGCTTGCTCTAATCTCGAGCATTTACTGGTATTGCGTGGTCATGTTCCCCTAGCCGTTGATTACCAGTTTGCGCAGCTTTGCGCTTCTTGACTTAGCACACAGGTACGAGTCCAAAAAAGAGACTGGGTATGTTGGGTTGAAAAATCAAGGCGCCACGTGTTACATGAACTCACTGCTGCAGACCCTGTATCATATTCCCTACTTCCGCAAGGTACGTAAACAGTTGCATGCAGAGTCTTATAATCCAGCAATACTTGCATGTGAAACATGTGGGTTACTGCTTATTGCATGGCATCGCTGTGTCAAGCTACCACCGTGTTTTCAGGCTGTATATCACATGCCCACCACCGAGGTCGATGCTCCATCAAGTAGTATACCGTTGGCATTGCAAGCCTTATTTTACAAGCTGCAGTACACAGACACCAGTGTCACTACCAAGGACTTGACCAAGTCTTTTGGCTGGGACACGTATGATGCTTTTATGCAGCATGATGTACAGGAGTTGAACCGCGTCTTGTGTGAAAAGCTCGAAGACAAGATGAAGGTACCTTACCTGCAGTGATTGCCACTTGGCTTGCCTGTTGTGTGCTGAGTTTCTTGGACACCGTGTCATTGTGTTGACGCCATGCTTGTGCTGTGTGCAGAGCACAGTTGTTGAAGGCACCATTCAGAAACTATTTGAAGGACATGCCATGAACTTTATTGAGTGCATCAATGTCGATTACAAGTCTGAACGCAAGGAGTCGTTTTACGACTTACAGCTAGATGTGAAGAACTGCAAAGATGTCTACGAGTCTTTTGACAAGTATGTCGAGGTCGAAAAGTTGGACGGTGACAACAAGTACGAGGCAGAGGGCTTTGGCTTGCAAGACGCTCGCAAAGGTGTACTGTTTCTGGACTTCCCACCTGTGCTGCAGCTTCAGCTGAAGCGCTTTGAATATGATTTTGTCCGCGATACCATGGTGAAGATCAACGACCGATACGAGTTCCCGCTGCAATTGGATCTGGATCGGTATGATGGCAAGTACCTGGCTCCATCAGCAGACAGGAGTGTGCGCAACCTCTACTCCTTGCACAGGTTGGTGGTTGTAACATGTGTCGTCGCATGTGCAGTCGCTCCCATGGGTGCCAAAGGCCAAGCAGCTTTCATGGTTGGTTACTAACATGTTGCGTGCATTGCAGTGTGCTTGTGCATAGTGGAGGTGTCCATGGCGGGCATTACTATGCATACATCCGACCTACCCTTGGAGATCAGTGGTCAGTGGCATTGCCTTGATTGTCAACGTGTTGCTGAGATTATTGTTTGCTGACACTTCCAACTAGGTTGAAGTTTGACGATGAACGCGTGACAAAGGAGGATGGCAAAAAGGCGCTGGACGAGCAGTTTGGTGGTGAGGAGGAGGTAGGTTGGCGTGTTGAGCCCAATTAACCCGTTTTGCTTAATGATTGCATGCAGTTGCTTGCAGCTAACTGTGTTGATTTGCAGGTGCCTCCTGCACAGCCAGGGTTGAATGCTCCAGCCTACAAGTGGACAAAGTATTCCAATGCGTACATGCTTGTATATATTCGGGACAGCGACAAGGATAAAGTAATCTGCCCTGTCACAGACAAGGACATTGCAGAGCACTTGCAAGTACGTTAGCTGACCTGCTGTACGAATTGGTTTTCAACTTTATTATTCTTAAGATGCCAGTTATCTCTCCATAGGCTGTTCTGGCCTTAGTGTGAGGTTGACAGGGTGTCTGCCATTGTTTGCAGATAAGGCTGAAAAAAGAGCATGAAGAGAAGGAACGTAAGCGGAAAGAAAAGAGCGAAGCGCACTTGTACACTATTATTAAGGTTGGTCTACTCTTCTGTCAATGGTCGCTTCTGCAATGTGAAGTCTGCCATTGGTACTGAGTACCGGCTGCCACAGGTTGCACAGGATTCCGATCTGGAGAGGCAAATTGGAACCGACATTTTCTTTGACCTCATTGATCACGAGAAGGTTAAGCAGTTCCGTGTACAGAAGCAGACACCATTTTCGCAGTTCAAGGAGCTAGCAGCTCAGGAGTTGGGCGTTCCCGTGTCTCAGCAGCGATGGTGGCTCTGGGCAAAGCGCCAGAATCACACATATCGGCCCAACAGACCGCTGACCCCTGCTGATGAGGACAAACCCGTGTCGATGCTTAAAGAAGTCTCCAGCAAGGCCCAAGTCGCAGACCTCAGGCTGTTCCTCGAAACTCCGTTGATGGGATCTCCAGATGCGCCCCTGACATTGCCTGAGAAGGGGCGCGACGACATCTTGCTATTTTTTAAGTTTTATGATCCGGACCACAGGGAGTTGCGTTATGTTGGGCGTTACTTTGCCAAGCTTTCCTATCGGCTGAACGACATCAAGCCCATCATGGCTCAAGCGGCAGGTCTGGTACCAACAGACGACATTTTTGCTTACGAAGAGATTAAGTTTGAGCCAAACGTCATGTGTGAAAGCATTGAAACGAAGCAAACTTTGAAGGCATGCCAGCTTGAGGATGGCGATATCATTTGCTTCCAAAAAGCGTTGCTACCTGGTGAAGCTGAGACACACCGCTTCCCCTATGTGCCACAGTTTCTGGAATATGTTCGCAATCGGCAGGTATGCTGAACCACTCAGCTTTGTATGGACTTGATGACCACTCTGTTGTATTATGGCGCTGCCTTTATATCTCATTGCATTTCAGGTCGTCAACTTCAGGAGGCTAGAGAAGCCAAAAGAGGACGAGTTTGCACTGGAGCTGTAAGTCTCGACTCCTGTTTGCATGTTACCATTGGAACTTACTGCCAAGAAGCTGCTGTCCGAATGCGCACTGATCTCGACATGCTCGTATGTACAGGTCAAAGCAAGACACTTACGATGATGTTGTTGAGAAGCTTGCTCAGGAGCTGAAGTTGCCAGACCCCTCAAAAATTAGGCTCACTGCCTATAACTGCTACTCGCACGCACCCAAGCCAAATCCCATCAAGTACCGCGGAGTGGACAGGCTGATGGACATGCTTGTTCACTACAACCAGGTGCGCCTCCTCCCTAACTTGTCTTGCGTTTCAGAATGCAGCATCAGGATTGCAGTTGCAATTCCATCCTGTCTGACAATTGCGTGCAAACTCCCGGTGGATCTCACCTGTATGGTTGGACTGCAGACATCAGACGTTCTATACTATGAAGTGTTGGACATTCCGCTGCCAGAACTTGAACGTCTGAAGACCCTCAAGATTGTCTATCACAGCGGCAAAAACGAGGAGGTACTGCCTTACTCTGTATGGCTGTTATTGCATGTCATTCTCCATGAGCAATCTCTGTTGACTGAATAGTAGGTCAACAAGCAGGGGCAAGTGCTGAACATTTGGCTACCGAAAGAAAGCACTGTTGGTGATGTTATTGCTGAGTTAAAAACCAAGGTCAGTGTTTGTCCATGTGCGCTGACCAACCCGCTAAGCGTTGCTGGCTGTGCAGTAAGTTCGTCACTTGTTTCAGTTTCTTGATGCTGTGGTTTGCCAGGTGGACTGCCGGCCGGATGCAGAGCTGAGAATACTGGAGGTCTTCCATAATCGAATCTTCAAGGTCTGGCTGAGTTGTGAAGGTCCCCGTTGTGTCAAGCCATGAGGTGGTTTCTGTGACAACCTAACCCACCTTTCAACAGGTGTTCCCACACCATGAGAAAATTGAGAACATCAACGACCAGTACTGGACCTTGCGCGCAGAAGAGGTAGGGGAATGACAGCCTTCATGGGCCATTTTAGCAGACTGATGCGTTGTTGTAAGCCAATGTGCAACCGATGGAATGCGTGCCAGATCCCAGAAGATGAGAAAAACATGGGCCCCAATGACAGGCTGATTCATGTGTACCACTTCACCAAGGATCCGGCGCATACCAGCATGGTGAGTCAAGTGCGACGCCCGGTAATAGGCTTACATTGTGCAGTCCTCATGGGTTGTGTCCTTTGCAGTTACAAAATTTTGGGGATCCATTCTTCTTGTGTGTCCATGAGAATGAGACAGTCGCGGAAGTCAGAGAACGGATACAGGCCAAGCTTGGTGTCGCCGCTGAGGAGTTTGCAAAGGTATTGCATTGCTGACAGCTAGGCGTTTCGAGTTGTTTGCAGTTGCCAGGTTGTATTGGTGTTCTTCGACGACTTGCACATCTGACTGGTGGTGTGCAGTACAAGTTGGCGTTCGTTTCACTGGGCAAAGTGGAGTATGCAAATGATTCTGATATTGTGGCAGCAAAATTCCAGGTGAGCATTGTCATGGTTGTTGTGACATGGCACTTATGTGGCCTGCCAGAGCTCTATGGTGTGCTGACATACACCTTTCTCAGCAACGGCGAGACCAGTACAGTGCTTTTGAGAACTACCTTGGACTTGAGCACGCTGACGTGGGGCCCAAAAGACCACATGCATACCAGGTGCGTACACAAGCAGGTCATGGGCTTCACATATGTGTCCATCTGCAGTTTTGAGCCTCGTAGACAACGTTTCAAGTCTTATGTTGTGGCGGCTTGCTGCAAGAGCGGCTCAGGGTTCTTACATAGTCTGTTGTGTTTGACAGCAAAGTAATCGCTATGAGAAGGCCGTGAAGATCTACAACTGATAGTCAAGGCAGACTGAGTCTCTCGCATGCTGGCCCCATGCGAGCGCGTTTTTCTACTTCAGGCGGAGTTGGTCCGCCGTTGCACATGGCTTGCACTTAGTTGCAACTCTGCACGTTGTGAAGCGTTTCCACTATTGATGTGGCGCTCTGGTGGTGTGTAGTTGGTTGACTTTTGTACATTGTGAAACATCCTGTGCAGTACAGGAGCTTGACTGTATGATTGTAGGTATGCCCTTTGTTGGTAGCAGTGCCAGTGTGACGAGCGAAATGGCCTGGCACCTGATCTTGTTGTGCTGGTGTTTGCCATGACATGTATGTACATCAAGGGTAAGCCACTATGAGGGTACAGGATAAGCGTGAAGCTGTTGTGTACCATGGGCCCTTGTTGCATTTGTCTGATTCTACCTTCGCTGTTGCAATGTTGGGCCTTAATTGCTGTGGCCTGGTTGTTACTGATTTGCATTATGTGCTGGCTGCTATGTGGACGGTTGGTTGGTTTGGCTATGCTGCTACGATGAGGGGATACGGTCAACTATTGGCAGTTGTACTACAATGGACGTGTGCAATGTCGCGAGTGTGACACCCTCAAAGGAGCAATTTTGGTCTTCGTGGTGCTGCTAATGGATATTTGGATAAACATTGAAAAAATATTCAAGCAAGATAACACACGTCCCTCCAGCCCATATGCGTGCACTTGGATAGTGCACATGTCTCATTACTAGTACAGCAACATCGTCACACATAGCTACGTACTGTCATCCATGCCTATTACAGTGTACAAGCGCACTCACACGCACGCAAGCAGCGTGCAAACACGCCAACAGTGCACATAGTTTTGCATTGCCCCTGCCTTAATAAAGTCCTAACTGTACAAAAGGGTATAGATTGACCGATTTTGATGCAAGAAACACTCAAGCACACAGTCCACCAGCATGCACTCAAGCCCACAAGCATGCACAGAAGCAGCACAAGGCAATCTATTACCACAGGAGCACGTAACTAAGTGCTGTAACTAAGTGACTGCAACGGGGTAGTGAGGAGCAGGCAGAGTTGTTGGGCAAGCAGACCTGGGCATTGCCGCCAGAGGCCCACGATGGGAATGTGGAGGATGTGGAGGTAGTACAGCAGCAACAGGCAGCAAAGGTAGGAGCAGGGCGAGGGCGGGTGTGCAATGTGATGCTGTGCTGCTAAATGGTGGATGGCGCCGCCACTTTGCTGCTCGGCCGGTCCTGGTCTTGCCGTGTAAGACCTACAGTTCGCAAGGGTATGCTGTTATGTGCTTGTGAACTGCCTTAGGGCGGCTTGCTGCCTGCTATTGCTTTGCACTTGCTTTGCACTGGGCTACAGATAAGCCTATAGACTCGGTTGTGCCTATGGTAGTGCAATCCCTAGAACATTGAAGCCAGTGTGTCGGTTACAATCCGCGTGTGTTGGTTGTGAGTTGCACGCACAGGAGATGGAATAAGAAGCTGGCTGCTGAAGAAGTTCGCGGGGGCTGGGCGTTGACATTGTCGTATGGTCGTATGGTCGTTGTCGTTGTGGCCTACCTCGTGGTCTCACCTGTACTTCTCTCCCTCCTCCTTCCTTTCCTTCTTCTCCTGCGCCTGCAGGTACTGCTGCTGGACACTGCTGCAGCCGTCATCTTCCTGTCGCGTCACTTTGCAACAAACACTTTGCACGTAGCCCAGCCCTCTTAGCTTTGTAGGCTGCTTGTAATCAGCTAGTGTGCTTGTGCTTGTGCTTGTGCTTGTGCTTGTGCTTGTGCTTGTGCTTGTGCTTGTGCGCGTGCTTGTGCTGGCTGCGTGCGCGTGTGACAGTGCATGTGACAGTAATTGTGTGTTTGCAATGCTATACCCTATGTGTCCCTGCAACCCATGGTAAGAGCTCCTTGGGCCACTAACGTAAGCGCTGCAGCTTAGCAGCAATTTCTGTCACTAGATTATGTCAAATGGACACAAGGTCCCAGTGCATATGCATGACGCAGTAAGCAACATAGGCCCAATACAGACTGATGGTTGTCCTACCCATGCAGAATTGCATGTCGCATGGTGTGTACAACAGCAATGCAAAAGCAATGTTACTGTGCCGCACAGCTGCCATGCGGAGCTTGAACACAAAGCTACCAAGCCAAGCATGAAGAAATGCACCATGCACATTTAAGCTGTGTTTTCCACTTGTAGTGGCGAGCTGAACAGTTGCAATGGCACTCACATCAGGCGTGATACTGACTGTTAGTTGGCGTCCACAAGCAGCCAGTCCCACACAAGTGAATGCAGATACAATGAGCTGTTCATTGCAATGGTCCGTTTTAAGCACAATCAGATACAAGGCAGGTGCTGTATTCCTAAGCTGCGTCTCCCTCGACACGAACACCCTTTTCGCTGACATAGATGCCATCCAGGAACTTGCGGATGTCCTTCCTCTTGACGAGGCAGACCTGCACAAGAGTGTTGGCACAAAACAAAACTGAATGGTTGAACAAATGTGAGAAATGCTGCCGCATGCAAAACACAGAATAAAAATGCAACAACCAGCGCCGCAAGCGCACCTGGTTAATCAGCGCGCATGATCGTGACACAAGCTCAATATCATTGCCCTCCACGGCAACCTCATCCTTAGCCGTTGTTCGCTGGATGCTAACGCCATCCAACATCTGAACTCGGCGAACCTGTTGAAGGCATGCATCAGTGCGCACATATCACACTGCATGCAGGCATCAACTGTAGCCCCTGCCATAAAATTGCACATCATGCAAGCTTGCTGAAGCCAACAACTACCTTCTTCTCGCCCAGGAAGTTTCGGATCTCAATAGCATTGGCGCTGTCTGGGATGCTAGCGTTGATGGGAAAATGAGCGTACACAAAACGCATTTTGTACCGGTAGCCCTTGGTCACTCCGGTAATCATGTTGCTGATGTGACTGCATGCTGTGCGGATGGTGGAGTTGCGCTTGCGGGAACCGAACCAAGCATCAACCTGTTTGCAAAACAACAAAACTACATCAACACCTGCAAGCATCAATGCATGTGGAGGTGATAAGCACAGTTGCTGTCTAGTACGCAAGTAATTCCAGGACACTTTCAACTTGTGATGCTTCATCTGACTCGCAATCCAATTGACGGAGCACCAATGCAGCGCTTGGCAATCAGACAGGGTTGCAAATGTGACTGAGATAGCGTTTTTCCGTTGTCGACTAGTAATGCTGCCTGAACACTCGTCCGCTGATGAACACTGGATGCACGCAACAACCATGGCTGATCACACAGACTTTGCGAAACAGCTGCTCACAGTTATGTTGCCTAGTATGCAAAGCTCACACAAGCTAGTCTACCTGCAGCTGCTTCCCGCCTTCCAGCAAGTACATGTCCAGCTGGAGATGCTTGAAGTCGCGGGTGAGCACGCCGCGGGGCCCCGTGACGCGGATCTTCTTTGCCTTGAGCTCCAGCTTGATGCCATCTGGAATGTCCACCGTCTGCGTCGCCACGATGGTCTTCATCTTGGCGTAGCGGTGCGCAGACCTCCCACGCCCGCCGCCCCCACCGCCGCTGCCGCCGCTGCAGCCAAAGAGACCAAACCCTAGCGGCCGGCGGCTCCTTGTGCGTTGCGCACAGACACTGTGCAGCGTCGCACAAGCCACCGATGTGCCCTATTAGGTTTAGCACTCAAACGGAGTACTGATATCGGGGTCAGATTGTATAGATGGTGTTCCAAACCCTCATTTGGGTGTGGCGGCTGGCACAGCTGGCGGCGGCGGCGGCCATGGCGCCATGCGAGTCCGTCAGCGTAAGGCCACTGTTTGGGGGCGCCATGCAGTGCGTTCTGCCGGATCGGCTCGTGGTGAGGGGCCAGCTTGACGATTGCTATTTCTGCTGCTTTGTTGGGCCGTATGCATTGCCGTGCATGGCAATGCACATGCGGACGCCTGGAGAAGGCTAAAGGTTACAATGTGTTCAGGATGTCAGCCAGCTACGGGACGTTCCTGACAACCAGGTGAGTGCTGTGAGTATCGCTTGTAAGGCATGCGTCGACCCATTGTCTTGTGTCTGCTCGTTTTTCGACTGTCAACTCTGCTGAGACAATGTGCTGAGTGTTATTAATATTGTTAGCTGACTGGTGTAATACATGCACGCAGGAGGCCTTTGTTGATGCCCAGCGTGACCACAGCGTGATTGTGGAAATTCTGGAGCATGTGCCTGGACTTGAGGTACTGATGCTTGTGGCTAGCCACCTACAATAACGCCTGTGGTGCTGTTGGTTGTGCTGCTGACGCTGTCAACTGTTGTAACGTCTGTGGGCAATGAGTACGAATTGCTCGACACATGCTCTTATGCAGGATGCCAGCAGCGCCACATGGTTTTTTCACGACCTGGCTGGAGAGATGGAATCCGCTGGCACTGTAAGCGTCCATGCTGCCGTCTAGCTGGAGTGCGCAAAAGTACAGTGAGGTTGGAATGTTGGCAACCTCAAGTCTCAACTGTGTATGCCATGGTCTTGTTTGTCCCCTGTCAAAGCTGCGCTGTTTGCCGTCCCCTTCGATTCAAGCAGAAACCTGCATTGTGTTTGGGACCTTCCTTTATGCGCAAGATTGAGCTGGCCGCCACTGTCGCCTGAGGACAACTCATTGCTGTGTTCACAGACAGCGGCGGCCACATATTGTGTTGCAGTTGCATGCGCGCAAGTGTTGGAAAGAATTGTGCCTATCGACAAGTCAATATGTGCTCTCCACACAGGTTGTGGAGCTTGCGCAGCCCTTGAGCGCAGGCGATGTGCCCTTAATGGATGCGTCCTGGCCCAAAAGTG
This sequence comes from Chlorokybus atmophyticus, assembly GCA_009103225.1. NCBI lineage: Eukaryota > Viridiplantae > Streptophyta > Chlorokybophyceae > Chlorokybales > Chlorokybaceae > Chlorokybus > Chlorokybus atmophyticus. Next base: position 1,883,062 of record RHPI01002069.1, read on the forward strand.
CCGCCGTTGGTGTGCAGGTAAACCATTGTTCCATACCTGTGCCCCTTACGCCGCGTGCTTGTCTAACTGCATCATGCTGTGCTTGCATAGCTGATGGCATTATGTTTCGCAGGCTGTTGCCAAGTACCGCGAGGGACCAGATGCACGCAACCTCGTTCGGGTATTGGAAGTCATTTTGCATCATGCTTTACAGACACCAGTTTCTCTGTGCTTGCTTACAAGGTTGTGCATGCGGTTATCAATCATTGCAGGTGCATTTGGTGAATGTACGAATTCCAGCCGTTGATTCAGACATCCTGGTCACGCTATACGAACCAGTAGCCATCAGGTAAGCTACGCAGTTAGCATGCAGTTAATACTAGCGCAGAGAGCAGTGTGCGATTGCTAGCTATGTGCGCAGTGGGTAACAAGAATCAACCCATGATTTTGTCTTGACAGCGCGCAAAGCAGCAGTGCCACAGCAGTTGCTGGGGGAGCCTCGTCGGCATGCATGCCAGTAGCAGAGGTTTTTCGCTTGCTGCTGAGCTCGCTGAAGATCAGTGACATGCGCTTGTTTGGGCATGAGTGACAGCCGTGACCGTTAGCTGCAATAAACTGGCCAGTCTGGGCGATAATAACACGCTGCAGAAAAGGCATTATCAGATTGAAATGTGCACTGTCGTGTAGTAAAGTTTACCTGTACATTCAGTGGTGCTGGTTGGTTTGCTGCATGGTTAGTGTTTGACGCATATTTCTGGCTGCCGTTTTCACAATGACCTACGAATTCATTTCAACATGCCTCATGCTTGACTGTCGCAGCTCCTGGTTTCAGTGGATCTAATCGAGTGCGGCTTGTTGGAGGCTGCAGATGGGCACCACCTAGGTGGAACACAAGGACGCACACATGTTTGCTACATTCTCATGCATGCCACAATCCTTGCATACTATATTATACAAGTACGATGACTGACTGTCTCACGCAGTTGTTCAGCAAGAATTAGCATTTCTATGCTTTACATGCTGGCACAGCAGCATACCCCTTTGTACATCAACCATCATGGAGAGTAACATGCAGTGTCATACAGCACACCATCAACCAGTACATGCTCAATCACTGGACTAGTCAAATACCTCACGTGCTTATGTCTGTGCAATAACTGGATGCACTACTTGACATGCATTACATCTAGCTATGTGTGCCGATGTTGCTGTACTAGTAACGAGAGAGATTACATCTGATCTGGGGTCGCCGGCATGGTCACCAACGGTTGGCTTGGTGGTGATGCAGTGCATGTGTCATAATGGCAAACAACTCCGCCGCAAACAACTGGCTAGATTTCTCTGATAGCAAGGCGAGGGCAGCTTCACACTTACTGCACAGTACAAGTTGGGCTAAGGTGGAAACCACACTTGAAGAGAGTGTTCTGTACACACAGCAGTAGTAGCCTGCTGAGCAGTGGGGCGGCGGCAGGTAGGTAGGGTCGTCTGGGATGGGTTGGGGCCGGTTTGCAACACAGAACCATGAGAAGATGGGCTCTTTCTTCTCAGCGGCGGGCGCGGTTGTCTGCGTTCTCCTTGAGACGCTGGATGAGGTACATGGTAGCTGCAAAGATCGCCGTGTGCACCGCCACCGCCGACCCCGGCGTCCTCATCGGACTCAGCGCCACAAACCTCCCCGGATCCTAGTGGTGGTAACAACACCACCATGACCATCACCACTATCATCAGCAACAGCAACAACAACACCTCACCTTGGCAGGGATCTCGAGGAGGAAGCCCGGGGAGAGCAGAGCGAACAGGGCGGAGGGGACGATGACGCCGCCGACGAGGGGGGCGCCGGCCTCCCTGTCCGCCTTCTCGATGTACCCGCGGGTCTGCCTCCACGCCGCATCTGTCTTGTCCTTGTCCTGCGGGTCCCGGTCCGCCGGCGCCATCCTAGCCTGCTGCTTTGCCAGTACCTGCCAGGTGCCTCTACCTCAGCACAATCAGGGGTGGGTGGGGGGTCTGTGTGGGTGTGTTCATGATTGTGTACGTGACAGACCAACTCACAGACGCTACGAGTCACGTATGTGGACCGTCCAACCATAATAACTGTCATGTAGCTGGATCAGCAGCATGTTGTGTGCATTCACTGTTGCATGAATGGAGTGGAGTAGTGGTAAAACAGCTGAAAGTCATTCAAATGCCGTCAATGACCGCTTTGCTAGCTGGGTGTCATCAGGACAGGTCCACTGCATGCACCCAGATGCCGTCTAGATGCCACCCTTAAGCAGAATTGAGCGTATGGATGGGCAGGCTGGCACATACTCTCTCAACGTTGGCGGATCATGCATGCTCACATGCATGCATGCATGCATGTGAAAGTGACGTCACTTTCATGCATATCGCCCAGATGACGAAACCGACTTTAAGCTGCGGCAAGTATGCTTCGTTGTGGCAAACAGTAGGCTAGCAGTGCTGGAAAACAAGGCCAAGAGAGTATAAAGCAGCGCGTGGTGTATGCAATGTGGACAACAACGTGGACTAGGCACGACTGCAACAGCACCCTTTATATATAGTCATGCAACTTGCTTCTTCAAAGAGGCGCTCAGGCCTGACCTGTCTCTGAGCTTCGACTGCAGAAAGGCTGGCTGGGCGGCACTTTTGAGGAAAGGGCTGAAGCTTGCCAAACAGGACAGCTCCTCCACAACGACTCTCTCTGGTCCAACTGAAGGGCAGAAAGCACTAGTGTGTGAATGCCGCTTGCGTCCACCAATTCAGCAACCTCCCGTATGAGTGTCTGAAGGATGTGTATGTGTGTGGGGCGAGGCACAGTGGATACGCCTGAAATGACACGTCCCCCACTATTGCCAGTTGATGGGACAAGAGAGCTTAAGCGCCTTTGGAGGCTGCCCTCTCCAGGGCTGTCAGCCAGCTGCCTGTTTGTCACACACATCAGCCTGAGGCTTCTCAATGACGTGTAATCAATCAAGTCCATTGATGTGCCAAACTGTCTGTCTGAGTCAGCAGTCAGCCACTGGCAGGCAGCCAGCTGCTGGCCTGCATGCCTGCGAAGCCTTCAATGCACTCCACCTGCGGGGCGGGCGCTTGCCTTCATTTTACATCTTAGAACGTAGTACACGGTGTAAAAAGCCCATGAATGTTGCGGGTCCCTCCCAGCTCAGCTGCATGCACAACAACCCGGGTATGCATGCCCATGGCCACCAGCGAGCCCCCACCAGCCTTGTCTTGAGGACAACCCAGCGTGTTCTTGTGGAAGGTGCACTGCACTCTGTCCAAAGGGGTTTTGCACGTGCGCCGCGCGTGGCACCTACCGCTGAGGCAAGGTGTGTTACATCCATACTATGGCATAGCATCAGGGCAGCTCACAAAACCGATAACCCCAACGTTACCAACCACAACCTCTGGCCACAATTGATTATTGGTACAGCCTCGCTGTGCTGCTTCAGTCACTCATTACTTGAAGTCCTGTGGGTGGGCATGCAAGCATGCACGCATGCATGCATGCACCGTGGTGGTGTTGTCAGCACCATGGTGACGCTGATGCCAACAACGCCTGAACCTGTAGCCCAGGCGCTAAAAGCTGCACTTTATTCCAACATCTTTGTGCTCAGCTGTCAAAGCTGAGCAAACAGGACTGTATATTGACAACCGACGGCCAGTCTGAGAGCTTCAGTTCAGGCAATGGGCTTCCATCCCTAAGCTCTCTCTCTCTCTCTCTCTCTCTCTCTCTCTCTCTCTCTCTCTCTCTCTCTCTCTCTCTCTCTCTCTCTCTCTCTCTCTCTCTCTCTCTCTCTCTCTCTCTCTCTCTCTCTCTCTCTCTCTCTCTCTCTCTCTCTCTCTCTCTCTCTCTCTCTCTCTCTCTCTCTCTCTCTCTCTCTCTCTCTCTCTCTCTCTCTCTCTCTCTCTCTCTCTCTCTCTCTCTCTCTCTCTCTCTCTCTCTCTCTCTCTCTCTCTCTCTCTCTCTCTCTCTCTCTCTCTCTCTCTCTCTCTCTCTNCTCTCTCTCTCTCTCTCTGTGCAGCACCTAGCCAAGACCCTCCCCACGTCATGGCTGACGCCTCCACCGACACCGATGAGATGCATCGCCGTCGTCACGAGCGTGTTGAGCGCGTGTGGACGGGCGGGGACGCGCTGGCGGACTCCGCCATGGCCGCGGGACTCTTTGCTGCGCTCGCGCCGGGGGTGCTGCTGGAGATACCCGCCAAGGTGGGTGGGTGGGTTGAAGAAAGAGTGTGCTATATTAGTGTGATATAGCAGCTGTGTTGCGTCTGCGGAAGGACACACGTGAGTCATCATGCGCACGTGCACACTTGCATAAAGGGTTTCTAGTGTGCGTGTGCATGACTGAGCGCGCGCACACGCTTCGATGGAATCGGTGTGTGCATGCGCCTATGTGTTTGTGTAAGACAATACGCGTGTCTGCGGGTATGTATGCGGATGAGGAACTGCGTGTGCACGTGCACATTCACGCGCATGCACACCGGAAGAGGCTCATGTGCGCGCTCATGTCCTTCAGTCACTAACACTCTCTGTACCGATCCACCTGATACGAACTGCCAGTTCATGCAATGACACATTGCGCAACCGGTAAACACAGGAGTCGAGGGTGATGATGGCGTTGCTGCCGCTGCGCACGCCGTTCGTCCTGACCACAGTGCTCCACGCCGCGCTCTACGGCACCGCGCTGTATCTGGCGAGGAGGTACGTTGTTGACAATCTGTAGCGGGGCGCGAAGGTGTATATGATAGGCTGTTTGGGTGATCAGGGAGTGTATAGGTCTAGGTACAATATTACACCCAAGATGTGAGAGTTGGTGTACCTGTGCGTGAGAAAATAAGGTGTGCACGTGTGCGCACGCGCGTGCTTGAGATTGTGTTGGCCCCCATATGTGCCTCATCAGGGAGTATCTTGCATGGTGTTGAGGCATGTGCAGAGGCTCTGGATAAGTGCTGTGCGCCATTTGGTGCACCGCATGCAATGCTGCATAAGTACGAGACAAATACATCTCAGTCACTCGTCCTGGTTGCTATATTGCATGTATCGTATATACTGTATACTGCCTGATGAGATAATGTACTACGAACGCTTGTACTGTACAGTATAAGATACTGGGTCATGCACACATGTTCTGTGCTCATCAAGTGTTTTATTATCATGATTGAACAAAGTGCACAGCAAGCAGGTCTTGCATGCATTATCCCCAAGCGTAATATACATTGATGAGTACGGGGCAACGACAAGAACGCAGCCGATCCCTGAAAGAGCTAACATTAGCAGGCGCATACCGTTACTAAGTAAAATAATGATACATGCCTATCTCGCTGCAAGTGCAAGCCCAACGGCATCACCGTGGTGACCAGGATGCCCTTGATATACATATGCACCGCATCACATACTTTGTACACCTACTGGACATATGCAAGCCGGCATAGCAGCACACCCCTTTTGTATACACACCCTTCTCAATTGATGCTGCCAGGCTGCGCCCAAGCTGCATGCGTGCAAACAACTTGAAACGCAAGACTTGATGCACATCAAGTAATTTGTGTCTGGATGAAGTTGAAGCAGGGCGGGCAGACTCTCCCCTAGAGCACTGTCTCTCAGTTGACCTCTGAGAGAAGGTGGATTACAGGGTGGTAGTGCTGGGGGTGGCGGCGGCGGCGGCGGTGTATCTTCGCCTGCCTTGCCCAAGCCTCCCACACTGCGGACTCTCCTCCTTCCTAAGTTTCCAGGCTTGAAAGCACTGGGCTGTGTGTCTCTTTGTCTACTTAGAGCTTAGAGCTTAAGGATTCAAGCGGAGGCTTGCCTACCAAAGGTGTTGTCTTCTTGAGAGCACATCTGGTGAAGAGACTTGCAAGTGACACAGCAGTCGCTGCAACTAGCGGGCAAAGTTAGTGTACTGTTGTTGTTGTTGTTGTTGCTGCTGCTGTTCAAGGCCCAAGTACAAAGCTAGGTTGTCTGCGGCAACACCAATCCTTGCTGCTGAATCGAGCAAGCAGATGTCACAGTTGCTTGCCACATGCACGGTCCACTAGCATCTTTTCCTGAATTCATACACTGGTGTCACAAACACAACCCTACCCTGCCCCTGCCCTTGCCCTTGCAAACGCATGTAGTCAGACCGTTCCATTCCCTCCATCCACATAAATCCACCACCATCCGTCCCTCTGCTAGAGCCTTGTTACTTGAAGCATGGACATGCACAAGTTGCCAGCTGACCCATGCATGGCTGCATGCATGGGTCAGCTGGCATACATGCCTGCCGCATGGCAAGCAAGCACGCACCACTATCCGAGAACACACATGCATGCTTCCACAGAACCCAACACTCTCCTGAACTGGGGCCCGCTCCCCCAACCATTGCCCGTACCAAGCACCAAACACACATCCCCCTCTCCTTGCAGTCCATAATGGCCGACAACAGGAGGTACGTGGGCCCCGCGGACGACTCCGAGGCCGACCGGGAGTACCGCGCGGCGATCGACTCGGTGTCCAGGGACGACGCCGCGGGAGCCGCGATGGCGGCAGCGGGATTGTTTGGGATGATGGCGCCGGGAGTACTGTTTGAGACACCCGCCAAGGTGACATTGCGAGCAACTTCAATGCGTGCGTGCGTGTACGGGCGTATGCATAGGCGTGGGATGGCATGTGCACCTACCCCGCGTGAGCAGCATCAGAGGTGTGCATGCGCGTGCGTGTGTGTGTGTGTGTGTGTGTGTGTGTGCATGCACATGCGTGCATCGGCGCACCTGCATTCACGCGTGTGCACACATGTGTGAGCGCGTGCATGTTTGCGTGTGCGTGTGCGCACCCCGCATGCACACGGCGTGCATGTGCTCGTGCTGTTGTACATGAGCCTGTGCGTGCATCTACGATACACCCTCTTCATCCATTCTCTGTGATGTTGAACCACAATGCACGCATCCACTCCCACGCAGGACTGGCCCGCTCGCGGTAGTCTCGTGTCATGGTGTCCCCTCCGCTTCCCCCTCCGTACGGTGCTGTCCCACGCTGCCCTGTTCGGCGGCGCGGTCTACCTGCTCAGGCGTTACGGGGAGGCGCGCAGGGGGAGGCGGGAGAGGACGGAGCCTGGACTGGTGCGAGCGACGCGAGTGGAGTGAAGAGTAAGGGTGGACAGTGGGTGTGGCTGCGGGTGTGGGTGTGGGTGTGGGTGTGGGTGTGGGTGTGGTGTTGTGCTGCTTGTGCTTGACCGTGACTGTTGTACCAGCCTACCACTGGCGAGTAACACTCTGACACAAGTTAACACTCTGACAATGTGGCTTGGTCGCCACATATGGCTCATGAGTCAACGTGGTTACTGCGGTATGTATTGGTCATGAACTGTGTGCTGGCACTTCTTTGCAAGCTTGGGCACACCTCATCAAGGTCGCTATGGCAGGAACCAGGAGGTTTGCACTGTTACGAGTATGAACTGTTACATGTGAGGTTGCTTGTGCAAGCACACGGTGTGCCTCGATCAATGCGTCACTTGGCGGGTTGAGCTCCCAGCTAGGCTTTGTGTGCGACTGCTGCGTGGGTATGCGCGCGCGCGCAAGTGTACATAAAATGTGGTGTACAGAAAATGCGCGACACGTATGCACATGCACGACACATGCAATGGACCAAGCATGATGTCAACGTGCAGTTAACACTGTTCATGTAGACCACTGGGCTACTGTCACTAGCTAACTTCATTACCTATTTTACCAACACCCCGTTAGCCATAGCAGTCAGTACATGCATGTAGTACTTGGCCACACGGGCTGTGTGTATTAGCGCTTGGTAGTCGCACACAATGTGCTATGTGCACCTGTTGCTGTGAACTTGAAACCTGCCTTGCTAAACGCAAGCCCGCAATTTGCTACAACCACGCGGTGGCTGCATCACAGCAACGCTGCCACATTTGTTGATGTGATTGCTTGCGTCAAGACAGGGTGATTGCTTTGTTACTCAGCTGCAGATGCTCTAGCGTGCAATGGACAAGTTTATTGGATTGGACTAGAGTTGCTATTACTCGCACTGCATTGGCATGCGCTGCAACGCCGCAAGCAGGCTCACCCTGGGCCAGTCAGCCTCGACACAGAAGAAAAAGCAACACACAGAGTGCGCATGCCAACATGCCTGATGTCAGCATGTATGCTACAGTACCCCGTACACCCAAAACCTTGGTAGCACTCATAGCAACAGCCTTGCTTGACAACAAACGAGAAATGTCCATGCATCAGTTCGTTGCTTTCAAACTATACACGAGCGTTGCGGTGGATGGCTGCTTAGAGTGATGCAGTAAACAACATCTAGGCAGCATTTGCATACACATAGTTGAATGCCATAGAAGGCTTATGCAGATGCCATTTGCAACTGTAGCATTAATAGCAGTACTAGCAACACCTCAACCAGGTCCCACTTTCGGGATGTCATAATGCTCGCTGAGGTTTGAGAGGTATTTGTTGAACTCGTCAACCTGGCGAAAAGCACGCTCATTAGCAGACTTGGTGGTTCGAACCATGTGTTGCAACATGTGCAACTAGACAGACTTTGCAGATGAAGGTGAGCACCTCTTATGCATATCAACATATCAAAACCCAAGACAGACACATTAAAATGCAGTATGGCAAAGCAGCTCACACCTTTTGCCGATGCGTCTTTGCGGCAAGCTTCGTGACGCGCTGCGCTTCTATCCTCGCCATTTGTTCATCGTAGCGTTTCTCCGCAGCAGTCCTACGCACACGCGATGCCTAAGTCCGTGCGCCTACTACTGCAGACCTCAAGTGCTGTTGTGCTCACTTGCAAAATAGCAACAAACAATGCGCAATGTTGCCACATGCCTCAGGCAGAGTGACACCCGATCTGTTCACGTACATCACACCACAAGAGTAAAGGTTAATTTTTTTTATTTTTTTCATTTGTGCGCACTTAGCGCAGCGCATGTTTACGGTAGGAAAGTGTCTGCGTGTATGTACATGTGTATGTGTCTGTACGTATATGGACACGTACTACTACATGGGTGTATATGTGTGTGTATGCTTGTTGGTTGTGCGCTGAGACATGCGCTACGCAATTATGTTTATGTGCGTGTGTGCATGTCCACTATACCAACCTGCTGTCTTTGATTGGTTCAGGGACCTCTCCGGCGAGCTGGTTGTGGCCTGATGCTGAGGCAGGGTTGTCCCCTGTTGGACTCTGCAACGGCTCTCTGCGCTTCTTCTTCCTGGCCTTTCCTGCACATGGCACAATCACGATGTCAATTGAACTGTTCATTGCAACGCTGCACCCAAGAGCGCAACTTGGTTATCGACGTCATGCATTTGATGAGTGAGTGTTGCTACAGGATATATTTTAGCGCACCTGGCTCGCCCTGCTCGCTAAGCGCCTTAGCTTTCAGCTTCAGTTTTCCCTTGACGATATTCTCGTAGCCGGACATACCCTATCACTGTCACCCCGACTTGTACAAGTTGTTGTTCTCCTTGCTGCTAATCTCCACCAGCTGGTCATCGGCGGTCTACCGCCGCCCGTGTACCAGCTTGCAGCGTATGCCACGTGTCCACATGTGGGTTAGGGTTTGTACGCACACAGGCGCACTTCTTGTGCTGACGTCGCACAAGCACACGGTTAGGGTTGGTGGCGTCACCGTCAGGGTTGGTGGCGAGGTCGCTGGCGGTGGCGGCGGCGGCGGCACAAGGCGGAGCCCGTGGAGATTTGGTTACTAAGCTCTCTTGTAGGTGTTCCCGAAACTCCAAAACCCTCGCTTTTTGCCCCCACCATCGTAAAAGGTAGGCTGCTTACTGAAGTCACCCCGGCTTCTGTTGTCATTGGCAAGTGTAATCTGGCTGCTTGCTGGCTTGTATGCAATTGCTTGCCTGTTTGCTTGCTCGGCATTCTGCGTGTTTCAAACTGCAACGTACAGCAAGCTGCACTTGCGCATGCTGCGCGGGTTATTGGTGTTGTGGATGTTGACTGTGTTGCATGCCTGCGCTCGCTTGTCTACTCGCTTGGCGCGGTTGCATGATTCCTTGTTCGGATTGTGTGCATCATGCTCTCAAGAACCATTACGACCAATCTGTGCATGCGCATTGTTGGTAGGGTAGGTGGTAGATCCGTCAGCAATGACTGTGGCGCTTTTCAGCAAAGTAGCAGCTAACCCTGCTGCTGATGATGATGCTGATGTTGATGATGTGGACAGATGTTGGATGATAACGACCTCGGCGTGTTTGCCAACTTCCTTGGAGTCCTCATCTTCGTCCTAGTTGTGGCGTACCACTACGTTGTCGCGGATCCCAAATACCGTGAAGACTCATGATGGAAGAGAGCGCTTTATGGAAAGGGGAACTAAACAGCTGAGCCTCAGCACACAGATGCTATGTACAGCACGGTTTTGACATGAGGCAAAAGTCGAGCATTACGAGAGCGCTTGGTGGAGACTGTCATGTGCGCGTCACTGCGCTGTTGAGATGAGGACGGTGTCACGCCGCATTGCTTTGCGGACTCAGCGTCACGCTGCGGATTATGTGATGTGTAATGCAGTTCTGACCATTGGACTCGGCCAGCATAAGGCATGTATACGGTATAATAGAGATGCAATTGTCGTAGCTAAGCAACAGCACCGCAACGGACCCAAACCACATTGTAAACTTTCACAATATGATTGGGGGCCGTAGCCCAGCACACCTAGACTATCTTTAACTACCTGTAGTTACAAAAAATGCGACGCAGCGATTGTGGCGTGCAGGTATACAAAGTGTATACATAAATTGTGCCTTGTTTGGTGTGCTGTCTGAGTGCTTGCAAGTGTGCATGCTATTGCGTTTTGTGCCTACATACATATCATGCGCACTACTTTGTGATTTGGAGTGTCTGTTGCTTGTTTGGTTGTTCTCGCTGTGCTGCTAACTTGCCCGGCTCAGTTTACTCACTCTAGCCTAGCCTTGTATGCAGGCGGCAACCCAACACAGAGACGCAATGGCGACAGCCAATTTACCCCTCACCACTCGTCAGGTTGGTTATTGCTACTGCTCTTGTTGCCAACATGCTTGCTGGCTTACTTGGCACTAACTGGGACTGACCACTGCAGCTGACCCCCTACCACTGCCTCACCTACTGCCAGCCATTGTATCGTGCTCATGTTGTGGTGGTGGTGATTGACAGTTTTCAAGTCTTGCCACAGTTTTTGCATACGTGTGCCTCCGATGCATCAGAGGTGGTAGAGTGCAGAGGGGTGGGAGAGGAAGGGGAGTGGGCCAACCTGCGGTAGGAAGCGGGTGACTCCAGGGATGGCGCGGCGTGCTGTGTAGTGCGGTGCTGTATGTGGCATGTGCGAGTTGTTGCTGGTTTTTCTGATCGTGGAGACAGTGCATGCGCACAATGCCATGCAAATCGTCAATGGCAAAAAGCTCAACACATGGCACGCCATAGCTGACGACTGCACACTTAGTACTTCTTTGATGCTAGCTTGGACGCTCGAGCTATGATTACAACACCGTAAGGCTGCTGGCCAGTGCACAGCAGAGCTAGATCTACTCTGGGACTACGTAATAATGAAATTGGTCTATATGTTTACAAGCTGTGCTACAGGGGTGTCTGGTCTTACACTGGTTGTACACTATACAAAAATGTAGCATCACAGCTGGTCTTGCAAAACAGGTGGCAGTGCTGACATGGGCAGCTGTGAAACCACAGCAACTAGTAGCCGACGCCGTCCAAGCTCCGGCTTGAGGGTTTTCGGGGGTGGTTGTTGCGACAATGCGCGTGGCGGCCGCACCAATGGCCTCAAGTTCATGGCAGACGGCAAAGTCCAGGACATCATGCTACCTGCGCTGCCAGCTGTCGCCGTCAAGGCCATGAACTGCCGCCTGGAGGGCTGCCTGTGGAGTACACCTCGCCTGCGAGAGTAGACTCTGACCGACTGCAAGTATGCTCGCTTCGCCGCCCGCACTGCCGGCCTTGCAGCTGCTACCATCCAGTCGCAATCGATCTGCGCAAGATTCCCACATGCACAGGGTGTGTGAGCACAACAACTTAACATGCTTCAATACACACAAGCTCACTCATATCAGCTACCTGGCTATAGAAGAGAACGGGCAGGCTACATGGCAACAGCTATGCACAAGAGTTACAAGTGCACCGCCTGTCCAACAAGACGGACATGCAAGAAATGTGTTCACGTCAACAATATGAAAAATGTGCCAGCACTGGTCGTATATCACGTGCGCGCACTGAACTGGACGCAAAGTCCGTTTGCACAGCAGCAAGCTGCACGCGTGCAAAACAAGCAAGATAGATCGCGCACCAACGTCGATTGGACAAGTAAGTGAAGTCGAGCATTGCGCACCTGAAAGAGCTCCTGAAACATTGAGCTGTTCGGTTGAGACATTGTGGCAGAACCAGCGGTGGATCCCGACAGCTGGCGGTCGGCATGGCAGGCTACTCCTGGCAGGCGGCAGCTGGAGGCAACGGTGCAATGGCACCTGATGGGCCCACCGCTGGACACGACAACTGGAGCTCCGGCGAGAGAGCCTGAGAACGCTACCGCCGAGTGCTGCATTCTGTCACCATCGACATCAACACACCACTAGCACCTTCACTTCCAGCACCAACTACCACCAACCACACCGCCGACCACGCCGCCAACCACGCCGCCGCCCCGCAGGCTGACGTCAGACTTGCTGATAAACATGACAAGCCAGTTGCGCCGTTGTTGCGCAACAACGACTGCCACAACGGGTCGCCCCGCTGGTACCGGCTGTGCGACAACGCTGCAACGCTGCCGGCGTGGATGAGGATGGAAGTGTTGCTGTCTGACGTCAGATTTGCGGGAAACCACGCTGCCGTTGCGTTTATCTGGTGCGTTCGCAGTCGACGTGACCATCGTACCTTAATCCGCATACATGGAGACATCTTGGCAAAGCTAGCACGATATGAGCCACTGATGAATTCCTTGCCACAGATCGCAAACGTCCAATTCAAACCTGATCGGCATCACGTGATCACCCTTACGAACCGCGTGTCCTAGCAAAATCAGCAGCATCAGTAGGTACCGTTTCAGTCTACCCTGTGATAAGCATTACTTGTCATGCAGCGATGCAGTGTTATTGGGGTTATCATCTTGGTGCTTACTAGAATATTGTTCTTGAACGTGTAGAGCATGTTTATGCCATACAGCAGGGTTTTCAATAACCCTAAGCCTCGTTATCAAACGCTGACGCGGCGTGTGTACAAATGAAAATTCAGAGTAGGATACATAATCTATGTACATATGACTTGTTAACGTGTGACTCATATACTAATAATGATGTAGTTTTGTTGTTGGCGAGGTATGCCCCCATTACAGGATGAGAGGACAGACCACTACATTATAATTGAATCAACAATTCAAGCCTTTATTTTGGAGCAATCGGTGTTGTTGCGCGGTGGAACACTTTTTATGCCAAAAAACTTTGACTCTACATACAGTTGGCCTTTTGCAAAGGGAATTTCAACAAGATAGAAGATCGAAGTGGTTTGACAAAAGTACACTCTATTTAAAATGTATCTTAATATGACAAAGTGTCAGTCTCAACGAATAATTTTCCACGTAAAGGGTTTTATAACTTATTTCATGACAATATCTTAAACACATGATGTTGGACTGTGTACTGGTGTGTGCTCCAAGTTGGACGCACAGCAGTTTCGTCATATATATGACGCAACTGCTGTGCGTCCAGCTTGGAGAAGCTGCGTAGTATATATACTACGCAAGCGAACACCACACCGCTGTCAAACATCTCCTCGCAAGTCAAACAGGGGGTGGTTGTTTCGCAATGTATCATATTCTTGCGCTTGTCAACTTAATGTGCTCAATTTATCACGGACATGGTGAAGTTGTTGCACAGCATGCAGTCGCAGGGCTGTGCCAAGCACACTTTGTTGGCAAAGTTACGGAGCTAAATGTGCAGGCAGCAGGGGATTGTATATGATGGAACCTACAAGTACCTGTTCCAGTTGGTGATAAACAAGCTGACTTTCACTGCATCGACTAACAGGTAGTCCGGTGAGTGAGGCCGGTAAGAGTAAAGAAGTGCGGGGAGCAGGTAAACCTGCCCGCATGTATGTCACGGCCACTTGTCTCTGGGTGCTGCTGATCTGGGATGCCGACATTATGCTGCTGTCCATGCTAGCATGTGTGTGCTTGAGAGCTTGAAAGGCGTATGACCTTGTTGGCAGCACAACCATACATTACAGTTCTTGCCCATGGCACCAGCTGCCCAAAGCCCAATGCTGCAGCCTAATGGTGCAGCCTAATGCTGCAGCCCTAACAGCTCAGGTCTTAGCAACAGGTGTAAGATTGCGACGAAGAGCCGTCATAAGTGATCCTGCTGGCGGGAGTTGGCGCTCGGGGCCAAGTCTAGGCGGCGGTGGTCTCAAGTTGTACATGCTGCTGTTGCCACCTCCCGGGTCTGACCTCTCCTCTCCTCTCTCCTTTGAGGGTCTAGTTAACTAGTTGGTCTTAGCTCGTGTTTGGTCGTTCTAGCTCTACCTTAGCCGTCGCGTAATCAATGCTTGTGTGCTTGGCGTGCTTATACACTTGACTGCTTGTTGCATTGTGAGCTTGGCTGTGAGTTTGCTTACTGCAAGCAACTCTATCGTTGGTTACACTGTGCATTGATATTCGATCGCTGCTATATGCAGACCGAAAGCCAGTTTGAGGAGATATAAGATACCATATATGGGGTAAATGTGCAAGTTGAGAGCTCGAAATCTTGCAAGATAGAAAATTAGATTATGATACGCAAATCATACTTTCAATTTTCATAATGATTCACTATCGTGCTTATTATTATTTGGCCGCCCTGCGTGTTTTTCCTCGGTTCATCACTGAAAATTGCCTGCAACATGTATGCTGCAGCGCATGATATCAGTCCACTATTTGTCAGGTTGGCCTACATCAGGGTTTTTTACATGTAGATGTAATGCCACAACCGCACTGCACGCCTTGATCAATCAAGGCTGGGACATAACATATGTATCCGCGAACAAAATATGTTTTGTTTGCGAACACATAACAAGTCAGATAAAAGAGCCAAATGAGCGGTAGGAAGAGCAGTATATTCATTCGCTATGCATAGCGCATACGGGGAACGAACCTTCTGCAGTCACGCAAAAATTAAGCACACTCACGCTGTAGCGCACGCGTCATTTTGCGCAACATGTATCGCAACATGACTCGTCATCACAGCATTGACTTATACACGCTTTTATGAACATGTAGATGAACACAATATGCCAGTCATAAGTCATCAATAATGACGCAACGCTTTTGTCTCGGTTGATATATGTGATTGTGCTCATGTATATATGTCTTTGAACATGAACTTGTATAACTTGTTACATGGACAGTTCGGTTGTAAAACCAATATTCATGGTTTGTTCACTGTCACTCGTGAGTATTGCTTGTTGTATGCCGCAAGAAAAAATGCAAAATATATGAGTTGTTTATATAAACGTAGCTTAAAAAAACTTCTTTTCAAAGTTTGGGCGCTTCATGCCCACATCCAGGTTTGATCATAAGTAATTAAACGCACCTTGTATTAATAAACTTAAAGAAATTGCATAAGGAAAGATTCAAACGCTCTTACAACTTCAATGCACATCTTATAAAGCTACGCGATAAACCCGCCAAACGCAATGCTTTTTTATATGTATTTATTCTTTTATAGTTTTAAAATGTAATAGTTTTAAAACTATTACATTTCAAAGTAATAGTTTTAAAACTGCACAATAGTACATATATTGTATATTATTTTTTCAATTTCACCTGAATATATTTCCTTATATTAATTAAAAGTGTTACAAGTGTACAATGATATACTTAACATCGACAATAACTATTGCGCTTGCGTTGCAATATCCATATTCACTGCATGCAATTGAGCTCGCTTGGTTTGATATCATTGTTCATATACTTCAAATACAAAGCAAGTTGTACTTCGTTAAATAAGGAATCATTTGTTACGACTCAAACTTTCCTTTGTTATATTACGACACCATCAGATCACATTGTACTTGTGTCAAAAGACTTCGATCGTTTTATTAATATACCATCATTATATTGATCGTATACAAATTATTATTAATATTCATGTCCGGAAAATCAATGGACATACTAGCTGCAGACTGGGTCGGCGTTAACATGTTCTACAAGGTAGATGCCACCCCCAAACACAGTGTCCCCCGCATACATGACATCTGCAAAATCAGCAATGTTACTAACAAAAATGTTATCTACAGACCGCACCACAGATGTACACCACTTGCATAACAGAGTCTCATGGCCCTGCATCTTTAATGCACGCACGAAAGTCAATTTCTTGGAACCCAAGGACATGTTTGCCAATTATACCCTTTCATTGATGCCCATAGGAATACCAACTTTATGCCTGTGTAGTTGGTCCCCTGCGGTGCTGACATACAAGGTGTTAAGCAAAAAAACTCAGCAATGCAGTCAAAGACTCAGCTGTGTAATACTTGCAGGTGTTGGTGTCTTTGTGCATGTCACTGTGTCGCACCCATTGATGATGTACAACACAATCAACCCACGTTAGTTTTAACACAGCTTGCCTCTGTGCATAGTTGTAGCAAATGGAACCAGCTTCAACGGCAGCTGTCACATGCACGTAAGAAGATCATCGTAGCTGATTTTTGTGTAAAGATTAGTAAAGTCATAAGATTATATTTGCAGTGGAACAAGCTCATCTGTCATTAAGCGAGTTGTATTGGCGTGTTGCAGCAGTCAATGCACGCCCATGGATTCGTTCAGTATCCAGCTTACTGTCAACCTTAGCGTAGCAACATCACGTGCCCACAGTTAATCAAACACGACCGTAACGGAGTGCTACCTCTATACGATTTCCCCGCCCTTATTTATGATTGAATAAGGGTCCCGACGGGTATATACAGTAACTTAAGCCGTATTAAGGCCGTTAACCTAGTGTTAAGACCTTAATGTGATGTTATTCATGAATAACACTGATATCGACACGAGCCTCGTGTCGACATTCGCTGTATGGCGGCACTGCTGACGCAGCGGCCGCCATAGCCAGGGGATCTTCTGCTCCGGCCGTTGCCCCCCAGGCTGGCGGCGGCGTGGTCGACGGCCTGGCTGAAGGCGGTGTTGGGGTAGGGGATTATAGGGGACGGTAGCACCCCTTCTTTACATTAATATCGGAGCACGGGCAGCAAGGGACCTGTGGACGGGGCGGCGGCAGGCGACAGGTACTGCAGGGGCGGCGGCAGGCGGTGCGGCGGCAGGCGGGGGCGATGGCAACTAGTGGTAGTTACGAATTATTTTTTATAAATTGTTGTGGTCCAACGCTGCTGCTGGTGCCTAGCCTAGCCTACCTAGCCTAGCCATGTCATGCCTAACCTGCATGTCCTAGTCTAGTTTGTTATTGTATAAAAGAGGCGGCCATCCAGACCCCTCCCTCAAGCATTGTATGCAAGAATACACCATAGTGATATAGTTAATTATATTGTATATTGTGTACCGACCACCATGTGGATTCGTGGTGGTGTAAGGGTATTTATTTATTTTTTATAACTCTCTTGGGGGCAATTCGGTGGTAACATTAACTACCTCGTCACCGCTAGTAAGTGCGGTGAGGCCGCCATAAATATATTGGGTGGCCAATATCAAACGCTAGACTTACAACTCAACTCAAGTATTCGGCCTGTACGGTCGATTTAACGAGATTTTAGCACCCCGTGTGTCAATTGTAATTGTGAGTGAAGCTGAGTTGTACAACGTGAAAACTTTAAGCAGCCATAGCTCGTGAATCGTTGCGTGCATTCGCGTACGGCTTGTGTTAAAGTGATTGTCTAGTTAAGAGGTGTTTGGAGAGCTATTTTTTGAGCTATATACTCTACATAGACCCCTTGAAACTTGACGAGACAAAAGCACGAAGATTTGTCACTTTTTGCAGGGCACAATCTGTGTATTGTGCACTTGCTAACGGCTTATATCCTTGGGCAATTGGCTGACCAAGGAGAGGGAGGTGAGAAGTACTTCTGAAGTACGAGTCGCCGCGAGGTGAGAAGAACTTCCGAAGTGCGAGTCGCCGTCCCTAACTCATCGTCATACGAGCCATCGAGTGATGACAAAGTGAGAAAACTGGATACAAGTGAGAGCTACAAGCTCACTGAGAGTGACAAGGAGGAAGCTGAGCAAGATAGCGAAGCTTCTCCCAACCAGTCTACTCGGAGTGGACCAGCTGCAATAGACACACAAAGTGTCATTAGCTGGGCTATTGAGAAGTATGCCTCAGAGCGTAAGGTTCCACTTGACACCCACCCTCAGCTTCGTCAGAAAACGTGGGAGGCGTGGGCACAGCAGGTTCGGGATGGCCATGAAACGGATTTTACCACACTTCCTTGTGCAATCAGGGACGTGGTGATCCGTATGCTGGAGCACGAGTTGATGAAAGATGTTTAACCACTTGTGCGTGGTGATCCCAAAGTGGCTGCTGTAATGGCTGTTTATAATAAGCCACTCCCATATGAAGGGAAGTGAATGGCATATGAAGCCTCGGCCAACTTGGTGGTGGAAACCTCGCAGCGTTGCAAGGATGTGTTCTGGTACTTGGGGCCCGACTTTAAGGACAAGTTGGCCGAGTTGAGTTAACAACACGCCTTGATGCTATGCTATGCATCTGAGTTGGTGGCGCTGCGCTAGCAGGTGGCGGGTGCTACTTCGGCAGCTGGTACGTCATCGGGGCTGCCGGTTACAGTGTTAAACAAACTTGAGAAGTTCAAGCCCAACGGCAGCATTAGCATCCACAACCAGGTGGTGAATGTCAAGCACAAATTGACAGCATTAAGACGCCCAGTTGGTGAGCACATTGCTGAGTTGCTTATGCCGTCTGACTTATTCGCCGAATGGCGAGACAGACAGATGATGGTGCTTCAAAGGTAGTAGAAGCACTGTATCGGTTTTTGGTGGCACGCTATGGTGGCATGAACCCGGCTACTCAGGCTCGCAATAAGCTCAGCAAGTTGCGACAGAATGGTCGGGCAGCTTCAGTGTAACTGCAAGAGTTTCAGGCATTGGTGGGTCGCGCCAATAGTGGCCTGATGCCTATGGTTAAGGCCGAGCAATTTGAGTTGTGCAAGCGCGGCTTGGATGCGCGTGTTTGTGATCAGTTGTAATATAACACGGCAACGGGACTGCCTCGGGTTCCTGCCGACTTGGCCATGTTGCAGAAGCTGAGTGCATACATGTATAATAACGACATGTTGATGCAGGTGTAATCACATGTAGCAGCTGCGGCCAAACCGCAGGGAGTGGGAGGCAAGCGTTACCATCAGCCGAGTGTACATGCGGCAAAGAAGCCGAAGACTTACACGCCCCTCACTGGTGCTACAGGTTCTAAAGGTGGTGTCGCGCCTGCTGCGGCTCGCAACTGTTTCATGTGTCGTCAGCCGGGCCACGTTGCAAAGAATTGCCCAAAGAAGGTGAAGGGCAAGGCCAAGAAAGCTGAATAGGATTACTCTATTACTGATGTAAAAGTGGCTGATAGCCAGTCGCTTGAGATGCAGGCAGTGACCTGGTTTAATGATCTCTCCCAAGTGCACGTGGTGACACACGCATGGCAAGCACATGACAAGCTGCCACTTTCTGATATTGAACATGTGGAAGAAAATGCTTGTGTGCTTGTACATGTGAAGTTTAGCATGCTTATCGATGTGTTGCGTGCATTGACTGAGTTGCAAAAGAAGCACAAAACTTTAAGTATGGTGGTGATGGTACCAAAGTATCATGGCCCATGGTTAAAGCATACTCTCGGGGGGGGGGGGGGGGGG